>OZ035833.1:27193264-27591684 GCA_964034765.1 Knipowitschia caucasica | reverse complement strand
TAAATATAACAAACTACCCATTCATGCCTAAACTTAACCAGCCATTCCCATAAAACAACCCCAACCCACCCGTAACCCTAACCTTAACCATCTTACTCAGACGCCTAAAACTTAACCAGTCACCACTTAAGGACTTATTAGTCTAAAACTAATTCGAAAGTAGGATTGTTACTTCCGGTTTCGTCCCGATTCCGTAAATGATCTAGTGCCGACCATGAAAGGATGATCTATGTGCTGTAACAGGGGCAGTTGCAATTGAATGTATTGCAAACATGGTTGCTAAGGCAAGCTGGAGCTTCCCCCATGAATTACTACAAAAACAATAACAACAAAACATAGAGAGTGCCAAAAGACCAAAATGGTGAGATTGAAACAAAACGGTGAAAACTGATTGATGATAAGTACGGACACAGTAGAAACAGTAGTGGGTAAATAGTAAGCAAAGTTCATTTGTATAGCTCATTTCACAGACCAGGATCACAAAGCATAACATGAAAAAAAACACACATACAAGTCAATTCCAAAAATGAAGAATCATGAAGACAGTTCACATAGGCCTATTTAATGTGAAGCGAGAAAGCCTGCGTACACAATTGGGTCTTTGTGGTCACTTTAGTGGGAGCATTAAAGTGACCGTGTGAGACCAGTCTTCCTCTCTGAACATTTGCTCTATGACAAGCCATGACAAAACCATGACTCAAAAGTAAACCAGGTCATAGCAGAAGTACTTCAGTCAGTTTTGAACTACTAACTCAAAAACAAAACTTCAGTTCTTCTTGCAGTTCCAGGTACAGGTCTTTAATGTCGCCGTAGGGAAAATTGCTGGAGCACTGATGTCAAATCTGGAGCCAGGCTTGGGAAGGACCACCTTAGCTGGAGGATACCGACAATTTGTATTGAACATTCTTCACTAATTCATACAAAGTAGATGGGGTGTCACTAGCAGTATAAACAGCTTGATTGAACAATGCTGTGTGTCTCTATACAGCAATATATTTGTTTAAGTGAATGTTACATTTGACAGTCATGATCTTGGACAGCGATGGCATAAGTTTTGTCTTGCACGGAGAGCCTAGAAATGTAGGCATGCTGGGAAATCACAAACAAGTGTAAAAATAGCTGTTGTGATTATTTCCATGACAAATACCTTTGACGCCAACTCTCTGGGGGATACACGGTTCAGCTTTGTGGCCTTCGATATTTTATCAATGAGAGCCATCTGTTATTGCAGTGGGCTGTCCTGAAGCTGGAGTTAATCATGTGAGGGAGAAGTACAGCAATGCAGAGCGGAGCTGAGCGGAGTGTGTATTAATGATGACAGGCAGGAAGCTGCAGAGGAGGAGAGCCCGGAGTAATAAATCCTGGAGCTTCAGGGAGAGACACTGCATTTGCAAAGAGATATAGCTGAAGAAGTGATGCAGAATTTTCAAGAAGAATTATCGTCCAGCTCAATCCAACAGACTTATTGACAAACTGTGGAAAAAATGAATTAATATGGCATATACATAATATTGTCAAAATGATCTTCCTGATATGTTTCATATTTTGTCTGCGTACAGGTTAAGGAAGACATATCATATACAAAATAGACTTTGTTGAGCATGTTACTAAAAAAAATTTCACAATAAAAACAGACCTGGAGTTGTTTTTAGATCCATTCAAGTAAATACATGGAACTTCTGACATTAACATGTAACTCTGCCCCTTCTATCTCAAAGCTCCTGTCTATGTCCTGTAAACTTCACATAATTGTACCACTATGACATAGACAGTGAATGGATAAAAGTATTGTCCATGACTTAATTTTGCCCATTTCTTATGTGAAGGTACATTCTATACAGTTTCCTGGCTGTGTTTGCAGACGATATTGAAATTTTGAGAAAAAATAAATGAAACTCCTTCTTCTGGTGGTAGCATATGAAGTTACAGGCAAAAAGCATGTGATTCTCCTCACACTTGTTTCACCAAGTATTTATAACTGAAGATATTATTTTACAGCCTAAAAAATGAGTTTTTAGGAGAGATAAACTCCTGACTACTTACTTTAGGGACCCATAAAACGATAAATAGACATTTCCCCACCGTTTTTTTTTTTCCATATGTGTGAAAATTGCGAGTTTTTAGCATAAAAAGTGTTGAGGAGGTTAAACAAATCACCATTCATGCCAAAAACTTGCAGTTTAAAACTACAATTATTTCAGTGCTGCTATGACTTTGACCTCATTTGACACAGTTATCATCGTGTGTGTCTCTTATAGTCCATCCCTATTAGAAACCACTTTACTCCTAATTGTTCTCTCTTAATCACACTACAACCAGTGCGGGCCAGTCAATGTTAATCAGAGTCCTCCATTATTTAAAATGCAGAGGTCTACTCTTTTGCGGCGCTGTAGCCAAGGTACCCCTCTATTCCACCCCCCCTTTCTTTTGCGCTCCCCCACCCATCCCATCCCTGCCTGCACTTGCACTGCACAGTCGAGTAAATTCACATCCTGCAGTGTCTCTCATCGCACCAACCCCAAAAAACCGCTACATGCTATACAGACACTATCATCACTCTGCCACTCATTCAAAACTGAGCCAAAGAAAGCTGTGAAGAATCCAAAAAGGCTTTACCGGAACTGGGGTCAAAATCTATACAGAAGAAAATCCACCTTCAGCAGCTGGTTTTGGCGAGAGAACGGGCCGGCAAGCAAAAAGAGGAGGAGAGAAAAGTGACTGGAATGATAAGATGAGAAGGTGAGTTGGAATTTAAAATGCTTTCTTTATATAGAAAGGGGAAAAAACACTTATCCCGCTACCACACCCGCACTCCATTTACGGAAAAAGTACTGCAGTCTCAGCAGTGTGGAGCTCCCGGCTGTGTGTGTCTTTGCTCTCTCTGCCTTTAAAGCAGCTGATGCATTAGTTCTCTGTGGAGTCATTAATAAAACCCATCTATTGAGCTACTTCATGTTCCTCTGAGGGCACGGGACTAAGTGCACTGACAACCACTGACGATTGAACACACAAACTGATGTCGGGCAAAATGACTAGCAGGATTTCTCACTTTTTTCGTGACAAGGTTTTTCGCAGAGCTTGCAGTATACTTTTTTCTCTCTAATTATCGAGATGTAAATAGTGCAAAGTATACGTCAATAAATGGCCTCTCTTCTTCATTGCTTGGGATAGTGTGTGTAAACAAGAGACAAGCAAGAAGGTATCCACGGCTTTTCGTCAGCAGTGCAGAGGCAGGCCCGCAAAGGGGGAGTAAATATTTGTCCCCTATTCACAATCCAAGCTGTGGAGACTTCTGTTTCCTTAGAGCCATGAAGCAGATGTCTATCTATGTATGACAAACTTAAATATTGTGCTGTCTTTCACTCTCTCTTGCAGGAATTTGCTGCTGAAACTCTCCCCTAATAAGGTCCTCCTGGAATTGCTGCTGCTGCTGTTGTTGCTGGGCTGGCCCGTCTTCGCTGTTTGTCCGTCCATGTGCACTTGCAGTCGCAGTCACCGGGAAGTCGACTGCTCCTGGAGAGGGCTCAGAATACTGCCGGAGGGTTTGCAGTATAACATTCGCACCCTCAACTTGTCCCACAACCGCTTTCATAGCTTGGATATCATTCTAACACCTTACACACATCTAAGAATTCTTGATTTGTCTTACAACAGGCTGACCCATCTTCCAGCAGGGCTTCCCAGGTCACTCTGGCAACTCTACGCTTCCTATAACCGTGTTCAAGTTTTGGAAAAGAATGACACTGCTTACCAATGGAATCTGAAAGTTCTTGATCTGTCGTACAACAAGCTAGACCGAGCCATCTTCATCAATAACACCTTAATAAATCTTCGCACACTTAACTTGAGTCATAACAACTTCTGGACTATGCCTACTAATATGCCCGCTCAAGTTGATACAATTGACCTATCCCATAACCTACTTGCAAAGATTCTACCAGGGTCTTTGGAAAGGCTACCCAGGCTTACACAGTTTTACCTTCAAGCTAACCGATTCACAACAATGTTTTTTGGGGCACTGGACAAGCTGACATCGCTCCGAATCATACATTTGGGGAGTAACCCTTGGGCCTGCCACGTGCCAAATGAAATTGCCTACATTATGTCTTGGACGCAGCAAACTTCAGCTCGTGTTCTCGGTTGTCCGTGCCATACCCAGCCAATTTGTGGAGGAGTTCGTAGTGGAAGATGGCACTTTGCATCCTACGATCTACCACCCTTTGCAGCCAGTACGCAAGGTCACAACCCTTCAACCCCTAAGAAGAGAGAGTATGGAAGGTGGGATCTGCCTTTGACCACTCCGTACCCTACCCTCTTGACTAACGACGAACTAACACTTCAAACTATGGAAGACTTTTCAGACACTGATTCATATTTTTACATCAGAGAAATGTCCCCCATTTCTGAAACAAGTGACATCACAGATATGGCTGAAGCGACACATTCTGCAAACACATACTTTACAACCGAGAGCCCGTCCACCCACACAAAGAAAACCACCACGCTGCGCACCAGGAGTGTCAGGAGGCAGAATGCTGGTGGTATTAGCGGATCTGGCTCAGCACTAGCCATGTGTTCAAATGTCGTGCAAAGTCTGAGTCTCCTGTCAATCATTATCCAACAGCAAGGATTTTAAGGAAGCAATAGCCTATCCATGTTGAAACAAAGCGAAAAAGCACATGCATGACATAATTTTACTGTTAAAATCATGTTATTGATTTGTTGTTTCTGCTGTATCGGTTTTTTTCCCCTGAGATAAACTTTGTAATGCTATGGCTTAAAGGCCTTCTTTTTAAAATGTCTTATTTTAATAGAATATGGACCTCGATGTTGGATAACAGGGCCAGCCAAACAGCAAGCAATATCACCCAGTCTATAGGCAAAATAATCAAAGAAAATAGCTCAGTAAGTGACAAATCATGCAGCTAAATGTCATTTGATCACCACTACCCGGCTAATGAGGCATGAGCTGTAATGCTAGCTTGATTTAGAAGCATGGAGGTTTTGCAAACAGAATTTGTACATGCAGATATTGCACTTCAGACTTGAGTTTTACATTATTTTATTAATAGTAAAAGCTTGTCAAATACTTCACATGGTCGCTGTGGTGCTACAATTTGCTACCTACTTACATTATGGTCTAAAGAGTCGTTAAACACAAACTAAAATGCACCTTAAAGAGGTCAAAAGAGGTAGCTGCTCTTTTCTTTACAAACTCCAGGAGTGTTTGGCGTCGCTTATACGCATTTAGCTCACATCTCAGACTAAAGTGTCCTTCATGACTCAGTGACGCTGGAGAAAATGATCAGCATGGTGATTGGACGTCCCCGGAATGCTAACCTGCCGTCATACCTGCACATGCCAATAAAGCACATTCCATTTATATCAAAGGTTAAAATATTCACAAGTTGATGTCATGAGTTTAGCCAGCACACTTTCCTTCACAAGTGCTCTCCCAAGTGTGACAAGAGGAGAGCCGTGGATAAGTGCATCAAGACACCGTTTATATGCTACATATATCCAGAAATTCTTCACAGGAAATCTCTGTTATTTTAATAAAGTTTCAACTCAAACAACAACGGCTGTTTCTGTGTATTTTGGAATAAATCATATAGGCATCATAAAGCGTTCCAGAAAATGTACTGCACATCCAGTTTTTATATTCAAATTCATTGTAAATTCAGAGTAAATGTCAATTGTAAGTATACTTTCAATTAAAGTGAACTGGCAATAATTGATAATGCTGATAATGGGTCATTGATTGAAAATGCATTTCTCCACAGCCTATGATGGACAGAAGCCAACAAAAATATAAATAAAGATTGCTTACTTACTTACTTAAACAGTGACAAAAGGGAGTAACACTTTTATTTGTAGTTTTATTTGAAATGTAGTTTGAAATGCTGTATAAATATTACATCAAAGCCACACTTTACTCAACAGAATTCATAGGCACACAGATGCATTAGATAAGACAGGCAATTAAAAGGTAATCATGTTTGTACCAATAAGAAATGTAATGACTACGCCAATAATTGGTTTTCCTCACTACCTCTATTTCCTGTGCTCACATCAGAACAGAGTATTTCTGAGTGGAGTTTGCATGTTCTCCCCGTGTCTGCGTAGGTTTCCTCCGGGTGCTCTGGTTTCCCCTACCACTAAAACCATGCACATTAGTATGAATGTAATGAGTGAGTGAATGGTGTTGGTTTGGGGCTTTGATGAGCCAGTGTGTTCTGCATCTCGCTTCCGTCATCACTGTGTGAAGAGAAGCGCTTCAGAAAGTTTAGGTCCACATCACTATACAGCAATCTGACAAAAATCTATCCTTGAAGAAATGAAAAAGGTGAATAAGTCGCTCAAACTTAGTGGGCGTAATTTAGGCCTTCACTTTGCTCAAGAGCTGGAAGAAGATATTTGCTTGTCCATCCTGAAAGTGCTATCAAAAATAACTCAATAACAATAAAACTAGGACAAAAACTAAAAAGATATAAACTCATTAGGATTAAGGTTATTATCTGTGCAACACATGGCAATTCTCACTGGGTAATTCCTAACTTTAGATGTCTTTCATTGCCAAACAAAATGTAACCTTGTTAGTCACGCATTCGTTCTTTGTTTGTTTGCAACAAGAATGCATTAGGGACAAAATGACATTCAGTGTTTTTATAGCACAGAAAGAGATCCGAACAAAAAGGAACTTTGTGGCAAGTGTTTATTTTTAATGTGAGTCACCCTCTTTCTATTGCAGTATGAGCCTTTAGCTGCTTTGTGTTTCTGACCCCAATAACAAATGTGCATGTTCATGAGCAGTGTACTGACATACTGTATGTTGTACGACATATTATCCATGCTATTGTTGCACCATATTGGTTAGGCTCACATGGATTTTTAAAGCCGACATCAGTGGGTGAATCATTCAGTGCATGTCTTGGTTTGTGATTTAAATATTATATTTATATTTAGTTAGGCTTGACTTGCGTGAAGCAAGTCAAACTAAATATAAATATAAAAAGTAGAACTAAATACTTCCTTCTTTGGAACGATGTAGGACGATAGGCTAAAACAGTGTATGTGGCTGCAGATTGTAAGAAAGATTAACTATTTGATACTTGGGCTGAGTGCTGAGAGCCGTCCCACCCCGCACCTGTGTGGTAATCAATGGGAGGTGAAGGGCCTGGCTGCAGACCAGGCTCGCTCTCTCACTTCCATTTCGACCGTCTATTGGACCAGTGGTTTCAGCCGCTGCACATCACCTTTTCTGAGCATTGTGTTTATTGTGATTAGATCAGTTGTTCTACTGCACATTTACACATTTTTGTGAATAAACCTGTTACTTTTTTTGGACCTCCGCCTCTCGTCTCTGTTTCATACCCAGTTTAATTTTGTTATTGAGCCAGGCCGACACCACCACCTTGTGGCTCGTAATACTGATTATATACAGTATATACTTATATGTCTATAAAAAAACAAATATAAACCACGTCCAAACTATAACTTCATCAAGGAGAAGGCCCAAATGGAAGACAGTGCTCAGTGAAGACAGTGGCGAGATCAGCAGGTGGGCCCATCATGGAAGGACAGGCCCGTATACATGGCATGTACCACCGGAACATAACAGAAGTGACTGGCATAGTGTACAGGAACATCTGTGCAGAGTATGAGCTGGAAACCCCAAGGTCTACATGGGAAACTCCTCCAAAGGTGGTGGAGAATGTTGGACTTCCAGATACAGACCGACCGAATGGTAATGGTGAACCAACCTGACATCGATTCAGATTCAGATGTGGTGATAGACAGAGAGTAGAAGAAAGCCGCGGTGGTGGATGTGGCAATTCGAAGAGGTGGTAACATAAGGGGGAAAACAAAAGAGTACAAAAAGTACGAGAAATACCAAGGGCTCAGAGAGGAGCTGGAGAGGGCCTGGAAGGTAAAGGCGGCTGTCATGCCTGTGGTGATCGGTGCACTCGGGGCAGTGACCCCGAAGCTGGAGGAGTGGTTACAGCAGATCCCTGGAACAACTTCGGAAATCTTGGTCCAGAAATGTGCAGTGCTGGGAACAGAAAAGATACTGCACAGAACCCTCAAGCTCCCAGGCCTGTTTAGATGACTGAAACGTTTTAGAAACCCTGAGCTACAGCAATGCCCTTATTGCCTTGCATTGGTCTTTGTGAAATTAAATGGAGTGACATAAATGATTGTGCCCAATTTGACAAAAGTGAAAGTGCACAATCATTAAAAAACCAGCTCTTGACACTGTACTTTAATATAGGTTCATCTTGTTTCTTTCTTTGAGTTTCAGAAGTTTGAAGCGTGCTGTACGCTGAGGCTTCTGAACCTCAAGCCAATTATTTTCTTTGAGGGAGAAACACAAAGTAATGTCAGATATCTGTTCTGGCTTTCCTAATAACTGACAAGGTGTAGAAGGGTAGCATCATTTACTGCTGCCACGCTTCCACTCTTCAGCCTTGTCTAGAGTCAGCTAGTGTTTTTACACTCCCCCTTAGTGCTCTTCTTCGTACCTTATGACCCGACTGTCCTCGGTGCTATTATTTTTCAAGCTGTCATTTTCAGATGCAGGTGATGTGAATACCACTGAGCCAAAACGTTTTTATATTTCACCAAGTACAATTTTAGTACATATGTGTGTGTGGATGTAGGCTACTTGTGAAAATAAAGTAACCCCAAAAGAAGTAAATTTTCTCTGCCCGTTTTTGAAGTAAGCTGCTTTCAAGGCTGGCTCTGGACCAAACCATAATAGGTTGGAGGAGGTGCTTTGAAACTGAGCCTCTTTCGTCAAGACTGTATGAGCAGATAACAGCCTGGAATATTAGCTCAGTCCCTGGTCTCCACAGAAGCCCCTGCGGAGGGGGTCTCTCCCTGACACGGAGCCCAGTGGACGGTCAGTGAAGTGGACATACGCTTCAAAGGACTTACATACCTGCTCTTTTACTTCAAATCGACAATGATTTATAGAGGACAAGTGTATGAAGCTCAGTGTTACATGCTTTTAGTGCCCTCTTGTGGCCGTGGGGCAGAAATGACTCAAAGGCATAATGTATATCTTGAGATAGAACCTTGGCCCTAAAAACACACAAAGCATTTTAGATATCGTTTTACTACACAGCGCAGGCGCAATGCCATCCACCTTAATCACTCTTAGAAGATGGAGAACACTACACCCAAGTACCTTTCACAGCTGAAATGTGATTTGCTATAGAATACTAAATCTGCACATGAGAGTGTGTTGAAAACAATCTCCCTTGTTTGGAATTTCAATAGTTGCCTGTATTGTATCACCAGAGGCGTTTGTCAATGCAAAAGTTTTACTGGAGTTAAGGCTCAGGGTAATTTCATCAAGCAAAGGCAAATACAGAGAGTCAAGACAACCTCTAAGGCCTGGAATGGAAATGAGAAAAGGTCATAGATTATAATTCTGACATGCACAAAGTGTAAAGTGCAAAGTATATAAATTGAGAGAGATTGAAACAAATATTGTGATTTTCTGGGATGTGCTACTGTTTTGCCTATGTTCTTTTTAGATATCCATGCCACTCTGTGCCAATAGGCTTTTCCCTACTGTGGTCCTATGTTACACAGGGAAGGATACGGGAAGGACTTAGCATTCAACCCGATTCCTGACCTAGTCTTCTTGCTGAAGCGTTTTAGGTGTGAGGACTTTGAATATTTCTGTAATATATAGAAATAAACCTGTTTTATTGCCTGTTGCACTTACTTTGCATAAGGATAGCATAACAAGCCGCTTGATTTTGAGATTTTCCACGCTTTACTTTTTCCTTTACAAAGTTGTCCTTGTTTGAAAAATATGTTTGAATATGTTTATAATCCGACTCTCTGGGGCCATGGGTGTACTGCGCCCTGACCTAAGAAAGGCTTAATTTGAAAGTCATAACTTTGTTTTGATGATTTCTTTTTGTCCGGTTGCTGTGGTGACAAGTCGACACGTGTTCAAACAACATGCCAACCCTTCCATCTGTTTACTTCGGTCAGCACAACATTTCAACACTGTGTAAGGAAAGAACGTTTTTGGTTGAAATTCTAGTGTTTTGTGCACAGTGGGAATGAGTATTTTATTCAGAGTATACTTTTTTTTCATTCTTTATCAATTTATTTTTACCAATGCCAATTACACATTGGTAAGTGACCATGAGACAGTGTTATTTAGAGCATGTCCAAGTCCTGGAACACGCTGTTTATGGCACCTTGACAACCTTAATACCAGAAGCCTGCCACGAACATGTGAAACTTGTGCGGCACCTTCTGAAAACGGCTGAACAAAATGGCTCACATTATCAATGGTGACTCAGATTTTGAACCAGTATCCAACCGACGAATGGATGGGCGCTCCAATGTTGCAGATAAGGTTGATCTGATAAAGCTAATCTGCATTGACAGCCCGGGTCTTTGCACTAAGGCTTGATGTCTGTTTGTGCCAAGAGCAATGTTGCCAGTGATCAGCCAAAAAGTGGACGTGTTAGAAAAATAAACAAGGAATATATGTTGTAGCGGCTTGAAGACTGATGAGACTAGCAAAATTCATCCCTGCAGCTGTGGAATGAGAGGTGGGGGGAGTATACCCGGGGATATCTCTAGCACTCGTCTCAATGGCACAAGACAAGGCAAGGTCAATGTTAAGGTCATAGGAAGCGCTTGGCAAGTGAGAGAATGCATTGTGGCAGCCAGTTAGGGAAAAATGGACTAAGGAAAGAGGAGAAGATTGGAAGAAAAAAATAGAAAAACAAAGAATGTGCCAGAAGACTAGACACAGCACTTAGCTGGCATGTCCGGAGAGGCCTGCTTACCATTCGTTGCCTCTGGAAGATGTATTCAAAACAACAGCATTGTGAGATCCGTGCAAGCCTTTGTTGGTCTGTTTATGCTTTTCATAATGGTCATTTTTGTAATGGATATTAGCGTATTATTGCGACCTTTCCATCAGTGTTTACTTTCTGTTTGTGATTAAACAAAACCTGAATATCACTCACTGTGGAGCTCTTTGAATGAAAGTGAATATATATATATATATGTATATATATAATCAATCTATGTTATCTCAAGCAAGAGATTAATAAACTGTCATTCCCACATCTTTTAATCCTGTGACATGGTTATCAGACAGGCGGAGATGTGCTCTATGGGCCTGTCTGTCCAGAGTGCGACAGAAACAGCAGCAGAACATTGCAAGGAGCAGCGGGGGCACGGTCCCATCTCCCAGCCCACTGGAGCAGGTAAATTATGTCGTCATACACTTTTGTTGCAGCACTTTTGGATCTAAGGGGATCGGCATTCAAATGGTTTTTGTCAAAGAGCACGATAGTTAAAGAGGGGAACTGTCTGAACATCTATGTACAAATGTGTCTGCTCTTTGCTCCAAACCAACCCCTGTCAATTATTTTAAATGAAAAGGTTTGAACTTCTGCCAAAAAGCTTGCCTTTAAAATTGTAATAGTTTGACTGCGAATGGTCTTTCCACCTGTTAATGTTGGTGCTTTGCCTCTGGCTCAGCTTAATTAACTCATCTGCGTTGTTACAGCACCATAATGGAATAGAAACCACTCATCACCAGAACATCTTTACACGCTGACTTCAAACACACCATATCTCCTCTCTCACTTATTACCATCAGTCAACAAGCTTTTAACACAACCACTCTGGGGAAATACATGAGAGAACAAGTATGTTATTTATTAAATTCATTCCCTCACATTTCCGATCATCTTATACTTGTAGAGGGAAACTGCAAAGGGGAAAGAGGTGAGATTTGAGTCAGTTATGGGTCTTGACTAATTCTTCAAATAGGACTGTCAATTATGCATGTTTTGGCTCGGTTCTTGTCACATTTTTCTCACGAGCAAAGACAGAGCACAAGAGAACGAGGACACTAGAGGGAGACAATTTGTACATATCTGGAGGCTCCTCTGAGGAATCTTTAACAGTAATATGGACATTTGGGAAAAGTGCCACTTTTCTACTTTGCAGAGGATAGATGCTTCTTACAACACATGATGAAACTACAATCTATACCGCTACTATGGACTTTCTGTGGATGGGGTCTGAGTGGGTATCACTCTAGGTTCCCAGCAAGAAGGTGTGCACGTTTGTGTGCACGTTTCTCCAGGTAGATTTTTCTAAAAGAGTCTTGGTGGGTTTCCTCCAGGTGCTCTTGTTTCCTCCATGACCCAAATATACACCACAGGTTTAAAAAAAAAATCCTCCAGCTCCGGCAGTGCTGCTTAGTCAGGTAGTCCAAGAGAAGTAGTCCTGACTAAGCTGAGCAACATCTGCTCCTAAGAGGTTGTCCTTGAAGGTAGGATCAAAGGCAAAGGACATTTTTTTCCCTGGGGACAAAGTTTACCTCATACCTTATCTTCACCTTAGTCTCTGTGAAGCTGTATGCATCACCTAGAATATTTTAGCGTATGGATTTGTATGAATGGGCAACAACAGCATCAATTATTTACATTTTTAGCCTCTTCACAGATTTGTCCTGTAACTCTACATGCTTCTATGTGGAGAGGACTTAGATCAACGCACAATCAAATCAAAAACATCTCCCTGGAGACAACCTGAAAAGTTATTGAACCTCCATAACTTTCAACCTTTGGTCCACGAAGAGTTAAAGTCCAGAACGACAGCCTTTACCTATAGACTATTGCGGCTCTTGTGGAGATAATATGAAGGAAATTGTGTGTTGAGAATAAGGGGTTACGTGAGATCCAAGAACAATTTCTCTAAGGTCAAGTGAAGATTGGGAGGCTGTAAAATGATTACTGCAACAGGAAACAGTATGCTTCTTTTGCTTCTCAAAACACCAGCATCTCATAACACACTTCTCTCACTTTCTCTTTCCCCCTTCAGCTCTTTCACACGCTATCAATTTTATTTCTCTCGCTGCTCAATCCCTCCACAAATCCTCCAGTTTTTCATGCAAAGACCTCGGTTAGTTACAAGCTCCTTTCTGCATGCACGAGTTTACTTTCTATTGACGTGCTGTTCATCTTTTTGAGTCTGGCTGTGAATACTTTGCAAAGTTGCATTGATGCCACTTAAATGCCCCTTTGAAAACCTCACAGCTTCTATTTATTGTTATTGGAAGTTTGCGCATTCACACACACAGTATTTAGTAATGTTATTCCTTGCCGTTCTGCAAAGGAAAACGCATCTGTCAGAAACCTGAAGTCACCTAAAGGGCTTTTTCAACACTTTTATCTTGTGGTGGCTGCACGGATTAGCAAGGAATAGCACTCAATTTAAAAATCTATACATGGCTCTGTTAGTTTGCCTAAAAAGAAGAAAGAAACACGGCATCTGAGGTTTGTTTTGCGTGCTATTCGGTTTGCAACCCTTGATCACGTATTGTAAAATGTCACACTTGACTTTGCACTCTCCATGATACAGTATTACACAATGGAATGGAGGGTATTGTGGTAACTGTTCAAAAAAAGACAGAAAAAAACAGAATAATTTGAATCTACGGCAAGGGACGTGAAGTGTTTTTATTTGTGTGTAAACCCGGATCACTCGTCATGTGTTAAATCTACTGTGATTTCTCCTAGCACACCTTGTGATTGCCTTTAAAGTGTGCCGTTCCTTTGGGCTTTTTCATCAGTTTATAAGCCCCCTGATCTCTATCTCTTTCTTACGTTAGGCAACAGGCGAGATGGATGTGTTTTTCACAGTGTAATTTCATACACACATGCATGACCAGTGCTTGCTCAAAGAGGGGATTTCTCTATTCAAATGTGTCTTACTTTAAGGGAATACAGCGGCTACAGCAGCCTCTGAAATGTGGAGTGTCCCCTAACTAATGACATTGTCTCCATCGTTACTGTTGGAGCTGTCAAAAGTGTTTGTTTTTTGGGCTTTATCTAAGGCATTGTTTCAGAAACATGCTGCCAAAGTAGATAAGAAATTCCCTGTAGTAGTGCCCAGAACACTCAGAACTGAATCTCACTTCTAGTTGCAAGCAAATCAGACAAATATTGCTATGTTAGATCAAAACATCTATTTATGTACAAAATGGCATGCTATTCAGGTGCATTATGGCTGGTGAGTTTTATCCGTGCATTATGTTGACAATATAATCTCCTCTTACTGTAATGTTGATCTTTTTCTCACAACATATTCATGGTTGCAGGGTCACCAAAGGGCACAAGCAGCTTATCTCCAGTGTACTGCATTTCTACAAAGCTGGAGCAGCTCATCACAGGTCAGCTATATACCTGAAAAAAAAACTATAATTACAGCTGCATGTATGACGCATCCATTCTCAAAGGAAAAGTCATAATAAACCTTTATAATGAATATACATTTTCAGGTCATAGATGAAGCGTTTTAAACACCAGGAGACAGGAAAGCAATATTCTGTGTTATTATATTGTGTGTGTGTGTATTGATTTGTAATACAGCATAATTCTATTGGCTGTGATTTGGCTCCTTTTTCTCTGCATGGTTTTCACAATGCCATTTGTCATGAGCCTATATTTTTGTAGATTATACTAAGCAGCCTTGCCAAGATAATCCAGAATGATATTTCTCTGTACATAGAGATCCATATCAGATGATTACCCGGTGTGTATAAAACATAAACAGAGCCACAATTCAGAATTTTTCAGGCAAAGCGAAACTTACTTTACAAAATAACAAAACCCCTCTTGTGTTATTTTTAGAGCTAATAATTGTGATTGACATTTTGCTAAATCTGTCAACATTTTGCTCAAAGCATCTGTAATTGTTTATTTCCTAAATCACAACACCTGTGAGCAATAGTAATTGAGTTCATTTAGGTAATTAACAGTCATCTCAAAGTGCCCCACTTCATGCGCCCCACTTCATGCTGCTGTCTAGAGGACTGTATTTTACAACGGAGGGAAATTAATTAGAAATGACTTACACAGCAGTTCTTCTTATTAAGGCATAACAGTTTATGGAATTTATACTATATTGTAAAAACTGTGCGGTCCTCTTTGTCTGACTTTCAAAAATGAAACTAAAATCCATCTAACTTTCGTTTTGAGAGCAGTTTGGCTTTGTCACTTTGTATTAATGACCCCATCTTGAAATCAGCTTTTTCAGACAGAATTGTGAAAAAGAGCCCTCAGCCCGAAGAGTCAAACAGTGACTCGATGAGCTTGTTCTTACAAGTTCAAATCACACATGGAACAATAATAGTCATGGTTCCTCGCTCTCAAAACAGTTGGTTTGTATCTGTATCTAAGAACAAGACCACCCTCACTCAGCCAATCAGCTCTCAGCTCAAAGCATCAGTGACTCAAAGGGCTCTTTCTTACAGTATGCAGAAGATAACATGCTTTATGGTTTTAAAATACTCTGTTGGCACCAAAAATATGTAATAATCTATGAAAAAAAGAGTTTGGTACCCCAGCTTTAATGCAAGCAAATTACCTAATTAATCCCCAACAGTTAACATATTCAATAAGCTTGTTGAAAATGTGTGTCTTGTTGCTTTATGCTGGGGTACTAACTTTATTTGTTCATAAATAACACATTTGGTCCCAACAGAAATAGTCTACGTGAACAAATCAGACCATGCTTGTCTTTGAAACGATTTTGTCCTTTGCATCCTTGTAAGAAAGAGCCCTGTGAGTCACAATTAGACTCTTTGATTGATGGTGGTCAATCAGCCCATCAGCTTTTAAAATGTGACAGAAACCAAAAAAAAGAAAAAAATCATGTGAAAAACTAAAGATAGAACCAAACGGTATTGAGAGCGAAGAGCGACATCGATTGTATTACACTATTATATCTTGTTGTGGTTGAAAAGTTACGTACTGTACCCCAGCTTTAACAACAACAAAAAATACCGCGTTCTCTGATTCCCCCACTACAATGGTTAAAATAATCCATGTTTAACAGTCTTATTGCTTAAGTAAGTAAAATCAAACGGTGTTGGGAGTGAAGAGCGACATCGATTGCATTACACTGTTATATCGTGTTTTGGTCGAAAAGTTACGTACCCCAGCTTTAACCTAAAAAAAAAAAAAAAAAACACCACGCTCTCTAATTCCCCCACTGCAATGGTTAAAATAATCCATGTTTAACAGTCTTATTGCTTAAGTAAGTAAAATCAAACGGTGTTGGGAGTGAAGAGCGACATCGATTGCATTACACTGTTATATCGTGTTTTGGTCGAAAAGTTACGTACCCCAGCTTTAACCTAAAAAAAAAAAAAAAAACCACCACGCTCTCTAATTCCCCCACTGCAATGGTTGAAATAATCCATGTTTAACAGTCTTATTGATTAAGTAAGTAAAATCAAACGGTGTTGGGAGTGAAGAGCGACATCGATTGCATTACACTGTTATATCTTGTTGTGGTTGAAAAGTTACGTACCCCAGCTTTAACCTAAAAAAAAAAAAAAAAAACACCACGCTCTCTAATTCCCCCACTGCAATGGTTGAAATAATCCATGTTTAACAGCCTTATTGCTTAAGTAAGTAAAATCAAACGGTGTTGGGAGTGAAGAGCGACATCGATTGCATTACACTGTTATATCGTGTTTTGGTCGAAAAGTTACGTACCCCAGCTTTAACCTAAAAAAAAAAAAAAAAAACACCACGCTCTCTAATTCCCCCACTGCAATGGTTGAAATAATCCATGTTTAACAGCCTTATTGCTTAAGTAAGTCAAATCAAACGGTGTTGGGAGTGAAGAGCGACATCGATTGCATTACACTGTTATATCTTGTTGTGGTTGAAAAGTTACGTACCCCAGCTTTAACCTAAAAAAAAAAAAAAAAAACCACCACGCTCTCTAATTCCCCCACTGCAATGGTTGAAATAATCCATGTTTAACAGCCTTATTGCTTAAGTAAGTAAAATCAAACGGTGTTGGGAGTGAAGAGCGACATCGATTGCATTACACTGTTATATCTTGTTGTGGTCGAAAAGTTACGTACCCCAGCTTTAACCAAACAATAAATAAAAAAAATACCGCGCTCTCTGATTCCCCCTCTGCAATGGTTGAAATAATCCACGTTTAACAGTCTTATTGCTTAAGTAAAATCTAAACGGGAGCATTGGTGTATGTATGCAGCCTGCCTGAATTGACGTCAGCTGGATTGGTTAGGTGACAGAGGCAGGCTCCTCCTCCACGGCCCAAGGTAGAGCGTGCTGCGAGCGGGAGGAGGGAGCAGGGGGCTGAGCTGATCCCACGTGTGACGCTTTCATTCCCGGCTCAGTAATATTCTCATAGCGGGGCTTTGCATATCTCCTCCGTATCTGTGTGTGTCTGTCACTGTTACTGTAGTCCCAGCCTATAGACTTTTGGAATAGATATGGAAGGAGACGGGAGTCAAGCCACATCCGGAAGCCTAAACGATTCACAACATGACCCGGGGTAAGAATCTTTCTAAATGTGCGCTTAAGGTACGGTTTCCCCCCTGTTACAAAATCTTGGAGAGGACTTCGACTGCCGTGCTGGATGTACGCACTTATAGCGTGCATGAGTCTGCTTTGGCCACAGTTTGGGAGACCTCTGCTTCGTAGCGAGAGTAGCCTCCCCCTTTTATGTAGACGGAGCAGAATTACTTAGCGCGAATGTGTTTTCTTTATCCTTTAAGGTCGCTTTTAGAAGTAGTTAGTCGTCAAAATGGCCGAACTGACATCTGGACTCACTTCTGTTGTGTTTTCTGCTTACAGTAAAATGTTTATCGGTGGCCTGAGCTGGCAAACCTCACCAGGTGAGACTGTTATTCTCTTTTCCAGCGTACACAGGCTCTTGTTGTTCGTGGTGGTGACTGGGTGCTCGCGGTGGCTGCTGACGGTCTGAATGTGCACTAGTGTACTGTATGGGATATCTGTGTAGTGTGTGTAGTGTGTGTGTGCGTGTGTGCGTGTGTGTGCCTTGTTATTTTAGATCTCCGTCCATCTGAAGTCCTCTATTCGACCCCTATGCGCATCGCGGGCTGTTTTTTGAAATACTGTGACAACTGCGTGCTCATATGTTTCTCTCTCAAATAACCCGACATCCTTTCTCTATCCACAGACAGCCTTAGAGACTATTTTAGTAAATTCGGAGAAATAAGAGAATGTATGGTGATGAGAGACCCCACGACAAAACGCTCAAGGTAAAGCCACTACTTTTCATTGACAGCGCATGCAGCCATATCGCTTACTTTGTCTTGTATTAATCCCGCGTGTGCGTGGCTGTGTCCGCGTGTGCCCGTGTGTGTCCGTGCGTGCGTGTGCCAGTGTCCCTGCACGTGTGCGCGCCTGCGTGTGCCAGATAAGCTTAAACGCTCGCTGCTGTAAAGCTGCAGCCCAATGCAATTTGACATTGACTTTGTGACTGCACCACAATGTTGTCCTGGTGTCGTCTCATATTTAACAGCCACAATCATATTCAGCAGTGTGCCGCGCGCTCTTACTTTTCGGATCTGCCCCAGGACTGGCATAATCTGGATTAAAGAAAGAAATTTATCCAGAAACAATATAACAGTTATAAGGTCAGGCTGGTGTTTTACCTGCTGAAGTGGCAAGTTACATTTCACAGTCTGACTGGACTGCACGACCTTTATCAAACTGCAATATTATCACATAGGAGATTGGGTTTGTCAAAACTATACCAGAATATATAATGTATTATTGTAAAGAGATTATTTTAATATTAACACGTTCCTTTTGTTTGTTTGTTTGTTTTGTGATGTCAAAGGTTTTCTTTTATAAACGCACACACCGTACAAACTGCATTAACATATTCTATGCAGAAACGCATTTAAACAGTTGCATACATGTACAATTAAAATGTACCATTGCTCAGTAACCTATAACATATATCATCTGTATAACATTGTCTGCTCATCATTCTCTCCTTTCACTATTTATGTACTAGTAATATTAATGAATTGTCCATCACAGTTTGTCTTTTTATATCACATGTTTCTATGTGCACTCTTACTGTGTTTTTTTTTTTTTTTGTCTTGCAGAGGATTTGGGTTCGTTACGTTTACAGATGCTGCCAGCGTAGATAAAGTTTTAGCCCAACAACACCACGAATTAGACTCAAAGACGGTGAGTCCGTTTCAAATTTGTATTACTAATGTGTTATGTCAATAGTGTGCCCTCTGTCATAACAGTGTTGTTCTTTTGGTGCTAAGGGCAATGTAGGGAAACACCTTTGGGTTAAGAGGCTGTTTGGATCAAGGTCAGGCGTTACAGCAATGATGGAGCTTTCAACACAAAGCTTAGCAATAAAACACAACTGCAGGCTGAATATCGCATGCGTTCACGTTCACTTGTCTGGATGAATGAGGACGACACGCCCCCTTTTTCTGCTGCGGCCACATGTTCTGCGTGCGCATATCTCATGTAACAGCGAAGGCCGTGCTGTCTCAGGACTATCCCGCCGAGCTGCTGTCAGATTTGCACTGTAGGCAATATATGCGGCACTGGCACTGTTTTAAATTACAATTTTCAAAAAGGCATTCCCCAAGACACAATTATTATCACTATATTTTGTGACTGCCCCTAAATTAATCTTTAGTTACTACTTAGTGAATGTGTTTTAAGACTTTAAGTCTTTGCTTCAATTTACTCGCGCACTTACTATTCCCATTTATATTATAAAACTCAAAACTCAGGAAATCCAATGCCTCTTGAAATCTGTCAGTTGCTAAATAATTAAACATGCTTGTCGTTTTGCAGATGTCTAGTGATGGATTAGACTCAGCTAAAATTATATTTGTCAGGGATTTTTCAATGTTGAGCGGAAATACCCAGTTATGCTCTCCTAGTTTTGGATCTGGAGTAGTGATAAAACACTAGAGTAGGTTTTTGTCAATTCTTATTTTGATAAGTCAATAAACAGCATTTCCCAATACAGATATTGAGAAAATAATGCTAATTTAATACTTATTTAATTAATTATTTAATTATAATGGACAGTTTTTAACCCTATTATTATTAAGTCCACACTTAACGTTTTAATTTTGTTAAAAACTATCCCCTATATCTGTGATATAGTTTGTTTATAAGCAAACATTATTTTCTATTTTCAAAAAATATATTGTTAATGATTTTTCAACATGAACAACACAAACAGATACAAAGGCCCAGGACAACAAAAATGAAATACACAAACAGTATGGACAAAATCATCTTAAGATCATTTTGTGTACCGGTCCACGTTGTCATGGTTTCCCGCTGTTCCGTGGACAGCTCCAAATAAACAATGTGGACAAAGGTCATAATCTAGTTCTATTTATATGTTTATACATTTGTCAATAAATATGAAATAAGAAACAGGGATTGATACATGTGCACCATTATCAGACCTTGAACACCTTCAGATGTCATATTATGTTGAAAGAAGAAGAAATGTATCACTCTTCCAATAAAAAACAGTCAGCGTGTAGCTTAACACAAATACAAGTGAAAATAAGTAACAGTTGAGTGTGATTGGCACTTGCTGTGTGTGGCAGCGCACCTTTTTCTTATAGAGCTCCTTCCAATCGAGTATGTGTAAAGTTCTTTGTAATTTGACTGTCTAAAACACTTTTATTAGGGGCCTCAGAGTTCTTTTGGCTTCTTTTCAGCTCAGCTCAGTGAAGTGGCTGGTGCTGTGCGCTTTGTATTTATTGGTGTAATATAACACTGTTCCAAATATCGTTATATAAACGTGTCTAATGATACAATTAGACTCATAAGGACCATTCATAATTCTTTACAAAGGCAATATTACACTTACTTTTTTATATTAAGGTGGCAGGAAAAATGGACAGTTACAAGAGCCTACGTAAATCATCTCAAGCAATTTCATGTCCTAAAAGTTTGTAAATTTGTTCATATCTCTCGTTTTAGCATAGCCCTTGTAATCCATCACACCTGGCTCTGGTATTTTTAGAATTGTACGTGAATGCTGACAAAAAGATTGACGGCATTGCAAAACCCAAACAAATCTTTGGAGGGCAGTATCTGGAGGAGGTTAGGGTAATGTTTGAAGATGTGGCAATACAGATACTCCTTAATGCCAAAATGTGGAGCAGTCGGAAAACTTGGAAGCTGACATTTTGAATGAGCATCCCTGACAGCCCTGACAGCACTGCCTATATATTTTTTACAGCAAAGGTCGTGGGGAGATGCGCGAGGTGGAGGGGCGTGAGTCGATTCTCCCTACACCTATTCGCCTGATAAGTGGATGATCTGTTTGAATATTGTCTTGCCTAAGGGCACGTCGGAAACAAACCCCCAATTTATTTTCTCATCACTATATTAAAGCCTTGTGTGGATTTAACCCAACGACCTTCACTTACTCGCGTTCGCACTAAAGCTTCTTCCCTTTTGTTGTTGTTGCTGGTCACTAAATGAAAAATAGTTTCAGGGCTGAATGTTTTTATATTAAGAGTTTTTGACAACTTGTTTTTTGCCTTGGTGCACAGTCAGGCACAAAATATTTAACTAAATGTCTGGGACTTACTGTTATGTCACTAGAGACGAGCTATGCAATTATATGCTCTCTACTTGAGTGAGTGAGTTTTTTCTTTAGCCTTTTTCAACCATTAAAACCGTTTTTTTGCAGTTACTTTTAGAAATCCGTATTGACAATATGTTTTTACAGAATAAGGGCAGTTACTGATGGACTTGAATTCTGATGGAAATGCATGATGAGAACAGATCACAACAGAGGCTATGTATGTTGTCTCAATAATAAAATTACAAACTCAATTTCGATACTAATGAAAAGACTTTGTACCAATTTTGTTACCACAGTGATGTAATCTCTTTGATAATATGCAACATTATTATTATTATGGTTATTAATTCAACATTATACTGCCTTTTAAAGGTACCACATGGTTTTGAACTAATTCTGAGATAGATACAAATCGTTTAAAAACTGCTCAGAGAATCTCACAATATGTCCTGTGTAGGTGATTTTCGCTATATTGATAAAATGTGAGTTTTCTCAATAAGTTTGACAACCCAGATTGAATGCTAAGAATATAATTTGATTTATCACTTGAGCAATTTGATGATAACAAAAGCTTAACAAATGCATTTAAATGTTTGTGTCAAATTAGATCTTGTAAAGCAGTTTAACCTTCTAAATTGTCAAGGGAATGCTTTAAATTAGTATTTTTGTGTGCTTTTAACCCTGCTCTGGCATCATTTCAATATTTATCTCTCTTCATTCACGGATTTCTTATAAAGATTCAGGGCTCCACTTTTGGCCTGTTTCACATCAAATCCTAGAGTCGGTGCTTATCACAGCTGTATTTTTGAACAGAAAGTCAATGAACCCGATAGAGATATGTGTGCTATAATCCTCAACAGCATAATATCTGAAAATGGCTCTTGTTTGCTCACGTGCCTTTGATCATATTCTATGTGTAGCGTGTGAATGAGATGAGTCAAATGCGTTCACAGATACATACCAGCTGCTTATGTGTCGCTGTTTATCCAGAGTGCATAAAAAAACTCTATGCATCTGTCTGGTGTCATTTTGGCCATTAGTCACCGGGCCTTGTCTGCGGAGCTGCCGTATATATCTACACGTTCGCACCATCAAGATTGAGTTAGGATCTCTCATATCTGTAACAAAGTTTCTTGGCAGCCTTGGCGAGAACATTGTAGAAATATGGATGTATTAGCAGATGTTGGGGTGATATAGTTTGGTACTCACGCCATATGTCTGAATACAGTCCTTTCTGCTATTCTCTGGAACCCGTCATCAATGCAAATGAACGGAAAATGGTAGATAGCAGATTTTTGAGGACTGCTTTTTTTGTCCACACGGATGTTATTGCGTTTCCAGAAATGTTTCACTGTGGGGCATTAAACTCAATTGTCCATTTATTGAATTGTAAATGTTATTGTTGTCTTTTAATACCTTTTAAATTTGTGTTTCATGATATTTATTTTGATACATAATTGATTAATTGCAGGTAATTGAATATTTAATTAGTCAATTACTTTAATATAGTAATCGACTAATGTTTTTTTTAACCATACCTGGACTGAAACCTGCTAAGAAGATGTTTTATGAATTCTTAGCATGTTCTCGAGTGGCATAGCTTTGACGTTGTTTTGGTCAAATGTTTAAAAAAAAATGCCTATTTGTCGGGTTTAAAACAACTAACTAACTTTAATCAAAGGAAAAATCGAGTTTTCAAAATAATTGTTAATCACTGACCTATTTTTAATGTTTTGTCACATTCATGCACCTGTAATGTTGTATTAGGTGTCTGCATTAGGAGGTTTGGCGTTAGAGGACAGAAGCCTTTTTTTTGTTATTACTGAATCGTATGCAGTTGCTTGGAAATATACAAATCAAATTGATAATGCCCTGTATGTAAGTATATATCGCATTGTGGCCTTTGTATTGAGGTGCGTATTGCATCAGCAAACTCTAGAAGATACATATCTCAGTGATAATGGCGCCAATAACTTGCTCGTCTCCATGGAGATAACTACATTTAATACCCTATTGTGGAACATTCCATGAAAGGTAATAACATCCTTGTGAAGGAGGGGGCAGAAAAGTTATGAAGTGTACCTTTTTAAACAAAATTGAAAATGTGTGTGCACTGTGTGTTAGATATATTCCTCCTTTGCCTGTGTCTGTGTCCGGTTATGAAAACAGTGATGGGGGCTGACTGCGAATGAGACATATGGAGAAGTGCAGCCCGGGGCTTCAAAACACACGTGCTGCTAATTCAGAACATATTTACGATTTTCACTGTGCTTTGTTCAGTTTTGATGAAATATGCGACTCGCAGCATCTGTTCCCGGAGATGCTTCAAAGTAGAGGTATGAAAGGGAGATTAGAATACATGATTTGATCCCATTTAGGAGAAACAAAACGGCATGCACCACAAAGTAAATGATGCACTCAGGTTTGTTAGTGTTTGGAGTCAGTGCTGTGTAAAATAAAAGCATGGCTGACCTGAAGCGAAGAGGCTAGTGGACTTAGCTGTAATCAGTTCACGTGGGGTCGCATTGAGAATAATAATATAACATGCAAAACAAATACAATATTTTCTTTAAGCATTATGCACGTGAAGACATCCATCCATCCATCCATTTTCTTCCGCTTTATCCGTTGCCGGGTCGCGGGGGCAGCAGTCTAAGCAGAGACGCCCAGACTTCCCTATCCACACACACTTCCTCCAGCTCGTCCGGGGGGACCCCAAGGCGTTCCCAGGCCAGCTGAGAGACATAGTCCCTCCAGCGTGTCCTGGGTCTTCCGCGGGGCCTCCTCCCGGTGGGACGTGCCCGGAACACCTCCCCAGGGAGGCGTCCAGGAGGCATCCGGAACAGATGCCCGAGCCACCTCAACTGGTTCCTCTCGACGTGGAGAAGCAGCGGTTCTACTCCGAGCTCCTCCCGTGTGACTGAGCTCCTCACCCTATCTCTAAGGGAGCGCCCAGCCACTCTGCGGAGGAAGCTCATTTCGACCGCTTGTATCCGCGATCTCGTTCTTTCGGTCATTACCCAAAGCTCATGACCATAGGTGAGGGAGGGAACGAAGATTGACCGGTAAATCGAGAGCTTTGCCTTTCGGCTCAGCTCCCTCTTCACCACAACGGTCCGATACAGCGACCGCATAACTGCGCACGCTGCACCGATCCGCCTGTCAATCTCACGCTCCATTCTTCCCTCACTCGTGAACAAGACCCCGAGATACTTGAACTCCTCCACTTGAGGAAGGACCTCTCCACCCACCTGCAGAGGGCAAGGCACCTTTTTCCGGTCGAGCACCATGGCCTCGGATTTGGAGGTGCTGATTCTCATCCCAGCCGCTTCACACTCGGCTGCAAACCGTCCCAGTGCATGCTGCAGGTCCTGGTTCGTTGGAGCCAACAGGACAACATCGTCCGCAAACAGCAGAGATGAAATCCTGTGGTCTCCGAACCGGACCCCCTCCGACCCCTGGCTGCGCCTAGATATTCTGTCCATAAATACAGTGAACAGAACCGGTGACAAAGGGCAGCCCTGTCGGAGGCCAACATTCACCGGGAACAGGTCTGACTTACTGCCGGCAATGCGAACACAGCTCTGGCTCCGGTCATACAGGGATCGGGTGGCCCTCAGCAGAGGACCTCCGACCCCGTACTCCCGGAGAACCCCCCAAAGGACACCCCGGGGAACACAGTCGAACGCCTTCTCCAAATCCACAAAGCACATGTGGACAGGTTGGGCGAACTCCCATGAACCCTCGAGTATCCGATGGAGAGTATAGAGCTGGTCCAGTGTTCCGCGACCGGGACGAAAACCACACTGCTCCTCCTGGATCCGAGATTCGACCATCGGCCGTAACCTCCTCTCCAGTACCTTGGAGTAGACCTTACCGGGGAGGCTGAGGAGTGTGATCCCACGATAATTGGAACACACCCTTCGGTCCCCCTTCTTGTAGAGAGGGACCACCACCCCGGTCTGCCACTCCATTGGCACTGCCCCCGATCGCCACGCGATGTTGCAGAGACGTGTCGCCAAGACAGTCCTACAACATCCAGAGACTTTAGATAATCAGGGCGGATCTCATCCACACCCGGAGCCTTGCCACCATGGAGGCTACCAACCACCTTGGTGACCTCAGCCAGGGAGATGGATGTACCCGCCCCAACATCCTCAGCCTCTGCCTCTGTAACAGAGGGCGTGACGGGGGGATTGAGGAGAACCTCAAAGTATTCCTTCCACCGCCCGACAATATCCCCAGTCGAGGTCAGCAGCTCTCCACCCGCACCGTACATGGTGTTGGCAAAGAACTGCTTCCCCCTCCTGAGGCGCCGGATGGTTTGCCAGAATCTCTTCGAGGCCGACCGATAGTCATGCTCTATGGACTCTCCGAACTCCTCCCAGTCCCGGGTTTTTGCCTCTGCAACAGCCCGGGCCGCGGCACGCTTGGCCTGCCGGTACTGGACAGCTGCCTCAGGAGTCCCCCGAACCATCATGGCTCGATAGGACTCCTTCTTCAGCCTGACAGCATCCCTTACTGCCGGTGTCCACCACCGGGTTCGGGGGTTGCCGCCGGGACCAGCACCAGAGACCTTGCGACCACAGCTACGAGCCGCCGCATCGGCGATTGAGGCAGAGAACATGGTCCACTCGGACTCCATGTCCCCCTCCTCCGCCGGGACCTGGGAGAAACTCTCCCGGAGGTGTGAGTTGAAAGTCCGTCTGACAGGGGGCTCAGCGAGACGTTCCCAGCAGACCCTCACTATACGCTTGGGTCTGCCAGGTCTGACCGGCTTCTTCCCCTGCCAGCGGATCCAACTCACGACCAGGTGATGATCGGTTGACAGCTCCGCCCCTCTCTTTACCCGAGTGTCCGAGACACGCGGTCGAAGGTCAGATGATACGACAACAAAGTCGATCATCGACCTCCGGCCTAGGGTGTCCTGGTGCCACGTGCACTGGTGGACACCCTTGTGCTCGAACATGGTGTTCGTGATGGACAAACCGTGACTGGCACAGAAGTCCAACAACTGGGCACCGCTCGGGTTCAGATCAGGGGGGCCGTTCTTCCCGATCACCCCTCTCCAAGTGTCACTGGCGTTTCCCACATGGGCGTTGAAGTCCCCCAGGAGAATAACGGAGTCCCCGGGCGGTGCACCGTCCAGTACCCCTCCCAAGGACTCCAAGAAGGCCGGGTACTCTACACTGCTGTTAGGCCCGTAGGCCGTCACAACAATGAGAGACTTGTCCCCCACCCGGAGGCGGAGGGACGCGACCCTCTCATTCACCGGGGAGAACTCCAACACGTGGCGGCTGAGATGGGGGGCAATGAGAATGGCCACCCCAGCTCGCCGCCTCTCCCCGCGGGAAACTCCAGAAAAGTGGAGCGTCCAACCCCTCTCAAGGAGTTGGGTTCCAGAGCCCAAGCTGTGTGTGGAGGTGAGGCCGACTATCTCTAGTCGGTATCGCTCAACCTCCCCCACGAGCTCGGGCTCCTTCCCCCCCAGTGAGGTGACGTTCCACGTCCCAAGAGCCAGATGTTGTGCGTGCGGACTGGGTCGCCGAGGTCTCCGCCTTCGACTGCCGCCCAGTCCTCTCTGCACCGTTTCACGTGAAGACAATGTATAGACTTATCTATCTGTCTATCTATCTCTATGTTTATAGATGCCCATAAAGAATATTACTATTTACTATAGTAATTTTCTATATATATTAATATTTTGTAATCTACTGAACGAATAAATGTTGCAAAACAATGAATGGTATATTGTAATTGCTGGGAATATCAAGTCCATATAATTAAATTGGTTTAATACTACTGCCTACCAATTTTGAGCATCATGCTTCTTAGTGTATTCGTTTGTCAATAATTGTATCACTATTTTCTTTTTCATTTGTTTTAACAGATGCTCACACAAATAAATAGATGCAAATGATCCTGCCTATTCAGATACAGCTCCTCATTTAATTTTTTATTTTTGTATATTTATTTGGGCTAGACCGTGCGTATTATTGAACAGCAGTTGCTGTAAATACAACGGATTTTAGCCTTGGGCTGATTTCCATCCATTGTCCCACAGTCGCACGTACAAACACATGATCGTACATGTTTTTAGTGGTAGGGGAAAACTGAGAACCCAAAGGGAACCTACACAGACACAGGGAGAACATGCAAACTCTACACAACATCCCCCTGTGTGTCCTGGGAATTGAAGATAGGACCTTCTTGCTGTGAAGCACAAGCACTAACCACTGTGCCTCCGTGTTTCACTATGATATAGTCAATATTATTCAGACGATTAGATGCTAGCTTAATCTATTAACCCAAGTAGACGTGCTTTGTTTCAGAGGAGACAGAAAACCACCTCAGGTAAAGAAATGGCGGGCAGCTGAAGGTGACGAACGTGACCCTGTTGTATCATATTTACTTTGGCTTGCCCTTTCTTAAATATAGCACGTACTTCATCTTCCTCATTTAATTATGGCTGACGGCGTTATTACTTTGTGGTGTGTCCTCTCAGAACATAGTGCACATCAGATATGGCAGCTATGTAGCATCCTTCACATGGGAAAGAATCTAGGTTATTTCCTAAATGGCATTTTGGACATCAACCATGAGCAAAAATGTGAGGCGTGACATTGTTGAAATTTTAATTATACTGTTTAGATATTCTATTCCAGGGCAAACAGTGGTCACGATTGACAGCACTGATATCAAACATTTATGTTGTAATTTCAGGCCTGTTGCCGTTGTATCACTGCCACACACCTGCGGACCCAAATTACAGCATGCTTTGATAAGGCGTTTTCCTCTTTAGCTTTAACGCCAAACATTCACACAGGACAAATCTTTCGAGGAAAACTTCTGAAGTCAAATTAATATAACATTTCTTTTTTTTTTTGCAAGATGTGAACTTGAGATATCAGCTGTTTCCCTGCCCTGATCCCCCACAGTGGCATCCAGTAGCGGCCCTCTGAGACCCCGTAGTCAAAGGCTGTGAAAGATAAAAGATGGCGGGTGTGGGCTGGGGGATTCCTCTTAGGTCTGTTCTCATTTATTACCCTGACATAGCCGGCTCCTATGATGTCTTAAGGATATCTTCTTCTATTGTGCGCCAGATCAAATTGCGTCATGCCACAAAGGTGCATTGAAAGTTCTTGTTATGATAACCATGGCAGCTGATTGGAGCAGTCTTGTTATATAGGGTGATGCAAAGAGGCTATAAGGTGAGCAAATAAAGAAGTGGGATGAGGAAACACCTCTGGGTTTTGTGGTCAGAATTTATCTACATTGGGTGCATATAGAAACGCTTAATCATCATCAGTCATCGGGCGACACAATGGCGCAGTGGTTAGCGCTTGTGCTTCACTGCAAGTGGGTCCTGAATTCAACCTGGAGGCCTTTCTGTCTGGAGTTTGCTTGTTCTACCCGTGTCTGTGTAGGTTTCCCCTGGGTACTCTGGTTTCCCCTTCCACTCAAAATATGTGCAAGAGCAATGAAATTAATGAGAAAGTGAATGCATTGTGGCAATCAGGGGCTTCAGGACGCCAGTGTGTTTGGCGTCTCGCTTCTGTCATCACCGTGTGTGGACTGTATCGAAAATACCGGTACACCAATAAACCCTTTATGTGACCTTGGTCTGTGAAATGTGCTATATAAGTAAAGACTTCTTACTAACTCACTTACCCATGAGAAAAAAAAAAAAACTTTGAAAACAATCTTGCTTGATGCTTGCTGACAAACCCCAATGAAGTATTATTTTCATTATTCATGAGTTCAAGAGTGTTGTTTTTTAATACTGTACTGATGACAATTTGTATTCATTATTCAATATATTACATATGATTTTGAGCTTGTCCTCAAGATTTTGTCTCACACTTTTGCTATGCATAAGAAACCTGCTTTTTGGTTGTGCTTTGTGTGTATGAGGGTACTTAGCATTTTAAACAAAACCGATTAGTTTAGTTGTTTATTTTCTCTGTAAAAAAATAAGTAAAAATCTTCATAACATTATCCTATCAAGATAGACACTCTATGAGCTATCTCTACTTTAATCTGAGTTAGTTAGCTATTATGCAAGTGTACAAATCAGACAATTTTGAATTCCTGTCCTCAATTAGGAGCTTGAAAAGAACATTTACTGTTGCCAAGAGAGAAGTGTTTTTGACAAATTGGGCATGAGATTTTCTTAAAGATAGCCACATTTTACAGGTAATTGTTTTAAGTCGTAGCTTCAGAGCCCTTTGCAAATAACAGAGCATTAGTAGCTGCCAGTCAGATGTACATAAAAGCTGCTGGCACAATAAGATGTGCGCAGAAATTAAACTGATGGTGGAAAAGACCTTGTGCATTTTGCAGACAGTTGTAGATAACAGATGGAGCTTGAATCATCCAACAAAAGACTGGAGTCCCATTGTGAGTATTTTTTAAAACATGTGTTAAGTCTTTCTTGAACAAAGACATTAACAATAGACATTATCACTTAAAAAGAACTTTCTGTTTTTTAGTCCCCAGTGGCACCAACTTCATACATCAATGAGACGAGTGGAGATGGAAATTCCACTGTTTGTATGAGTATTAGTGTGGTGCTTTCCCCATACGACAATTAATCTGGTGCCACACAAAACACACGGTTCAAACAGCCATTCATTCAAACACACACAGTTTGTTTATTCACATCAGCGCTTGGACTTTAGTGTGTGATGTTTTTATGATAAAGGGACTCGTATGGGGTACTTAAAAAGAGTGTTAGCCGTCGTAGCGCAGCAGCTGGATGAAACCACAGTTGGCCTTTTTCGTTTCAAAATAAGTGGAAAAATCAGGATGTCTTTTCCTGCTTTTGTCACTTTTATGTCCTTCAGTGCAAGGCAAATTGCCTTTGGGCCATACAGTTTTCTTTCATTCATTATTAAAAAACTGCAAAATTAGGGGCGTGCTTAACCAATTGATTTTTAGATGTATTATATGTCAATATAATTTAGATACAAAATAGATTTTAAAAGTATAATTATATTAATATTAATTTATGTATTTATTTTTACAAACACTGGTGGTGCATATATATAAATAACATTTAAATTCACCAGTAGCGTTTTATTTAGTGTTTTATACCAGTAAATAAAATGTTAATGCACTAATAACATTTTGTAAAAATGGGGTGGAGCATTAGACAAGGGATTTTTTACTGAATCGTATCATGTTGTTTAGATATATGTATCAAATGTATGTCCCCTGTATCCAGAATAATTGCATGCGTATCGATATGCATCATCCATCCATCCATCCATCTATTTTCTTCCGCTTCATCTGTTGCCGGGTCGCAGAGATATGTATCTTATCGGCAAAATTGGAAAAATACCCAGGCCTACTCTGAATCATCAGAATCAGAATCCTTAATATGCCATGTGAGTAACAAGAAGTCACAAACTAGGAATTTGCTTTGGCTCTCATACAAAATCAATATTTATTAATGAATCCACCCATAGGTGCTTAGAAACAGGCTTTATTTAAATCTAACTTTACAACATGTTATGTAATGCATAAAATACTACATTTAAAATACTTTGCAAACATTTTGTAGAGACCTATTCCTTCAATAGTTTTAGACAGGGATAAAGCAGGACTAGCATTTGCAATTGGCTACATGTCAACTCACAGCGAGAACCCTGGCACCGCGTGGTTCGCTTGACTGATCCCGGACCTGATGGTATGTGCGTTACATAACAAAATGTTTCAGGAAGGAAGTATCAGGTGAAGCAGAGAGGACATAATCTGGTGTTCCCAGGTACATTCATCAAGTGGAAAAGCTCCTTCAGCTGTTTGCCTGGAGAGCTGCTTTGAGCACGGCACAATCACATGAGCATGAATATGTAAACAGAGAGAACAATCGCACCTCTCCCCTCCTGCCTCATTTCAAAATTTCTCAAAGGAGTCATTCATCATAAGTTGTGACCTAAAAAGGTGCTGCTACGGCATTTCTCACAAGGATTGGTTACTAAGTCCTTATTGCCTAATTTGGACGCTTTGCTCTCTATGTGATTTATACAATCTGTTCTATCATGGCCCCAATTTAACACCATTCTCTGCATTTTATTCATTTTTATTTATTTAAATCTACATCATGCAATATTCCTGCTTATGTTGCAAAGGGATTGTTTTGATTTTTTTAGCGCTAAACAGTGAGTTATGTTACAAAGCTCAGGGCGTTGGTATTCAAAACCTATTGTGTTGTCTTTGCTCAAATAGGGTGCACAAAATAATTGAGTTTGAATTGGTTCTGCCTGGGGCTAACTGCTAAAACAAATCTTTAAATGAAATTCATTACAAGCAGTGTTGCCATAGCCAGGTGTTATTGAATTCATTTCTTGTATTGCTCTGATTTCTGAGGATAACGGATAATAAGTGAGACAGCCACCAAAGATGACAATGACATTGCACATGATGGTTTCCCTTCAAACACATTAAAACCGAGTCACTCTCATCGGCTTAATTGATCTGTGCAGATGGTGGAGCTGCTCGTTTCCCTTCCATTGTGTTCATCAGGTGTGAGATATACAGCATTTTTAAACCCCAAATGAGTGACATTTCCAAAATAATAGGATTGATTGAACATTTAGCTCTCTTCATGTATTGACTGTTATCTTATTCCGTGATAATGGGTAAACAACAAAATCTTGCTGTGTTGGTGTTTTGCATTGACTTCTATATTGCTTAACAAATCATGACGCATAATTTCACTGTTTCCAATCACTGTAAAAAATACATCCACTGTACAAGGAAAATATGTACATACATATAATATTGATAATTACTTGCAATAGAAGTGACTTTATTTCTAATAACCAGATAATCTTTTGTTTGTCTCAAAGGTGTAAGGATGGCTTTCGAAGTGGTCATTGTTGCGTTAATGCAAGGTTGCCGCTCCCCCCTGCCTTATACCTTCATGTCAGCTGAATTAGGCAGGGGAAATGAACATAATGAGATAACAAGCCTAAGATGGAGAAACAGGCTGATGTGACCCATCCTCCTGGTTATTTGGCAATATCTGGAGACGTCAGCCACCTCAGACTCTCATTTTCTCCCTGTCATATCCAATCAGCCGGCCCGCTCCAAAATAACAGTGACTCCACCCGCCGCCACATGCTCTGTCTGCTCCACAACTTTGTACTCCAAAGTGCTGCCCTCTTTGCAAATATACGGGTCACAGCAGCCGACAATTTGGTGACACTAATATTAGGCTTGAAGTCTAATCACCACGCAGTAATTATGGCTAATTAATATCCTGTTTATTGAAGGACACTGTCCACTGCTTTGAGTGTAGTGTGTGTCAACTCCATCAGTTAAAGATAATTTTCTGCGGTAAATAATTTAGTGTAGTTATATGAGACAGTGACAATATAATAACAAAGTATTCATCCATGGTTATCTAAAATTTGAGAATAATAATAAAATATGGTAATGACTTGATAAAAAAAAAATTAAATATGTAATGTCTTTCATTTGGCTTATACTTGCATAAATGGATGATGGTAATTACTCAATTTTCATGATCAGATAATGAACAGAAAATGAGAATCATTGCGTTTTCATTAACTTAAAAGAAGCTTTTAATATATAATCAGTGGAGCTTCTTTAAGAAGGCCATATAAGAAGGCGTCCGAGAAAGAGGACCAAAAGTTCACATTAATAGAAACAAAATGTCATTCACAAAACCTTGTTGACAAATTAGGGCTGGGGAAATTATTGCCTTCATCTTTTGCATATTTTTTTTGCAAAACATAAAAAAAAGATAGGATTCAAATTAATTAAAGCATCGATTATGTGTCTGAGTTCTGCAGATCTGTTTTGCACAGACAATGCCATAACCTTTTTACAGTGACAGGGGAAGTACAGTTTTTTGCGTGAGGGGAAAAAAAATCCATGTGTATGCTTGTGCACGAGACGGCGTGCACAAGGATGCATCCGCGTGCACGAGCATCTGTGCACAAGGATGCGTGCACAAAGCTGCGTGCATGGGCCTGTGGCAGTGTGCATGCACAACAGGTCACACACGGACTAACACGTGCGTGTGTTCTGTTCCCATCACAAAGACAAGTTTCAGGCCAGCTCTGACACAGCCTCCAACAGCCTTTAACAGACACAGGCAGTGTTTACGCGCAGTTGGCATCAAACCACTGCCTGTTACATATGAACACAGACGTGCAGTGTGTGGAGCGGCAACATATTGTATAGAGTAGGATCTAGCAATGATTTCATATCAATTAATATATAGATAAAAAATATATTATAATAATAATAAAACAATATATATATATATATTTTTTTTCAATCATTCTATAGATTTAGTTTTTTCAGTCAATTCAATTATCATCTTTATGTGAGTAGCTGCATAAATGCATTCAATAAAAAGAAACTTAGAAACTTTGATATATAAATAAAGATTCTAAATGGAATGTTTTAACATTATTTACGTTGACGCTACAGTTACGGAGGTCTGCACCACACGCCACAGGATGTATGATGATTTCAGAAATGTATATGGACAATGCGCGCTACGGTCCATGTTTCGTTGCCGCATGGACGACACCTGCACGAGTTGCTTCAGATACAAACAGATACAGGACTTATTGCACATGCAGCAAAGTGAGCTATTCATTGACAACATAAGCGTTATGAGCACATCTCCATCTGTTGGGTGGCGGTATCATTACGTCCCCTTCCAGGTCCGAAACTGTTCCTCGATGATCTGTCCTTGGCGTGTCTTTTACACACGCAGCTGCGCTTCGTATAACGCATGGACAATCAAAAAGCATGTGTACCAGTTTGATCTGCATTACTATAAACTTATAAAAACTCTAAATACAACTCAACTCTAAAGACTCATCAATAGTGTACATGGAGCGCATCAATGTCATTTCATAATTGGTGTAATTGATTACTTTGTGGTGTTGTGTCGTTACAGCACTAATGTTGAAGCATGTATGTGTGTGCTGCTATCTTCGTCTGCACTTAGGTCATAGCCGCTGATAAGAAAGGGCCCTGTGGTTTATCATTTTGTGGGTTGCATTTTATTATATCTCAACACTAAACCTGATTCACATTACAGGTTTTATTAAGTGCTCACAGTAATTCAAATAACCCAAACCATGTCTGAGCTTTTCATTCAGATTAAAAGGAATAAATATCGCTGCAGTATAGATTACCCACCCGTTGAATGCACCCGATCCTGAATTGTGATTAGAATAATTCTCCAAACACTTCTCTGCAACTGTTTTCAGATAACACAGAATCTCCAGCAGCCTCCTATATCTGTCACTGCCAAGTCATTGCCCAAGGAAAACAGTTGTGAATAATAGTGTTTATAGCTGCTAATATGAATCACCAAGCTGTATCTTTTCTGTGCTTTGGCTTTAAATGTTGAATTCTTGTTTTTTAACTATAAGGCTTTAATTAACATCACCGTTCTTTTTCTTTTTCTCATTTCCAGATTGATCCTAAGGTTGCCTTCCCTCGCCGCGCCCAACCCAAGGTAAGAATAAAAATGTCACTCACTCTTGTCTGGCTACAGGAAATTGACATTACTCGTTACTATTTTGTGTGCTGCTAAAACACATTTATATTTGTTTTGTCACTAGATTAGAGATATTTATTGTTTTAATATAAGAAATGCACTGAAGTCAAAACTGGCCTTGATTATTGTACTGAAAAATAAGCTGGAATCTGAAAAAAGGTTGTCTTTGTGCTTATAGGTTTGTTTTTGTGAGTTGTATAACTTTAAATGAATAGACGTATTTTGATGTTGATATTGTCTATGGATTACATTTTCTCCCGTTGGTATAAATAACATAACATGGCCTTGATAGTGGTTAGACATCCTGCTTTGTTTTTTTTTTTTATTGTGGATTTGATAGTGTTCCCATTATCTCCTACTTATTTAACAGCATTAAATGGTATACATGTACTGTAAATTGACGGGCAGAAAATAAATTAATTCAAATTGCAGCAGAATTATTGTAATAACACTACTGCCACATAGCATGACCTCATAGAAGGTTATTCCCTATATCAACTTTGTCGCAATCATGAGTCACATTGTTGTTAGCTAAAACGCGCATCATTAGCCTGCCATAGACTTGATTGCTGCCCGACTCAAATCCACTGACTCTATTGAGCTGTTTGCTTTTGTTGGGGGGGGCCTGCGTGATGTGCAGTGAATCATTTTGAACATCTTTAATTGTACTGCATGTAAAAAAAATAAAGACAGAAAGAAACAACCACAATCAGTGTTAAAAAAAATAGCTAATTATAACAAAGGAAAATCAAATCATGTGGCTCTGTACCTCTTATCTTCCCCTTGCATTCTCTCAGCCTTGATTACCAGGCTTTGGCCCATCTATTGACAAGTAAATATTCGGAGTGCGCACATATCGGGCTGCTGTAGTCAAGGGCTTTGTTGACATGCCCTCTCCCACCATCCCCCAGCATTTAATGTGTAGAATAGAGCACGGCTACAGTGGAGCGCTATTCAGGCCCGCTATCAGAGCTTTTTCCACCTTTAAACCAGGTGGAAATCGATAATAGATTTTCTCCTTCCCACTGGATCAGGAGCCAATGGCATTGTTAAAGAGTTGTTCGAGTTTCAAATGAGGAATTGGCAGTGCAGAGCCTCAAAGCCAGGGCACACGGCGACTTAAGGATATCGGCGCAAAGCTGGGAAAAAGTAGCTGTTTTTCCCCCTACATTTCCTTCCGCTGCAAAAACGGCAGCTCACCACGAGCTTGTTCCCCGCCAAGGTGAAATAAAACATGAAATGATGTTGCCGATTTTTCACAAGAACAGAAAGCCTCCTTAGCGGTGCCATTCCTTATGCTGCCTGAACAGGTGTTGTACTGTGAGCTACCTGAAAGGAAACACAATATTTTGAACCGCTCCTGTACTGTTTGACATCCTACCTTGCCTATGATTTATTATTCTATGTTATAATGACACCACAGTCGAATCTGTAGCACGGCAGTAGTCTTCCAGTGATTTATAAAATGGCTATAGGGAAAGCTTGTTAGAGGAGAATAAATAGCAGCATTGAATCTGGATTATAAAGGAATTTAAAGTGATGGGATTAAGCCAGTTAGATTAACATTGCTTGGGTTTGTACTTTATGTGCAATTGATTTAAGACCTTTAGAAGAATTCCCATTTTGAGTTTCCCATTTAGAAAGTCCCCTCTGTTTTGCATTCTTTTGTTCGCCCACTGTCTGCTGCCTGCCCGCTCCTGCAGCTGTTGAATAGGCTCCATTCTTGTTAGAAGCGGCGCGTCTTGGCAGGTGCGCTGAGGACCGAGCTTTGCGAAAGCACAGTGACATGGCCAATTTAAAAAAAACAAACAAAAAATTCACACGACTTTCTGTAATCTCTGAAGTGACCCGGCCGTGCTTGGCGGACTACAGTATATTGTATGGCGGAATATTTGCACTTATCTTTACTATGTCTTTTGACAACATAGTCAAATACCAAACCAAAGACACATTTTCCTAGACATGTTTTTGATTTGTTGTTTTTCATGATCAATACCATTAGCGTTTTGTTTATTTCTATGTAATGGATATGATGTTTACTTGTAGCACATCTATATCGCTCAGCCCTTGTATAGAGTATGTGTAGCACGTAGAGCAGCGCTTGAAACAGACAGGAAGTGAAGGTGAACATAGAGGACATTTGACTGTAAACAAGTGAAGGTGCAGTGACAGGATCATAGCAAAAACAACTTGTATCAGGCGCCATAACTGACACTGCCCCCTACCACACAGCACTGTACAGAGACAAGCGCTTGGCAACATAAATTCATTAGCTACCACTGGAGCAGATAACCTTGTGGATGCTACCCTTAAATGTGACTATTAGACAGTTGTTAAGGGGATTTGCATATTGTAGGTATTTAAAACCAGGGCAGGCTTAGCTCCTCTGCCCTGAAACCCTAAATTAAAATGCGCAGGAGAGTCAAAGAGAACATTGATGTATAGGGGTAAACAACAGAAGCCTGTTTTAGTTTGGAGTTGCACTTCAGTGCATTTATCACTTACTTTTTTTGTGTGTGTTAAATAATGCTCCAATTTGTTGAAAACTTCAAGTGGACAGGTCAGAGGTTGTTTGGTAAAGACTATTACACATACACTAGATAGTGCGAATATGTCTGTACTAGGACTGGACAATCATGGACAAAAATAATTACAAGTGCATAATATTTAAGGCAATCACAGTGAAAGACGAGGGCGCATAAGTGAGTCAAGGTAAAAGCACATGCTGTCTGCCTGCTGACTCAGATCTTTTCTCAGTGGGTGCAACTCTCCTTCTGCCCCGTACACTGTTACTGCCATATTATTGGTGTCTGGCGATTTTAATACATTGATAATTGCGATCTACAAAAATTGAAATTGCAATCTTTTCATTTTCTGATTTTGTACCCATCTTCTCCTTCACATCTTTGGGTTGTATGAAAATGTTAAGGCTGCAAATAGAGCTATGAACTATTATTTTGATAATTAACTAGTTGGCCGATTATTATTTTTGATTAGTTGATTAGATCCCAAATGCTCAGTGAATATTGGATTTTTAATAAATTTGATCAAAACAAAGATCAAGTGATGTCCATGGAGAATATCTTCACAGAAATTACCAGTTACACATTGGGTTGCTGGATTAAAAATCTTTAATAAACACATTTTCATTTCATTCTGAGGCCATTATACATAATCTCAGTCATAAAACCTCTTATCAGCATCTTCAAGTCAAGAAAGGTTCAAAAAAAGATTAAGAGTTTCAATTTCAAAAATGTATTGGTTGCTATTTATCAGTTCACTTGTTTCTGCACTGGCTACAAGTATATAATATTTTACTGCACATTAGTATTGCACATTAATAAATGTTTGTCTGCTTTTGCATTTCCATCCTGACATTCTGATGTAAATCAAATATGTATTTCTAGTTCACAAAGTCCATGATGCTAAAATAAAGCCTAAACATCAAAGATTGAACATTGGGGTAGGGAACAGTTAAGCATCTTGTATAAACGATTACCATGTGCCGCTCGCGTTGGCTTTGGTGTCGTCTTTAGAGGTGCGTGCGCCTGTTTGATTTGACTAATCTACTTTTTTGTGACCATCTGCACCAGAATAATGGCAAAGGGCACAGAGGGGAGATAACCAGACGTGTCGACGATCAAAGGAAACACACGAAGGAAATGCGCCTCGGCACACACATTACAAAGAGTAATGGCACCCACCTCCAGGCTCACCTTAAAAGAGCATTTAGCATTGGGAACGCAGCTGTGGCTTTGGACCCATCAAGACATGTGTAAAAACATATAGAGGCATCAGGATGCACATTTATACGTCTGTCACATTGAGACTTGAGGTGACATCATTCCTGCATCCTGTTTTTAATCTTTGTATATATTGACTAAACATCTTTCATGTTCTGAGAGCTAAAACTAAAATGCACATAACACAAATATAGTTAGGAATATAAAGTTGACAGTTTGTCCCTTTTGTAACTGCTGGGATCATGATGTAAAATTGATTTCAGCCTTTCTAGGTTACAGAAAGTAAACAGGGAACATAGTCAGGACCATTATGTTTGGCTTTTTGTCTTCATATATATTCACTTTGCTTTAGTAAAGGAATACCCCTTTCACATGTTGGTAAAAGTAGTTTTGAAGTTTGCGGGCAAAACTGTTGTCTCTTGGCGGTCCTTGTTTGATATATTCCACCACGGCTCTGGGTGAGCAGTGTAAATGGGGCCTGCTCGCTTGTTTTGTGAAAAAATATCAAAGCTCCTGTTTCCTTCAACATTGCCTGATTTACCACTCGACTGTCGGCGTCATTACAGCTGCTGCTTTTGTTCCCTACAGTGGTGTTGCACATAGGCATGGCATGCCCCAGCATGATTTTAATTGCCAGTGGGACTTTGGCCACTTCACTGGGAGATGAGTTCTGATGGCTTGTTATGGAAATAAAAAAGAAGGGGCATATACCACTCAAAGAGCAGCCGGTGTTACCCCTTCCATGCACGTCATAAAGGGTCTGCAGATGCCACCCAAAGCAGTAGTGAGTCTCACTCCGGATGCTCGCAGAAATAGATGCTTCTACTGTTTGTTTGCTTTGCTGATGACAGTTCCCTTTCCTGAAACAGTTGTCTAAAAGCGCATAGATTAGTGTCAGTTGCAGGAGGAATGAAAACCTAAGTGTGCCACTACTACCTCTGTTAAGGTAATTCTGGACCATCAGTCAGAAATACCATCAAAGCACTGTCCCAAATTTGACTTGTGCATGTGACAGCGGAGTGCAGCTCCCCTGCCCGTGGCCTACTCTTTGCGCTGGTCTATCTGTGGCAGCTGTGCCCGCCTCCAGCTCTCACTTTCACTTTGCTCTTCGCGTTGTCTCATTTTCTCTTTTGTATGTCACTCTGTTTGTCGGCTGCGGTTTCCCCCTGTCACACTTTTTACACCAATGGGAGATTAACCTGTTTCCTCACACATTCTACATACCCAGCCCCTACCTGCCTGCACACTGCACAATGAATGGACCAGATGCTGGCTGGGAATGACAGGTTAAACTAAAGATCAGTACAGAATGTCTGCCTCTGACAGACAACTATAGAATAGTAACTCATTTGACATGTTTTGTGGATATTTGTATCTGTAACAGAGCTCTTATTATCACAAATTATAACAAAGCTTGTATACTTCTTTGTACACATTCTTTGTGCTTAAGAAAAGTAGTTTAGTAAGGAATGGTCAAAGGGTGAGACATTAAAATGCAAATATTATATACGTCTAGCTGTAACTAAGGAAGATTTTATAAATCAATGATTCCTTCGATTAAACAATTAGTTGTTTGGAAATTAGGTTTCATCTCATTTGATGCTGGATAAGCTGAAGCCACCTGAGAACAATTGTCACACCCCTAATAGCAAATGTAACCATATGAACTATTTATTATGTCATATAACAGTTTTGCACCTGCACCACTTATCTGTTACTTTCTGTTTTTTTCTTTATTCATATTCAATTTGTGTGTGTAATGATGTCCATACAGGAGTGCAAACATAACTTTTATAAAACAGCTTTTAATTGTCAGCTTTAAACTTATAATGTTGTATTTTACTGTCTGTCCTGTCTGTTTTGTGGTCTTGTGTTTCCTCTGTTTGTCTTGTCTTCTTGCATTCATTCTTATTGTTTTAACTTTGTATTATGACTGATGTATTGTTTATTATGCTGTGCAGCACTTTGTAAACATTGTTTTTGAAAAGTGCTTTATAAATAAAGATTTATTATTATTATTATTATTATAACCTGTTGACTCATTTTCACAACAGAGTACTTGCATGCACGCACAGGCACAGGTAAATAGGTAAACAGCGCAGCAGCGATCCTTACTCACTCTTTGTTTCAAGATTACACAGTCATGTAAATGCACTCTTACACTTCTGCTCAGTTATTTGATGTTGATTTAGCATTATGATATTTCCCTCCTCAAAATGATCCTCATTTTAAATGACACAGCTCACTGCCGGGAAAATGAAACCTCCGTCGCTGCCAACCCCTTTGAATGTCCCCGCGAGTTTATTAAAAGCACCGGCTTCTCCCCCTGCTTCCAATTCGGAGCCACACAGCTGCACAAGTCAGGAAGAATATTCAAGGACAAAAATCTTCACTGTCGAACACAATGTCATATCAGTATCTTTGTTCAGCCTCACACATTATGACAAGGAGACCTCCCAAATATTTAGAATGGCATTTTATCATGCAGCTGCTACTGGCAAAGTTATTAAACGAGATGAAAACCCAGACTCCAGCTTCTTTTCACTTGCAAAGAGATCCGCGCTACAAAGTCCAATTGAACACACATATAGCTCTGTTTTTCAAAAAGGGTTTCACAGCTGACACTAAACGCCATGAAGTTTCTCTGAAAAAAGCACGAGAGCGTCTGATTGTGAGCGAAGAAAACTTTGACCAAGACGACAGTAAAGTGACAAGCGAGTTGATGGGAATTCTTCACTGTCACTCTCCTCTCAGCCCTGACAAAAAATAAAAAACTGCGGCAGATGTGTGGGCTACACAAGCAAGGCATTCTTCAGATGAGAGTGACACAGGGCTGCTGTTCTGAGCACTCTTGTGGCAATGGCACTGTGAGCTGGACATGAGCAATACAACTACAATGTTTTATATTTTAAACATTTCAATTCATAAAACATTTATTTCGATATTTCTCTGTTGGATTGTTTTGATGTACAAGTTGGACTTATTGCTATGTTTCATTACCATAGAAGGATTGAGGTGCAGGTGAAATGTATTTAATTGTTAAAATATTTTATTTGTTTGGACATTTTTGAAAAAATAATGAAACAAATGTTATCCAAACAGTGTAGACATTTATAGTTAGCATGATAATATTGGAGTGGATAATAAGTGGAGCGGGAGACCAGAACATTTTGGCCTAAAATAAAAAATCCTTTTCCAAGAGTGGCGCATCAGTTTTACCATATCAGAGAAAGATTCTTTCTCTGATATGCAGTAAATATTATATTATCATTATATATATAATAGTATATTGCAGTAAACTTCCTAATCTTATGTGTCTCCACATGTAAAATATTTGATTGGGATTTAGTTCAATTGAACTACAATTTTATAAATAATAAAATCATCTTATTTTAATGATATAAGTTGCTATATCTATTCATTGCGTAGAATTTTTGTTTCATTATTCTTTTACAATCATTATTTTGACTATAACTCTTACCCTTCAGCTGCTGTGCTTCCATTAGTGCCTCTGTGGAACTGCTCCAGTTGAAAATGGGGCCAAAGCAGCGACATATGAATGACTGTTTGTTTGGTGGTCAGACACAATCACCAGCTGAGTGACCCATTTTACTGCTAGTCAAAGCTTTTTGTACCAAATCTTCATTCTATTCATTTGCTTTTGTCCAAGATTTATGCTTCAAAGACAACTTAAATGATGTGCGAATGCAAGAGTAATTATTTTCTATTGCAGTTATAATATGAATTCGTAATTCCTTTTGTTTGCTCAGAACATGTACATTTCCCGACTTGCGGTCTCCTTGGTTGCTGATGGGAGAGTAATTAGGTAATTAGGTTTTTTGCATGGATAGAAGAGCTTCCTACAAGGCGGGCCAAGGGTAGCAGTCAAGGCAGGCTAGTTGTGGAAGGCCGGAGAGGGGTGTGTGGAAGGAGCCTGGCACTGCTAAACCTGATGCTGACTGACAGTAATGAGGACAGCAGCACTATAGCCAGGATGGAGAGGAGAGACGAAGAGCAGAGAAGCAGGGGAGGAGAGGAAGGTACACTGCTTTCTCTATACCTCTCAAGACCTCTTATCAAAGGCTCCATACATATGCCCACACAGGCACTACACGCCGGTTAATCTGCAGCAGGTCGGAGCACATGGCCTACTGTCGCCTGTCCTTTTTTGTCACACTGTATTATACCAGTGACTACGGCAGGGTTTTAAGAAATGTAATGTGTAAAAATACAATGAAAAATCCAAGAGGAGAATCCATAGCAAGCTAAAACTACATACACAATATTTTCAATAACTCTCCTTCTAAACTTTCTAAATATGCAAATATTTTTGAACTTCAGAATCTAAACTGTGATCCAGATTACAACCTGAAAAGACTAAAAGTGTTGAATTTCGATTGTCATTTAAAACAATTTTTTTTATACTGCCATTATTAGTTAAAAACATTTATTCTTCCTTTGAGACGCTGTCCCAACTAAAAATCAATTGTGAACCAATCTTCTACAGCAGCAGCATCACGACTCAGAGCGCAGTCACTGGGGAAATGCTCTTTAGGAAGTCAGGAGGAACCGAAGACAATACGCTCCGCCTGTCATTCTTAATAAAGCCTATATTCATATCTGTCCGCAAATTGATTTACTTTTTATTAAAATCACTTTGCGTTGCTTTTGCTGTAAATGGTTGTCAGTTATAAGAATATGTTTGACAAGCATAAGATTGTAAACAGTTCCATATAGACTGATGGTGTAAATTCATATCTATGTAAAAAGTTGAAAAGGACAATGCACTTTCAAAGTCAGAGTTGATGTTTGGTTTTGGCAGCATGGTAGACAGATGCTCGAATGTGCAATGCAATTCTCATTGTTTTACTGTGACCTTTTTAGAATGGCCTTTGGCTCCAATAGTTGCAACAATTAAAAAGGCATAGTCAGCTTAATCACAATGATGACTTCCATTGTGCTGTCACGTCACCTTGTCATTTGTCCACAATGACTTTCCTGCCTTGCCACCCTCATCCACGAGATAAAGTCTGGAGCGCCGCATTCCCCTCTTCCAACAGTTCACCTTTCAGTTGAAAGAATACGTCATGTTTTTAGTGTAAAGCAAAATACATAAATATAAACAATTTAAGTGGTTACAATCCGTATTTATTTGTAAAAAAAATTCTAACCAGATATTTGTGCATCTTATACCATTTTCCTCTGCTTGTTTGTGAACAACCTTTCAAGTCACCCTCGCAGTGGCTCTGAGGTTCCCCAGACCCTACTTTTGGAAGCACTGGCATAGGCCATTGCTTGAAGGGGAGTGACAGTAGGAAGGACTGACACATGCTATTGTTGGAGGCAGCCATGCTATTGTAGCTTCAATCACCTTACATCACAGAATGGCGACGCAAATGATGTGTGCTTCCAGCTGGCTTGAGCTTAAACATTCAAGGTACTATTAAAGGACGTAAACATACCCTCATCAAAATCAATCACACGTATCACACACTCTAGATGAAAAGTCCCCTCTTCACTGAACGTTCTGTGTTGTCGCTCTGATCTGTTGAGTATCTCAGCTCTTGTGCGTAGAAAATGTACAATCTCCAAATTAGATTATCATTTCACAACTTATGTTCAGTACAACTGTGTGCTTACATTAACATGCCCAAACATGTTTTCATTTTCTTGCATTGGTAGTAACTGAATACAGCAAGAGATCCACGATTTCCTTCTATGCAAGTGTTGTGTTTGGGTTTGAGTTGAAGAACAGACATAAGCTGCTCCTGCTCAATGGATAGATTCTCAGGTTGTTTAGCCTAGCTTTCTCTGCACATTGCTTTTACAGTTTTCTTTTGCTCTTTGACACACACCGACTGTTGTGTTGCTGCGGCTTCTTTGAAGCCACGTGTTCATGCTTTAATTAACCACCTCTATTGGGAAAAGGGTCAGAAAGAATCATAGACATAAAGAATCAGCGGCAACGCAACACCTTTCCACCACCACACAACACTTGTTACTGCTATTGCTCAGAAAAACTGCGGTCACTTCATCTCAGTCGCATCGTATTGAGTGTGTTCGTCTTCATGTCTGCATCTCGCTCTCCGATCTCTCTATGCAGCTGGTACTTGAGCACCCTCTCATGACAACTCGCAGAATCCTCGATTCTTAGCCTCAGTAGTATTCTTTATTCATCAGAAGATTTGTAAATGCTTCACTGAGGCCCTTGAAGTAAATGTCAGTTACTTTTCAAAATGTTGAGAACTTTCAAATGTAACCAACAATTTGACCCGCCTGAAAGGATGGAATAACTTAATTTCCATTGACAGGCGAGCTCTCTTTTGGTTTACCTTTCAGGCTTCAAAAATCTTTCTGCTGGTGGTTATGCCAAGGGTTAGGACTATACTAGAAATATTATTTATTCAAATTTACATTTATACAGAGCCAGATGGTAAAATGCATCACGTACGTCGAACAGTACTGATTTGATGTTGAGTAAAATCATTTTTACCCTTTATAGACTTCTCCACACATGTCTGAGACTGTGAAATTTTCTCAAATTGTCAAAATTTCGCACTTCGCCAATGAGTCACACAGTAAGCTAATGATAGCACAGTTAGCATGCACACAAGCCAATGATTCCTTCAGTCAGTTTCAAATTCATCTTGGACAAAATCCTGTATTTCTCAGGTGCAGTCATGGCAATCCTAATAAACATTGCTGAGTTATAGGAATTATGCCAATTTGGTTATAATGCTGTCTTCACTCTACACTGAAGCATATGCCACCTGAAGTTTCTAATAAATCTTATGTATTAAATAAATAAAAAATCTTTGGAGGGAATGTCCAAAGATTTTTTGGAGGCAAAAGATCTATGTTGTTTTGTCCACTTTTTTTATGCCCGTGTCCTTCTCAAGTGCCTCCGCAGCTTCATATACTGCATGTACCAGCCCTTCGTCGACCCATAACCATAGTGTGTTACATATTTGTCTTTCCCCGTTCTCTATCTCCTCCATCTCCTCCATCTCACAGTTTAGCTATAATACGGCTGCCCTCTGCTTTTAATCCCATTGCATCATGTCATTTGGTGCAGTAAAGCTGATGTTGGTCTGATCAGTTTGATTTGGACTTGTCGCCCTGATTGGAGGATTGGGTGGCGCGGCTCACTGGAGTGTTCTGCTGTGATTGGATCCAGTTGTCATTGTGAAGTAAGATATTGGTATCTCACAGGCCAGATTGCTCTTTCTCACTTTGACGGCATGTGACAGGTCTTGCTCTGTCGTTTGTATGTGCTGGCCTATTTTTTCCCTTTTTTCCCTTTTGGGTCCAGGACATCAGCCTTCTGTCAGATTAAGAATGATCTTCTTTTTGTGTCTGTCAGGTTATTAGTTGAGCCATTGTAGAGCTGTGATTAATTGAGATGGCCAGGAGCTTTTGTTGTCCTTTTCTGCTTCAACAGCTTACCTCAAACAAGATATTGTGGCTCTGAGTTTGTAGACGCTCAACCAATCGTCCATGAGCATATTTTACCAAGCATTGATAATATAGCTTTTATCATAACTCCTCATTTTACCGTATGCTTTTCTTATTCTTTTCTGTGTCTTTGTATTTGCAGTGTCAATAGAGCTGCATATTGTTAAACAGAAGATGCAAAAGATGTAACTTAACACAAATATATTAGCCAGGGTAATTACATATTTCCAAACTGACTCTGTTATTTTACTTGTCAGTCTCTACAGCCGCGTGTTGTTTCTTTTCTCAAAATAAATTGTGACTGTAGTGTATGCTGTCACTTTGATGCACAAACATTTAGTAATTAGCTAAAACGCTCTTTAATTAAAACGTGAGCTGAACTAAAACCATGAGCTCTGTGTTTTTCAACATGATCAAAGATAAAAAGGTAGGAGGAAGAGATGAAAGAATGCAAGAGGGCACAATCGCTGCGATAAGCATCACATTGATTAAAAAGTGTCCCTGCCCTGTCTCTACTGTGTTTTCTGTTCTTTTTCCATCGCGCTGGAGCCAGGGAAGGAGTCGGGGCTTTTTAGCTTTCGTAGTGTCTACCCGCTGCTTTAATAGCTCCCAAATGACCCTGATGGCAGAGCTGTGGGTTAAAGCACGGATTGGAGTGACTCTTAAGGGTTCAGGACTTGGATTTAATTTTGTTCATTTTGATTTGTGTGCGAAATGAACAAACATGTGTGTGTGTGTGTTTATACTGTACTTGTCTAGATATAATAGAGATGGAGAATGTTACGGCACCAATATTGGTGTCTATTTTATCAAAACACAAAATAATATATCATATCAAAATGTAAAAAAAATATTTTAAAGTTAAGAATCAAGACTCACTTGTACGTACACTCACGCAACAGTGCTTGCAGACTCATGATGTGAGGCGGTAAAGAAACATTCACCAATGGGGCTAGAATCACACCTGCCAATCAGTGGATCTGACCGCTCCACTATTGATGTTTATATCATTAATCAAAGCTGTGACCTTCATGTCAGAGGACAGGCGCCCTACCAACTGAGCTACTGCCACTAAAATTGTAGAAATGTGATCAACTATTCCACCAAACAAGAGGTAATAATATATTAATATTATTATATGTTTAGCACAGAAAAGCCAAGAAGGTTTCAAATAAGGCCGCACATCCCTGTAGTCTGAACTAGAGTGCTGGATTAAAGAAGTGCAAAACGTGAGGGCATCCGCTTGAAACGTTACTACGTGGTCTGTAAATAAAAGACACTGATTGGGAGCAACATAACTGCGGATTTTTCACTGTTTTCACGTAGTACAGAAAAGCCCCAATGAATATTGTTACAGCATTACAACATTTACTATGAGATAATATAACAACTATTGCAAAGAAGCAACATCCCTTTAATACTATAGTGGTCATAATACAATTATTTGTCAAAACCTGCATATAATGGTAGGTGCATCTAAATAGAGCATCAAAATAGAGCATCAAAAGTGTGGCCAGCAGTGTGAATGAATCAGGGTGCTCCACATTTACACAAGACCATCAGACCCTTCACTCAGCAGCCATATGAACAATACCTCACCATTTATTTTCGTTATACTTTTCCAGATCAATACTAGGAGGCAGATGGAATTTGCAGGTTTCTTTTTATGGGGATGACACATTTAACTTGTTAAGTCCTTTACTGGGCTGTATATAAAATACATATGTGCAGGACTGTGTGTGGCCTATGTGTATAAGTGGATCTAAGTCATAGTGCTAAAGAGCCTAGCTGTTCTTCTACATAAGGCCTGGGTCCTCAGCTGTGACCTTTCTCCTCCACACATCATTCACCATTATACCACCGACATGTTGGCTCATGACAATCATTTTTCATTGGAGGCAGTGTCAGCTACATCATATTTTATCATCTGGATAAATTTGTGTTGCCTTTTCATGCGGGCTTTCCATAATTCGTATTTGTGTGTGTTATGTGTGGCCAAGAGATTAGATTCAAATAGAATTCAGATGCAAACACAATCTGGCAGCGCTAAAGAAGGATACACAGGGTCGCTAAATGGTTTATAGATGTGCTCGAGTAAATAAGATGTATGTGACAGAGGAGATGTGACAAGGGCGCACATCCACACGTCATAATTAAACATAATTTTGTCGCTGGCTTCCACAGTAGCCTGCAGAGTGTTTACAATACACTACGTAGTAAAAGACAAATATCATCCGAATTTGAAACCTCAGTCAAAACTTGTGAAATAGGGCTCAAAATAAACCTTGTACAAACGTAGGATTCCAAGAGCACACCCAATTGATGATTCAAATGAACATACGAACACACCTTTGTACATATTATTTTCTAAAATGGATGAACAGAGGCGCTAATTATCTTGCGCAGATCCAAAATAACAACATAACTCCTGACCTTCACACTCAATAAATTGCTGAGAAAACCTCGTGTTTTTCCACAGGGTGCCCTTGCCACTCGAGCGTCGGTCTCAGCGCGCCGCCCACTTCACTGATCATAAACAGCCACGGCCATTGTTTGACAGTGGGAAATGTTAAGTACTGTTTTAGGTAGCACTCTTAGGCCCACTGTTTAATTGGAGCCAGCACAAGTAATTACTCCACATTGTCCATTCCGAGAAAATAATCCTGCCTTAATATCAACCTTGCCTGTTCATACATTTGATTTATTGCGCCAATTGTGGGATTTCAATATTTTCAGGTAAATTAATTCCAGTGTAAATGGGGTATTACGTGTCTGGCAAGCTATTTCCAATGCCTTATAGTTATCATTTAGCACTTGAGCACTTTTAGCACTAGAGGGCAGCCAGCATGGGCTCTCATTCATGCAAAAACCGCCTTTGCTGCATGGCGGGAAGCTCATGCCTTTTAAGGGGAAAGAGAACGGCTAATTTAATTGACCGTGATTGACACCAGCCCCCGACCACATCCACAGGTAATTTATTCTGTCTAATCCCAGTGCTTTTTTATAAAAATGGCACTGCAGGTGTGCCACTGCTGTGCCAGCATCTTTGGTCACAAAATTACCAAAAATGTGTTCTCGCAGCAATGCACTCTACATGTGGTAGTGCGGTGGATTTGCACTGCTATCTGTACTTTCACCTCGATTCATTAAAATAAGACCTCTTTTGACACAAGCTTAAAAAAATGCAATAACAAAACCCTGAAGAGAAATGGGAAAGAGTCTTCCTTTCTGAAAATATAGAAATAATCAAACAGAAGAAAAAGCAGGTCAAGTCTGGTGTGTCACGGTTATTTTGTGACTTAATTTTCCCACTGTGTTATCTCACAATAATGAAACGTGTTGATAGATTCATTTCCGTTCTATACGACAGCGCAGTGTCCACCATTTAGAGATTTGTAATTGATAGCTACACACGGCAATTTTACAACATGAGACAATTTTACTGCACTTTTAATTAGTCCAACTTTGACCTTCTGTTCGCTTTGCATTTATATTGCTTCAAATTATTTTCACCTCCTTTCCTCATTAACTTTTGTCAAATGAAGCTCGATGATTAACACATATGAATCTATACAATGTGCTGTGTGAAATATAATTCCGCTCTCATTAATAAATAGCTCTGTTGTAATAATTGTTTAATTGATTATATCTCACATTTAAGAAATCGGTTGAATTAAAGAAGTAGGCCAGTTGTCCATTTGAAAGAAAATTTATCTCTTTAAAGAGCGAAGCATTATTTACATTTTGGTAGTGAAACATGGTGTTGAGAAGATTCACTTTGACATTTTTCATTTTAGAGCTATTTTTCACAACTCTCTGTGTGTAAAATATAACATCTTTTATAATAATAAGTACTTCAAGAAAAGAATGTGTTCAATTAAGAGAATGTATTTAAAAGGATGTTGGGCTGACAGCAATGACACAAAAAGCAAAGACATAAATATAAATGTGTTTGTGGATTGAGGTTGTAACACACACTTAGTTGTTTAATTGACTAAGAGGAAAGGCCTTTGCATACATCATTAGGGAATACAGGTGCAAGATGGCTCTCTACTCTGATAAATCCTTCAAATGGAACTAGTTAATCTCCCATGTAATATCAAGATGTGTATATTGGTAAATGAATAAACCGCCACCTCTGAATTCCAATAGACAAGGTGCTTAGTATTCATTTGGACACAAGTATGTGCCGCATCCATGCACACACTTCTTTGAACATTGACTGTGTCTGGGTGAGCCATGCTCTCCCAACATTTGCATCCCATGTAAATCCATACAAACAGATTAAACAGCTGTTTGGGTTTTGGCCGATACAGTGCAGAGAATGAGGAATATTTGACATAAGGGAAGCAGAAGTGCTGCATTCATTAATTTTGGTGAAAGTGAGCCCAGAGACCATTCATTGCAAATGAAGACTGCCGTAAGGAGAATACAAAAAACTGTATATTTTTTACAGGTGCAAAGCAGTTTTCCTACCAGAAAGGTATGAAACAAAGCAAAACAGGGCTAGTCTACTCTCCATAAGGTTGACAGGACCTCGAGCCGGTGATTAAAAACACCCAACACTTGCAATGATGAATGCATTAAGTGTGTGGAATTCATTACTATTAGCACTTATTATTGAAGCGCCATTTAATGAGAACCCCATATACTGGGCAGTGGACACTTAGAAAATGAAGAGTAGCTTTACACCTGACCCCTGACGACCTTCAGTCCGAGTCTGACTGTGTTTGTCTGAGAATGCGTCAGTACTATCATTGTGTCCTTTCCTTTCGTTCATCAGAGCGCTGGACTCAACTTTATCTACTTGGTTGACTTTATAACAGTAACAGTGGTTTAATTTCCTTACCTGCTTAATTGAAATTCACATCTCTTTCCCTTTTACGTGCGTGTGGCTAAGCGTGTGCAACGAGCGGATATTAGCAAAGATGTATTTTCATTCTAAATGTGGCAGGTGATGGACAGGATCTCACAGACAATGGGGCGGCCCCTCCCATCTCAGCCTAGTCTTCATCCTTTGTCTGGCACACCTGTCTTTTAGATACCTTTCAACCTCCCCGTCTCCTTTCTTTTGCTCACTCTATTCCCAAGTCCCTTTCTTTTTCCCTCGGATTGCCAGGGTTTGATAAATCTGATTCTAAATTTAGAGACGTATTCCTCAAAGTCACCGGGGCCAGAGAAGAGAAAGAGGACCAGAGACAAAACGGTCCCCGGCCAAAACCTGTGTTTATTATCTTTTATTTATCAGTTTGAGAAACGTGAGGTCATCGCTGAGAAATCTCTGTTTAATGTCCCTCTGAGGAAGCCATAATTTCTTTTCAGTCGTCCAATTAAATATCAGTGGCCACATCCTTCAGAGAGCCACATTTAACTGACAGCGATATTACTCATTAGACACATTATCATTCCGCTCACTGGGGCCGTGCTTTATAAAATTAGGGGTTTGTTGCAGTTCCAATACGCAACCTTTGCCATTTTAAATTACAGCCACGAGTGTGCTGTTGAGTGGAGCCTTCGTTCCACACCTCTCATTCCCAAATTCCCTGTTATTCCTCACCCGCTCTGATTGCTGCTTGGCACTCTATGTTGCGGGTCATGCTTGTAATGTTACTGGGGCATCTCACAATCCCAGCTCATTTAAAGTTATAACATTCCAATTATTGTAAGATCTGAAAACTGCCATGTTTAAGAAAGTTATTAGGTGTTTTAGACTTTTTTGGGGGGTATTTGTGATTTTCTGTTCCACTACCCCAAGGGAACATGTGACTGAAAGTCAACAAAACTATGTTGTCCAAAATGGCTCTAGACAAAGTAATATTTTTGGTCATATTGACACAGATAAAAAAAAAAGCGGTTAAGAAATGTGATAAAAAAGGGAAAATGATTAAACCAGAGACAAAATGTTGGTTAAATTACGTTGTATTTTTGTCAAGGCTTCTGTACTTTGAGGTAAATCTATACAGTGAGCTGCTTTGAGACTGAATAAGATGTTATTCCTTAACATTAAAATAATAATTGCAGCCGACTTCAAATAACCTGTAAAATTCAACACAAGCCAAGCCAAGTCAAATAAATCTATCTTTTTAATATTGATTCCTGCCCAAACATTTCCTGCTGTCGTGACCTGTGAGCCAGCGAGCGTTCCCAGCGTCCTCTGTATATTGTATATTTACAAAATAAAGAAATGTAAATTCTGGTGAAGCATTGACTTGTCTGTTTGTACCTGTTTCTCCCACTCAGCCTTGGAGCGGTCCACATACTGTACCTGTCCAGTCAAGAGTCCACAGTGGGCAGCAAACATGTTTGTCCAGGTTTTATCTGAGACTTCACTTTGTTTATGTATTCACACACAACACCAAGCTGTTCCATCTGCTTTTTCAAGATGATTTCTGTATCTTTCTGTTGTACAACCTGCTTCATGTGCATTTGAAACAGACATAAAACAAAGATTTCTCAATAAAGATTATTTTACTAGACTCTACAACACTTTTTGATTTGCGGCCACAGCTTTTAACTTGTACAACTACTGCAGCGTTGTCATGACACTAAACTTCAAACTTGGTCAAATTAGTATCTAGTTTTGATTAAAACATTTTTTTTTATTATTGAACAATATCTGATTTACTTTTGGCACCCCTAATGGATTGAATATCACCTTGAAGCAGTAAAACAAGACATGATGTCTATTAGGGCTGGGTGATATAAACGGTATAAGCGGTTAGGGCTGGGCGATATGGCAAAAAAAAAAAATCTCCGATTTTTTTCACACCAAATCCGATTTTCAATTTTAATCGATTTATTTTTTTCTATTTAAAAACAAACTACAACTGACAAATAGATTTTCCTTTATGCAGTTTAATCTAAATCCCCATGGAGCATAAGTGTAACAGGAATTAAGCCTTAAAACATGCTTGTAAACGAGATGGCTCTGCCATTGTAAACAGTGAAAATGTAGCTTAACAGTTTTATAATAACTTCACTTACAATGACACTATGCACCTTCAAAATAACTTAAATCACACAAACAAGGCCCATTGCAAATATATCAATCCTATTAAACACATGCATTATTTACATGAAATATCACATTTTAAAAACTGATAACTCAAAATAGAAATGTTGTAACAGACAGTCTTTTCCAAAAGCCTCCTCGGGTTTTCATGCTTGTTCTTTCAACTGTGCCTGAGTAACTGTGCTGTAGTACAACGCTCGGTCCAGCTGGTGGCGCTAATACTAACTTCAGTGACTCCCGCATTGTGCGAGCTTCCTGTTTACATTCTGATGCTGTAGCTAACAGCTACAGTAGCAGCTACTGTAGCTAACAGACAGCGGGGAACACGTTGTTTGTATCAGAGCAATGAGAGCAATGTGTGAGACGTGTCTTTGCCCAAAGTGCAGCGGCTCAGTGGGACACGAGTGTGTGCGCGCCACGGACACGGGAGTGCGCTTTGGAATAACAAGCGTGAGAGAGCGTGAAAGATGTGGCGTACGACCATGGCATACGAACATAGCGACCGGAGCCTGCGTGCGTGTGTGTGTGTGTTCTGGCGATTACATAAAGTCTGATTCTTGAACGTTTGAAATGTTATTGCAACAGCACCAACTGTGAGAGCGAGCATCAGGCCAGAGGGAGACTGTTAGCATTAGGTTAGCTTCAAAATGACTGCTCAACACCATAGACCCGCGGTTAGCGCGTTAGCGCTGTAGTTCTGCGCTGGAGAAAATAAAAATCGAATTTTAAAAAAAAGAAATCGCCCTAAACGTAAAACTCGAATTAATGATTAAAATCGATTAATCGCCCAGCCCTATAAGCGGTATGCGATACAAATTTGGCCAACGATAGAGATTTTTGTTATACCGGCATATTGCGATAGGTCATTATGTCATCACAGGGCCCAACGGAGTCCCTCCTCCATGCTAGGTACTCTGTTGGGCCCTGGTGGGACAAGAGGTTAGCCTGGCGCCGATTAGCACAGGCTCTGACGCCAGGAGAAAGCACCAAAACAACCAGCATTAGCCCAGCAGCATTAGCCCAGCAGCATTAGCCCAGCAGCATTAGCCCAGATCACATCCATGGGCTTAATGTTGACAAGCGCCAGCGTGGCCCGCAGCATCATCACGGCAGAAGTTTGATAAAGTTAGCATCAGATTCTGACTTCTGCTGTCAATAGCTTACGAAAGCTTTGTTAAACAAAAGTAATTGTGCCAAAATGATCACATTTGATGCAGAGACATGCATTGCTGCAATGCATGTCAACAAATGGAGCGTCAACAAATGTCAAGACCAGCTTTGTAAACGAACAATAGCTTTTACTGAAGCCATATACACGCACTAAACTCTCAGACTCTATAAATAAGGACCATATCTAACTGCTACAGACTTTGATTTCAACATTTGTGAGTTTTTTATATTTTAAATGAATACATGTTTTTACTTTTTAAATTGCTTTTACCGTAAATTGTCTTTACTGTAACATATATAAATAATGTATGTTACAGCATTTGTCTGTCATAAAATATTTTTTATGACTAATAATCATGCATTAAGTCCTTTACCAGCCAAAGAGTTCCCCCTGTTTATTTAATTTAATTTTTGACTAAGGATTGTTTTTTTTTTATATGTAAGGCAAGGCAAGGCAAGGCAAGTTTATTTGTATAGCACAATTCATACACAAGGCAATTCAAAGTGCTGAACAGAACAAGAAAGCATTAAAATCATAAATAATCACAGTACATAAAAAAAAAAGATAAAAATATAAAATCCCTCAGTTGTATGCACAGCTAAACAGAACTGTTTTCAACCTTGTCTTAAACATTGTCAGAGAGGAGGCCTGTCTCACATCTTCAGGAAGACTGTTCCAGATTTTAGCAGCATGAATCTGAAAAGCAGCCTCCCCATGTTTAGTTCTGACTCTGGGCACTAACAGGAGTCCAGTCCCTGTGCTCCTCAGAGTCCGGGCTGGTTCATATGGGACTAACATGTCACTAATATAGTTTGGTGCGAGGCCATGGAGAGATTTGTACACAAGCAGAGCTGTTTTAAAGTCTATTCTCTGAGCCACAGGAAGCCAGTGCAGGGACCTGAGGACCGGACTAATGTGGTCGTACTTCCTGGTTCTAGTCAGGACTCGAACTGCTGCATTTTGAATGTACTGCAGCTGTTTTACAGCCTGTTTGGACAGACCTGTGAGCAGGCCATTGCAGTAGTCTAACCTACTGGAGACAAATGCATGGATAAGAATCTCCAAGTCTGCTTTAGACACTATGTTTTTGATCCTGGCAATGTTTTTTAGATGGTAAAAAGCTGCTGATGTTACTGATTTGATGTGGCTATTAAAATTTAAGTCTGAGTCCAGTATTACCCCTAGATTTCTGACCTTGTTTGAAGGTTTTAGGGAGAGAGACTGTAGGTGACAGATGACGCTCTCTCTTTGTTTCTGGGGACCAAAGACAATCATTTCAGTTTTGTCTGCGTTTAGCTGAAGGAAGTTGTTTTGCATCCACTCACTGATCTGTTGGATACAGTGAAGGAGTGAGTCCACTGGTCCATGTTCTCCTGCAGTCAGTGAGACATAGATCTGAGTGTCGTCTGCATAGTTGTGATAGGACACTTTGTTTCTGCGTATTAACTGACCTAACGGCAGCATGTAGAGATTGAACAGAAGAGGTCCCAGGATCGACCCCTGTGGTACTCCACAGGTCAGGGCCATATGATCTGAGACACAGTCTCCAATCTCCACAAAGTACTTCCTGTCTTCAAGGTAAGACCTAAACCAACTTAGGGCGGTGCCAGCGACTCCAACCCAGTCCTCTAGTCTCTGTAAGAGGATCTCATGGTCGACGGTGTCAAAGGCAGCACTCAGATCTAACAAGATTAAGATTGAGACTTTGCCTGCGTCAGTGTTCAGCCGGATATCGTTTGTAACCTTGACAAGAGCAGTCTCAGTGCTGTGGTGGGGTCTAAAGCCGGACTGAAACATATCAAATGAGTTGTTAATTATAAGAAATCTAGTAAGCTGTAGGTAGACAACTTTTTCAAGGACTTTCCCCATAAATGGCAGATTTGAGATGGGACGATAGTTGTTAAGTACCGTAGCATCCAGGCTGCTCTTTTTTAGCAGGGGCCTGATGACTGCAGTTTTCAGGGCCTTTGGGAATATTCCAGAATGAAGGGACATGTTTACTATCTGTGTGAGTGAAGGTAACAGACTGCTCAGAACAGACTTCAGAAATCTAGTGGGTAGTACATCCAGGCTGCATGTGGAGGAGCTCAAACTGGAGATTATTTCTTGGACATTTTTATCATCTACAGGTGCAAAGTAAGTTAGCTCAGAGAGCCTTTCTGGCTGTTGGATGGTTATCTGTGGATTGGAGACAATGGCGTTTTTGATGCCTTGAACCTTGTCATTGAAAAAGTGCAAACTCATTGCATTTACGTTTGGAAGTTAGCTCTAATGGCATCTGAACAGGGGGGTTTGTTAATCTATTAACTGTTGAAAACAGAACACGCAGATTGTTACTGCAGCCTTCAATCATTTCAGAAAAATACCTTTCTCTCGTACTACGTAGCACCCGGTTAAACTCGCACAACTTATCTTTGAAGATCTTGTAATCAACCTGGAGGTTGGACTTGCGCCACTTCCGCTCGGCCCTCCGGCACTTTCTCTTTTGTGCCCTGACCGAGTCTGCTTTAGCCCACGGCGCCTTCTGCTTATTTTTCACTATTTTAACCTTCACAGGGGCAACGGTATCCAGAACATTCAAAACACTAGAGGTGACAGAGTTAAACAGTTAATCTACAGTAGAATACGATGCATTTTCAAAGTTTATCATTCCCATAAATAGTTCACTCGTATTTTCATTTATGTGTCTTCTTCGAACAGTTGCAGAGTCCACTGGTGGTTTGTTAGTGAAACACATGTCAAAAAATACACAGAAATGATCCGAAAGAGCAACATCGACCACGCTTATATTTGAAATATTCACCCCCTTTGTAACTAACAGGTCTAGAGTGTGCCCTCTGCTGTGGGTGGGGCCACTCACATGCTGAGTGAGACCAAAGGTATCAAGTAAAGAACTCAGCTCTTTTGCATTTCTGTCATCAACATTATCCACATGAATATTAAAATCACCTGTAATAACTAAACTATCAAAATCTGTGCATACAACTGAAAGCAACTCGGTAAAATTATCAATAAAACTGTGACATGACTGCGGTGGCTTGTATAGGACTATGAAGAGTATTGGAGGAGATTGTTTTTGTTGTATTTTAAAAGACACATATTCAAAAGACGAAAACTTCCCAAGAGACATTCTATGGGAGACAAAGTGGTCTCTAACTCTATGTAACTCTATGTAGTCAATAAATTAAGTTCTTGAAACTGATTATGAAATTCCATGATTCCTGTGTAGATTGAAATTAGGACTAAAAAGTGCTCAACCCAATCCACCCAAATGTGTTATTTTCTGTTCTCAAGTTGGCAACCCTTCTCACTAACCACAGGGTCTTCAGTTCAATCTGCATTTCAAAAGCATGGTGTCTCTTTAATATGGAATAACATTAAATGCTAAAAATTTATTAAATACTGGATGAAATACTGGTGATTTTGTTTGTCAGAAAATATCTTTATTAGATTCTAATATATAAATAAGCAACAAATTATACCGCAATATATACCGTTTACCGTCTGTGTCCCAAATTATACCGCAATATGAATTTTAGGCCATATCACCCACCCCTAATGTCTATACTGTACTTTTCTAGTCATCTGCCTTTTGTCTGAAGGTGTGCATAAAAGACAGACAGGAAATAAAGGCACCACAGGAAGCATTTGTAATAAACGCAGCTAAGGAAATTTCCCATATGCCGCTAGTTTGAGGCCTCATGCTTTATTTATACACACTAATACTGCACTTTGCACAAGCTGAGCGCTGTAACTCTGCAGGCACTGATGATGCACATTTATCAGCCACACAACGCACCGCGCTCAGATGTATTTGTCTACTTAGTAACGCGCATGTATGCACAGAAATAGTGTATAATTAGAGTTTCTCCGCTCTCTTCCATACACTATATTGATGGATTGATTTTGTGAGCAATACGCACATTGCTTCTCAGAGTCTCACAGCTGCGTAATGGCAAAGACACAAGAGCTCCTTCTTTGTCTCCTCCACTCTCTCTTTTCTCCTGCACCCTTTATGACTTTCTTATCTGTTCGTAGCCAATAATACTAGCGCCTTATCCTTTGCTCCTGTACACTGCAAAATTGAGTTTGAGTTGACTTAAAAGTGCAACTTTAAAGTGACAGCTTTAAAAAAAATCTTCATCTCGATATAAAACTGTATATGCTTTCTATTTTGGAATTTAATTTCACTAGCTTTCATAAGTAAATTATGGCAGAAATGACCTCTGGTTTAAAACCAAAATTGGTGTTAAAGTTCACTTTTATTTTTCATGCATAATTGAGTTCTTAAAATTATAATTTCATTGAATGCCATTCCGCTGAAAATTTGTGCCCAACAAACATAAAAACTAGTTTGTCATTTGGATACACAGAACAATTATCTTCTAGGTTGTGACTCTTTATCCAGTGCCCATCTCAAATACGCGACTGAAGGACTTCATGGTCGACCAGGTGACTTTGAAAAGTATCTCTAATGACTACAATATTCCTTCCAGACTTGTTTGAATCATAATCATCACCTACCTCACAGCCGCTCTTGACGACAAAAATAGCCCAAGTCATTTCTAAGAGTTCATAATCAGTATAAATGTTTATGAAACACTGTTACCAACACGCCTGGGGTCTGATTGTAGCATGTTTTGATTTTTAACCTGTGTTTTAATCACTGCATTCTTTACTCAGAGTACTAAGCTTTAGTTGACACAGGGGCCCCATAAAAAACGTGCGCCTTGTACTTGGCGTCGTGACATTTTCTCGTCTTTGATCGATGAGCTCGCCACCCGCTCCTTCAGTCTGGGTCGGTCCTTCTCTGTCAGACGGCTCCTAGAGACAGTGAGCTTAACACCGATGCTGCACAATGCAAGAACACATAGAGTATAATATCTATGATACGACAGTACTCAAATTATTTTCACTAAAATATGAATCTGGCTTCAATGTTTACCTCCTGTATGATTTCTTAATTATGAACGAGATACTACATTAACGTGCAAGGTGTGTAAAATGCGCTCTATTTAAAGATGCCGCCAATATGTTAATCTTACACACTATTTAGCAAGTCATAATTACCAATATAGATGAGCTATTCTAAATCTAAGTGTACAAGTCATCAAGCTAATATTTCATCTAGGCTAATGTTCTTTTACACCTCTGAGTTAAACTGGGATTTGTTATGTGGAAAGGAAGAACTAATTGCAAGGCACCATTGTGTAGCAACAGATTTAGTGGCAAATGCGGCATCCTAAAGCAATATAAGGATCTAATGAGCTTTGCATAGTCATAATAATTCACCAACACAGTTCATTTATTTTATTATGCAGAAACTAACCTTAGACAGAGAGCTACACACTGAGCTAAGTGAGGACTCACACACATTGGAGCCGTCTTATTGATTAGGTTAGTTACAAATGCTCTAAAAATCAATGTAATCAAATACCCGTTTTCACAAAGATAAGATAACTTGGAAAGCAGTGTTTCGCTTCTCTGCTGTAATTGCAAACATATGGAAAAAGATACCACACCACATGGGTTACTAAAGTTCAAACAATTAGTGAAGGTGCATTGCGTTCGGGTGGTTTATTTGACTCCATCAGTGTTCATCGCTTTCCCTTAAATGTAACATAGTATGCTTTTTGACTTTTCTCTGGTTTAAACATGATTACAGAGCTATTTGGCCTTCATACACATGCGCAAAGTAGTTTTTTCATTGATTCTGTCAAGCTTTAGTTAAGCCTGGTTCACACGGCAGGATAACTAGGCCGATTTAAGACCCGATTTACCTCTAACGACTTCTTAAGAACGCTCCAATTTTCGTTAAAAAAAATGAATGGATTTTTCTGCCATGTGTGGTGTGTTAACTTAAGACTGCTCAAATCAAAACAAAATGTTAAAATGTTTTGGCCCGATTTCTCTTCCTGTGTGTTGTCCTCCGGGGGGCAGAAGAGCACGCCAGTGGACTGCGGCGTGTAGCCAATCAGAAGACGAGGTGATGAGGCGGTGACGAGGCGGTGAGGAAACACCAGAAAAAAATCATAACAGTCAGTGGCATGGCGCATAAATATATATAGTCCATGCTCGCGTTGTCTCCATTTCTTTGACCCTCGCCTTTTCCTTTAATAACACTTTTTCTCTGTTAAAAACAAACTGTCTCCACTGAATTCTCTTTGTCATCCATGATTGTTTACTCTGAAGTCACGCTTGATCTCGAGAGATTTTGTGAGATTTCCGTCTGACCTGGGAATGCCCGGGGGGGAAATCGGTTCGTGTGTGGTTCGCGCGATTTTGCCTTGTGGCTGAGCACCACACTCTGTACGACCAAAGTACGACCACACAAACTCCGTGTGTGGGGTCTCTCAGGTTAGGAAAGTCGGCCGACAATTTTAAAATCGTCTCTTGTGAACCAGGCTTTAGAGAGCGATCTTTCTCATTCATTCTCGAGAGGCACAGAAACAACTCGTTTCAAATCGTAACATGCACCAATTTGTGACGTCAAAAGCCCGCCCCCAAGAGGTGATTGACAGCAGGGAGAAACTGAACCAGAGAATCATTGCCGTCTATGGTCAGCGCATGCAGCCTTTCTCCAAGTTCAGCGTGTGGTTCATAGACAGTAAATAGGCTTTTTTGTGTTAGCTTCATGCCAACTTGGAGAAAATGTGTTTTTGGGTGTAAATATGTGACGACAGTATTTGGCCCGAAGACGCAGAATGAGGCAAATGGGGATCAACTTTGTTCACGGGGATCTGCCTCAAATCCGCAAGTCTGAAATCTGCGATGAAACTCGCAGATGTTTACATAGGATGGACTGTGAAAATTCAAGAAAAGCTAAATTTGGCACTTTTATGATTCACTATAAGACTGCATTTGAGATAATATTGTATTGCAACATTATTGTTACATTAAGTTATTGTAACCATGATTGTGGATGGATGGGTTTTTGCTGCTACTGGACACCTGAATTTCTCCTACAGGGATCAATAAAGTATCTATCTATCTATCCCATTTATTCAAGTTTTAAAATGTTAAAAAAAAGTACAGTTTTTCAAAAGCAGTCATCTGGACCAAGTTTTCAGAAGAGACGTTTTGATTCCCACAGAATTTTCTTCTAATAGCTGAATGTTTGACAAGGGTTTGGTATTGTGAAAAGCCTGAATTCCCATAATGTTAATGCTCAATTCTGTTTTCATCAAAGGGCCAACCTTGTATAAAAAAGACCTGCAGTTCTTTGCACAAAACATCTTTTGCTTATGCAAACAAAACACAGGATGTATTTTTTTCCTTCATTGTGGGATATTTTTAGGAAAGAGTCAGGCAGCTGAGAAAGCAATGACAGTGGATTTGCTCTGGCCTCCCAGTTGGGGTTAAGGGGTCCTTGAGGACAGACTACGATTTTCTTTTTTGTGGAGGAAAGTAAATGCCAGCACCCTGCCGTGCAACAGGCATGAAGGCCTTTTGACTCGCTTGCCATCCCTTAAGGCTGACACATGCCAAGACAACCAAGAAGGTATAGTGGCCAGAGTTGCCACGGCGCCCCTCTCCATCAGCCGTCTGAAGTGATAACAAGACAGTGGCGATCGAAACCACGTACAAGCCTTCCCCAGAGTGCCTTCCTCCCTGCTTTAAAGCACTTAGCGTTTGGGGGATAGAATCAATCAGTGTCATTTGGATATAATAACTCGATTTGGTAATGTAGATAAGATGGACGCCTTGTCATGAAATGTGAAATGCACTTTTGTTTTCTGGACTTCGAGCTTTACAATAAAAATTCTATATGACACTTATCTGGAACTTCTAGAAGTGTAGAGGAACAGCAATGGGCATCTTGGTGAGAGTAAGGCCCCAGTCAATGACTCCTGACAGAATTATGTGAAAGCGAGGGAGCAAATTAGCAGTAGTAGGCCATGACCTGTCGGCAACCTTATGGATCATATAAGTAATATACTGACATTGACCGGTCGGGTTGGATTTGTCAAGTCTCTGAAAAGTGCAAGAAACTTTAAACAAAAAACGTACTGTTGCAAGACTTTGCCAATTGTGAGGTGTCATGCATCTTATAATATGCTATTTATTATATTGATTTGACAAGACAGTAAATGTCACACAGCACGGGATAGTTGCAAAATGGATGGTTTATTTACTCCAGGCCCACAGTGTAGGAGCAAATATTGTAAGTGAATATGAATGTGTTCAGAGCAAAAGGGTATTTACCATCAAATGACTCCAGTTCTAAAAGTGGAGACCTGATTCTAAAAATAAACCATGTTTAGGTGGTGAAGAGAAAGTGCAATGGTTGCTGCTCTTATAGTGGCGAATAGTGTTGCCTTTCACTATGAATTTGTCCATCTGTGAGGGCAAGTGAGAAAACGGATGTAAAGGTAGATCCCCATGGTATGCATGCAACTTAAATTTAAGTCCTGTCAAGTAGACCCATAACATCACTACATTATAAACTAAAGGAACTAAGTTATCTTGGTTTTAAAAGTGATTTAATTTTAGGATTTACAAAGAATTAACTTCAGAGTAGTTTTAAATGTTACATACAATCTTTTAAATTGCATGTAGGTCAACTGTTGTGGGATTTAATGGCATTACGGCATATTTATTTATTTCTAAATTTTCCTTGAATACTTTCTTCCTACCAAGAATCCTGAAATCTGATTTGTCAGCTGGGTTTCTATGCTTATCCTTGGGTGTGCAGACAGTTATGTAAAACTTAGTCCTTAGCGTGGCATTATGAAAAGGCATAAAAAGTGACCTTTAATGTGTCCACACTGGAGAACCGATTCAGTTTAAAGGTTGAGAAATCACTATTATACAGTAATATTGGTTCAGTCAGTATAATCCAGACACAGGCATCAAGCCAGTGAGGGTGAACCTGGATCAACCTTGAAGAAACGTGTTGTTATTTTAAATGATAATGATGATAAATTATACTTAGACCTGGGGTACAAAAGTAAAATATTGTATCAGAGGCTCACATGCTGTCTTTGTCTTCATAATATTATAAGATAGTCACTATTTCATGCTTTGGGCTGAAAGATGATTGTTTGAGTGAAGGGTCGTCCTCTCTTTTTCACTATTCAGTCTGAAAAAGCTGATCTAAAGATGAAATACATGCATGTGAAAAGTAGTAATAGTAATAGTAATAGAACCAAACTGTTAAGAGCAAGGATGGATTTCAATTCAATTAATTTCAATTTATTCTTCGATAGCCCTAAATCACAACAATACTTATCTTGGAGGACTTTACACAACCATTCAATCAAACAATTCAAACACAAGAAATAAAACAGAAAACTCATTGGTCCATAAGGGGCAGATGACCCCAGATGTCCAGAAGTGTTGATAAATGTCCATCAAATATATATTTTTTAATACATACTCCGATCTTTGTGTGATTTGTACCTTTTTAACTAGTATAAGACTGATATAAGACCTTGTTATACTGTATATACTGTATCTAGGAAGGCCATATTACATTGTTGTGTTTCTGTCTTCAACCCTTGAACTGCTCTTTGGTGCACACAGTTAGTCCACAGGGGGCAAAAAGGAGGGAGTAAAGCTCAGGCAGTATGTGTGATCCCTGGTGGGTCTATGTTTTTCCACACTTGGTTAGGATTTTTGCTTATGTGGTTTCCAGTTAAAGGAGAAAGCCTGTGCACAGCAGAGGTTACGGTATCGCATCTAGCAGGTCTATTGGGGAGAATAACGTTGAGGGTTGATAGCGGGGCTTTGATCCGTAACCTATTGTTGAGTGTAAAATCACAAGTGCAAGGCTTTCTCTTTCTTTAATGCTGTGTTAAATAAATGCTCGGTTGCTTATCATACTGAATGTATGTGGAGATCGCAAAGGTGCTGGCTAAGACTTTTGTGCGGGTCAGAAGAAATAGCTGTAGGTTAAGATTTTCACTCTAGATTATACCATTCAAATTTGAGGCTACACGTTTTCATAGATAAAAGACTGACCAGGTCTTCTTCTTTTTATAGTTATTATTGGGGTCTGGGCTGCATGTGCCCTTAATGTTTTGTCTGATTTTAGCTGCAGGACTAAGCTGAGTGGCAGGGGGGTATTTAGTACTCTGCTGTGCTTATTACCACTGCTCACTGCACTGTATTTCCCTTGTTAGACTGCACGTGAGCCGGCAAAGAGACAGGACGAGTGAGCAAAAGGAAAGGTTAAGAGGTTGCGAGGAGTCCTGTGTTGTTGGCAACTGGCGTCTATATCTGGTTGGTCTACAGAGACAGGCATGCTGCTGCTGCTGCTTTGTCTCCAGCGTCATTTGTAGCTTAAACAAACAGGTGTGATGCAAGAGACCCTCGAACAAACACGCCGCTCTCTTCAAAGTGGAGACGGGAAGCTCTAGCTTCTGCCAGAATAATGGGGAAGGCATGGCCAGTCATGGGGAGAGGACGTGTGATCCGTTTGTGTGCAGAAAGAACCAGACTTACATTTGGAGGTTTCACTCCCCTCAAATTTGTAGCTGTTCATTTAAGCTTTCATCGTTTAGAGGATAAATTGGTCCTTGCGATTTTTTTTTATTCACCTTCAATGAAAAAGTGTGTATTCTTTCTTTTTCAGCCTATTGCTGACAGCCTCTTACATCCTGCACTTGTTCATCACATTTCTGTGTCTCTGTCTGTGTCTCTCTGTGGCATTGTCACTTGAATCAGAAGTTGAGTGCTGGCTAAGTGAAGGGCTACACAGCGTGTCTGCTTCAGACAGGCCTGAGTGCTGCTGCACTGTGCATGCTGCCTTTTCCACAGAGCCTTGATTCGGCTCCTGCTGATAGGGACCCTGGCGTCGCTCAGCCTCTCTCTCCCCCGCCCGCTCTGATGAGACTTAGTCTAATCCCTCTTTACTAACCACTCCCACCTCTGCATCACTACTCAATTCTACTAGTGTAAGAAATTATTAAATCAGTAAATTGAAATATAACTACATGCTTTTTTGTTCTAATGCTTGATATGACACCAAAAGAAGGGTTTGTAAACGTGTAAATCCCAGTGTGTTACTATCGTGGTATAGAATAGGACTAGTGATGCTCTATATAAGTTAGGCGGCTGAAACTTTGTTGGAGGCTGCAGTAAGCCAGTGTCAGCACAGCCCTTCAATTATCCTCATTATTACAACATCTCCTGGTTCCACACACTCTCACCTGCTGTTATACAGTATATCACAAACACAAGATTATACTCACTCAGAAGAGATATCATTTTTAAGTCCAAACATTACTCATGGTACACCCAAGACGGGGACAAAATGCTAGGCAGTAAAACAACAGGCGTAGATCACAGGCCTAATTGGGGCTCTAATGCAAAGCGTGGTGCACACGGCAGATGGAGAGAGGATGGAGTTCCCTTTTTACACATGCACTGCTCTTAGGCTCAGCGGAGGTTATTTTAGTGGAGCTATATGAGATATAATGATACGTCAGTGAGATCTACTGGGACAAGAGAAGCAGGTAGTGCGGTAGAGCACAGGGCTGATTTATGGCCAGGATAAATGATGCGCTGGGTGTCTGCTGCTGTAATAGCACTGAGCTGTGCACACTGCACTTTCACTCAGCTGGAGTTTATAGTATGATGTGTGATGGGGATAAATGTCAGACGGCTTATCTAAGAAGATCTGATATGACTTTAAACTGGCGCCTCTCAACACCTGTACAAGTGTGCAAGCAACACTGCTAATGGTACCCCTCAAAATGAACAATAGTGATAAAGGTTTTCTAAAACCTTTCCTATTAATTATTATAATATTTTTTTAAATCTAAGTGCATGTAGATTTCATATTCTCATAATTTTTTCCCATTTGTTTTGCTCTTTTATCGGATGTTTATTGGGCAAAGGTCAGTGTGACCCCTTAGAAGCATTATAGTCAAAACTTCTCTATCTTGATGTGCTGAAATTGAATAGAAAGACTCCATCATCCTGATAATGCTCCAAGCTAAAACAATAAATCTGAAATGCATTTGGATGTCTTTGAGAAAGTTAAATTGAAAAGTTTAGTTTTGATGTGCCTTTGGTATCAATAGTTGGTCTGAGAGTCTCAATAGACTTTTTGTCCTTTAAAAAGTAATTTATTTTTGTATTAATAGTATTAATGTATCTCCATTTATTTAATGCTGTTATGGGTTACAATTTAAGAAAAGGTTCTTTAAGACTGAGAACAATATCACCTAATACTAACATGAGATCAATCCATACACACAAAAATGTTTCATACATTTTTAAACAAACTGAGGACAAATAGACCAAAGCATTCTCTGAAGAGCATTTCCTACTTCCTACTCTTCATGTGAAATAGTACATTAACAACACTGCACGTGTTTACTAATGGTGAGCTTGTATGATGTGCCCCCGTTGTTAGCTTGACGTGTGTTTTGTTGTCTTATCCTCTCCACTCTGGTTGTTTGCTCCGTATATTGAAATTAAAATCAGTTGGTGCCAAACTCTACAGATGACCTGGTTGCTTTGCTTTCCTTGCAGTTTTTTGCTGGCTAATTTCGGTGCTCGGTCCTCCCTCACACATCGTGGTAATGAGAAAATGTGCTGTTGTCTTTGTTTACTGAGCCGCTCTGTCTGGCTGCAGCGCTCCACATTGTTTGAATATAAACAGGAGCTAAATTATTAGCTCACTCGGAGGGCTCGGTTACAATGCCAGAGCATATAGCGTGACCTTACTGGATTATTAGAGTTTGGACAATCAGGCAGAGACAATGGACAATCAATTTTTACATCCTGTTGGAGAATTTTTTGTAATTGCCTTTTAATTGTATTTTGAAATTTCATGTCAGTCATTTGTCATCAATGTAAATTATATGTATTAGGGCTGTACCAAAAATTGCTTATCGAATTGATTATCGAATGTGGATTATAATCGGCTGCCAATCATAGGAGACAAACATGTCCGCATGTGTCTTTATGGCTCTTCATTTGTCTTTCACAAAGTTTGGCTTAAATAACAATTGGACGTAATAGAAAAGCATCTTGTATCTGCGAATACATGCTCAGGTTATACAAGATATCAGGTATCAGATTCGTATCATCTATCCATTTTCCTCCGCTTCATCCATTGCTGGGTCGTGGGGGCAGCATTCTAAGCAGAGCTACTCGGACCTCCCTCTTCACACACGCTTTCGGCTCCCTTTTCACCACAGCAGTCCGATACAACGACCGTGTCACTGCACACGCTGCACCAATCCGACCCCGATATTGAACTGCTCTACTTGAGGAAGGACCACTCCACCCACGTGGAGAGGGCAAGGCACCATGATCAGATATCAATTATTTCATTGAAAAATCAAGATGAATCATTATGAAAACAGATTGTGATTCATTTTTCACACCCAGCCTTAAAATGATATAATTATAATGCAAACCCTAACCCTTCTGTTAGAACCAAATAGTAGAATGTATTGTTCTGTGTGAAATAATAATATTTCACACAGTACCTATCTATCTGCTGCATATTGGCAATAAATGTACACACATACTCATTAGATAGATAGATACTTTATTGATCCCTGTCAGAGAATTTCAGGTGTCCAGTAGCAGTAAAAATAAAAAAATAAAATCAATCATTAAAAATAGCTCACAATAGTAATAATCAGCAACAGCCCTTCAGGTCACAGCAGCAGAGATGGAGTTACCTCTGGGTGGAGCAGGACGGGTCACAGCAGCAGAGATGGAGTCGCTTCTGGGTGGAGCAGGACGGGTCACAGCAGCAGAGATGGAGTCGCTTCTGGGTGGAGCAGGACGGGTCACAAGCATAGACTGTACATATCAATGGACAGAGTCACGCCTGTCTCCGCCGTTCATAGGAGTTGGCCATGAAAAGTGCTTTCATGGAGCAATCCAAGATGGCCACGAGTGGTCCCGTCCACAAGAAAATTGTGAAAAAAAAAAAAACCGCGGCGCAGCTCCATTCATTTGAACGAGAGACTTCAAAAATTCACCGCGAGTAAACTAGAGTGGACCAAAAAAAAAGCAAGAAAAATTAAATGTATAAAGCACAAAACAACAACTGTTTCAGAGCTACTGAGGACCTGCTGCAGTTTTCATTCAAAAGTAAACTATTAGATTATATAGATTCATTATACAGTAAGTGAGATATTTATGAAACACATTATATCATTATTTTCACTTTCTGAAATGACTATAAAACGTATTAAAAACAATATTATTGTTTTTAATAGTGTGTCTGTATAATCATATACAGACTCTAAAAACTAGAAGTAGCACGGTGTTGCATTTTCACAAGTGACTACATACTGTATGACTTTCCATTATCAGCTTTCTGTAATTATTGATCTCTTAAACCACATACAGTATATGTTCAGAATTGTCACATATTCTATTGTATTTTTGTCAGCTCTGAGGAAATGACTGGGTTAGCAATGAGAATTGTGAATAACTTTGCAACTTGTTTTTGTATGGCAGCGCTCCACGTTGAATGCGCTTGGCTTATTGGAGAGGAAATTTGCCTGTCAAGATTATATCTTTTTGCTTTTAATATATATCCACTTCTCTTTCTCCAGGAAATTGCTGTTTTATTTATTTATAATTTATTTAGTGGTTTATTAGATTTAATAGACCATGGAAATGAAAAACCTATAAACACGAGACAGAATGAATGAATTCTGGTGCGTATTTGTATTCAAAGCCCAAGATGATCTGTGGATAATAGACCCTTTTTTCAAACTTTGAGACTGGAGCTTAATTTGAAAGGCAAGACTTTGAGATAAGCAGCATCTTCTGGCACTGACCATCTTATATTCCAAGCCAGCAAATCTTAAGTCAGATATCCAAAGTTTAATCAGTTTTGAACAACTAGACCAGAAGAATCCTCACCAATAGATTTTGATTCTCAACTTAAGCAGAATTTCTACAGTTGAAGGATGGTGACATCACTAACCAAAAAGGCAATAACTCTTTAGTACAGAGCTGTTTGTATAGTACAGGGGGATGACAATAGCAATATTGCTTTAGATTTACACACAAAATAACTTGCTGGCTGTGCATAGGAGACTTCACAAATCTCAATGTTAGTGCAAGTGTGCTTAGATTTCAGAAGATAGAATAGAATAGTATTTATGACTTTAACAGACGCTTTCTTTCAGTCCGCCTGAGCGCGGTTTCTTACACACCACTGTTCTCACATGCTGACTTTGTTCCTTACATGAAAACCTATTAGGGCTGGGCAATAAATCGAATTTAGGCAATTAATCGGCTTTTGAAAAAATCAAATTTGTCGTGAAATCAAATGGATATTGTGAGAGTTCCAGCAGCACAGGAATTATACTTGCAATATCAGCACAGTCTGTAAAATACTTTTATCATACGTATTGGGGGAAACAAATTGAAAATAGTTTTGAAACTTGAATATTGAGCGGAAAGATCAAAAAATATTTTTACGAGCAAACTCTGTCTTCATTGACTTTAATGAAAATTGATTTAAAATCTAAATCAATTGCCTGCATCATTTTCTCTTAATATTATCTTAACCTGTTTTTAGCACATATGCTCCACAGGATTTCCCTAAGGGGGTAATGAAATGGGTTAGAAGTTGAACTCCCTTCCCTCTCTATTAGCTTGAATAAATGTTGTAAAGACTTATCGTACGCCTAATTCCTGACATGATAAGCTTGTAATACCACCTCGCTTGTCATCTCAATCTTGTTTGATTTGACTGTTTTTTTTAAGAGATAGCATAATATTAATGAGTTATTACAATGTTTCAGTAACGTCTATCCTTAGCCTTAGGAAACATCAATAAAGACAAATAGAGTTTACCTCAAAACACAAGCCTGTCTGTAAAATAATCTCAAATACGGCATGCCAGGCATCAGAGGGAGCTCTGATTGTGAGCTTTGCCTGTTTACATCGTTCCGCTGTGCTATTGTTTTTGGATATAGAGCATTGATAATAAGATTTAAACAAATACTTGAATCTTGTCCCCACCGTATCCAGGAGTCTGAGCTGCTTCAATTGGCAGGCATTTTAATTTAATTTTGGAGTATAAAATAAGAGCTGATTGAACAACGACAAATTATGCAATTGTTTTCTTGAGAAAATTAGCTGTAAAATAATGTAAACCCTGCCGTGGAATCCCATTTTAATCTCACCATCACTGCTTGTTAATCATAAATTAACGGTATATAGGAGGATTTTTTTTTTATCCCGGTTGGATCATCTAGACTATTGTCCTAATTGCCAATCATTCTGATGATATGTGACGTAAGGCTGTCGTACGTGCTCGCTAAACAAGACCAGAGTGTTTTTGGGAGATTCTCTCACACGAGGGCTGAAAGCCCAGGTTTGGTTTCCCACTGACGCTTCAGTTGCGAAGTTTCTACTGTATTTCAAATCACTTCCAGTAAAAGAAATCTACATCTGTATTGTTTGACATAGTGTAAATGTGCAAATCTTCTTGAAAAGTGAGCTTGTGTAAGCAATGCTGACAGTAACTTGTAAACAGAGCGTGCATGAGGAGAACTGGGCTCGTGCATGTATCTAACACACATTTCAGAATCATCAGAATCAGAATCATTTTTATTGCCACGTAAGTAACAGGAAGTCACAGAGTTGGAAATTGCTTTGGCTCAGTGCAACAGTCAGAAAGAGATAATAAAAATAAAGAATAAAAAACACTTCTAAAGAATACATTTAAATTTAAAATAGAGTTACAGTTACTATTTACAATATGCAAGTGCACATGGTGCACACAATGTAAGGTGACAGCAGTACAGTGAAGTAAAGTGACGTATGATGGGCAGTAAAGTGACTTTATAAAGGGCGGGGGGACAGGTTAAGAAGTGTTCAAGAGTCCAACAGCAGAGGGGAAGAAACTGTTCTTGTGGCGGGAGGTTCTAGTCCTGATGGACCGCAGCCTCCTGCCTGATGGGAGTGGTTGGAATAGTCCATGTGCAGGGTAGAAGTTCCTCACGGGTAGAAGTTCCTCACGGGAGTAGGAACAGCCAGATGCACAGTTAAAAAGTAAAAACAAAAGAAAAAGAGAGCAACAAAGAGCCATGTCGACCGTACGAGGCGCCATCTTTGTTAGCGTAGTAGGCGTTCCCTCGCAGGAGCAGGTAGAACGTTGAACGTAGAACGTAGAACGTTGTGCATTTGCATATTTTGAAAAGCGAAGAAGGCGGTTCTTTCCTAAAAATTGGGAAAATCCTATAAATTTTGATAGTAATTGTAATAATCCTTGCTCTAAGCATGAATGGACTGGGTCATTGAGGCGCAGACCACTAGTTACCTCAAGAATAACTAGTGTATATATTTTTTATTACTGCCTCCACTGGCTCTGTCAAACTTAATCTTTTGTCAGCATTGTCGCGCAATCCGGCCAACAGGCACCCACCCACACAGAGATCCTTACATTACCCCCCTATTGACGGGGTAAATATACAGCAGTAACAATAGTCACAATACTGATAATACCCTGAGAATGTCATGTATATTAATGTTAAGTATTTCAATGTCAAAAGTATATTTGCAGTATAATCGATATCAACACTCTTACAGTATGAGTTATAGCGCTAATGCTCACTCATTATCAATATTCACTGAATGAGTCAATAAACATTTTGGCGGTTAAAAGGTAAAACCACACAATTCACCATTGACCCCTAGTGCTAGGGCTGGGCGGTATAAACGGTATAAGCGGTAGACGGTATAAATTTGGCCCACGGTAGAGATTTTTGTTATACCGGCATATTGCGATAGGTCATTATGTCATTAAATTGCGCAGGCTCTGACGCCAGCAGAAAGGACCAAAACAAACCGGCATTCAGCAGCATTAGCCTAGCACATTAGCCTAGCATTAGCCTAGCACTATTGGACACCACTGGAAACAGCGAACAACAGCACGGCATTAACACAGTGTTTCTGTCTATGTATTGTTGTCACAGCGGCCCCAGCAGAGGTAAATACACACACAGTAATCACAGTTTAAGAGTCTACCTTTTGGCCAATCAGTGTCAAAGGGGCGTAGGCTCGAAGCGCCAGTGTGAGCCAAAATAGATCCATGCGTGTGCCGTGTCCACAGCATCACAGCAGAAGTTTGGGAAAGTTAGCGTCAGATTCAGACCTCCGCGGTCAATATCTCACGAAAGCTACTTTGTTAAACAAAATGATTTGTGCCAAAATGACCATTTACATCAATTGTTCAAATCCAATGCCCTGTTTTAATGAACATAAAATCCATTGAATCATCCAGCGCAGAGAAAAGCACTTAGGGAGCGTCAACAAATGGCAAGACCAGCTTTGTAAACAAACAGCTTTTACTGAAGTCATGTACAGTACCTGCACAAAACTCTCAGACACTATAACTAATGACCATGTCTAACTCCTACAGACTTTGATTTCAACATTTGTGAGTTTTTTATATTTTAAATGAATGCATATGTTTTTCTTTTTAAAAATTGCTTTTACAGTGAATGGTATTTACTGTAACATACATAAATAATGTATGTTATTTGTCTCTTTATTCGTCTCACAACTGATTTTCTAACTCAAAAAATATATATATTAGATTCTAATATATAAATAATTAACAATCTTGACTATTTTATGCAAGAACCTGCTAGACCTATATTGAAATTCACACACCAAATTATACCGCGATATATACCGTCTACCGTCTATGACCCAAATTATACCGCGATATGAATTTTAGGCCATATCGCCCACCCCTACCTAGTGCAATTTGATTGTTTGTCACTAATGAGGTTTTCAAGAATAATATTTCAGGCCGTGGATCTAAATTCTGAAATAAAATGGCAAATGCGTCAGATGTTTGTGCAATCGCTTGCATCGTTGCGTTGTGCTCTTATTTTATTGACATTCAACATGGGCGATAATAACATTGTGAGTGAACACTTGAAAATTGGCTGTCTCAGTCGAGCTGCAGCGTTTCACGAGGCTCTTCAGAAGTCAATCTACAAGTGCACAAAAACCTGTCTCAAAGTGTTGTCTCAATCTGGTTTCATTTCATTAGTTCATCCATTTCCATGACATATTTCCCGGTGTGCGGCTGGAGCTCAGTGGGGCCGTGCAGCTGAACCTCACCCACTGTCTGCCTGATATTTGACGCCGAGGTCTAGAGTTCCCCTTGTGCCCTTCTCACGATCGTCCTCACCAATGACCCCCACAGCACCCTAGAGCAGACACTTTCTAACAGGATTTTCACGTTTGCCAAATGAACACGTTTTTAATTACGCACACAGATTTCTTTTGTCTCTGTTTGTGCTTTTTACATAAATCATGAGCCTCGACTCGTGAACAAAAATTTCACAGTCTTTTTGCGATAATAAACATAATCCAAGCAGCCAGCTAACTTTTACAGCTGATTGAGGTGCCAAAAACAAACGCTGCAATCAGTTTTAATCATGTGTAGTTCTTGGTGGTAAGTGGGGTACCATAAAAAAGGACAAAAACACATTTTGTATTTCTAACATGTAATCTTATCTGCATGGCTTATAACATAACCAGTATACTGTAAATGTGTTGCTCAGCGTAGTTGCATTGTTCTATATGTTATAAAAACATACAGATAAAAACATTGATATTCGCATAAGAATATATATTTTAACCTTTTAACATGTTTGCATGTCTTTTTGCACACCCTGTGTGATTCTATCTATGCCAAAATGTGACATGTACATTTCTCCATTGTCAGATCAATAAAGTTTATCTTATCTTTTATACTGTACCTACTTGGAAGATAAGTCGAGTTTCATACATTTATTACTCAAGTCTATTAGGTCTGCAGCTATTAATTGTTATAGTAATCAAGTATTTTTTAACATCAACAGAATATGTCACATTCAGTCAAGTGCAGCTCCATACAAAAACAGCTTTAACTAAACCAAGCGCTGTCGTTAGTTGCTCTTACATAGTTTCACATGGGTTTATTTTGATTCCATTTTCTAAAGAAAAAAACATTTAATTTGATTTGATTTGATTACATCCCTACAGTCTACATCCCATTACAGCAAATACAATAACAAGCATCTGTATTACTGAACCTTAGGAAATGTGATCACCTTCAAGTTGGTCAGTGACTTACTCTTGTGCAACAATATGAATGTATTCTGTTGGGCTGGTTGATATGCCACATCATGCGTTGTGCCATTCATTTAAGTGGACAAGCAGCAGTCTTAAACAAACAGTTGGTCCCTCAGTAGTTCAACAATGTCCTTGAGATGCTTCATAGTCCATTAACTGCTGCAGATAACTGGGAAGTAAGCAAAGAAAGCAGCACCATTAATTTCTAGAAATGATTTTATTGCACCTAATATAGCCTTACATAAAATGTGAAGAACTAATTGACCTCAAGCCTGAAGTATGGAGTTAAAATCTCTCAATGTATTATAATAAGAAATCAAAAATATGTACTTCCTAAATGTTATAATGAATAATAATTTTAGTACGGTTTCAGCAGTGCTTAAGTGGTGATCAATTATTTGTTTAGAAATGTAAATGGAAACAGACTTTCCTTTTTATCTTTTGTAGAAAATACAGGCTACACTAGATTATTGACTGAAGCCTATGTAAAAATGTTTTCTGCAAATTCCTCTAATGATTACATTGCAGTGTACAACAGCTCATAGATTTATCTAGTGGAATGTAAGTTGTGCATTAGTAGTCTTGAGCCAAGCAGACTATAGTCCCAGAACATGGCTGATCTCAGCATTTTTAGATAGTATCAGTTGGGCTATAATTTTGTTGCTGTTATTGTTGCTGTAATGAAGGTCAAGATTGATGGTACAAAGCACGGTTGTACATGCAAGCATACCATATTTTCTCATTTAAAAGAAAAATGTAATCACTTCATTCACTAGGGGGTTTAAGTGGTTGTGCAACTGTCAACATTTTTCAAGGTCCTCTGGATTCAAACCAGTTTGTAGTTAGTAAAACATTATGCTTTCTATCTTGGTTTAATAAGGCACAATAACCTTGTGTGTATATGTACGTCCTTTAAACACCGTGGTGCCGTTTAGATCAATATATGCTCTTGTCTCTCGAGTATCAGTATCTGTATTATTTGTAAGCAAAAACATACCTTTAGAATGTCCCAGTCTTCTGGCCTGGATAGCCCGGACTCTCTCACCCTTCCAATCGTCTTTGTTTTTAATTTGTAATATGAACATATGCTACCTTGTCTGGATGTTGATAAATGTCTATTGGATGGACTGAATGGAGGATTTGGGACCAGGACAAACTTGCCTAGCGACAGAGCGTCCTCGTGCCCGCTGAGGTGAGCTGTGTTCATGTAATGGCTGCGAGCCTCTGGGGGGTTGATGAAGCTTTGCCCTACATGTGTTTTCCAGCACAGTGCATACCGGAGCCCGCGCACACAACAGCGCCCTGTGTGCGCATTGATTCCAGCCACTCCACTTTGCCCCATCAGCTTCCTCTTTGTAATATGGCGCCTTCAAAGCAACTTGGTGTCCTTTGAGCACATAAACTCAAAGTCATTAATAGAGGTCGGCCGATATGGGTTACCTGTGTTTAAAGCTTTTAAAGGCAGATTATTGTTTTAATAATCAATGCAATCGCATATCACCAGATTTCTAGTCAAACATTTTCTCTTTTGTGGTAAAAGCATCCAGCATCAATGGATAAAACTGAGGTCCAATGAGCCCACAAATATATCCCACATCAGCTTTTGGATCACATACATAGAATCAGAATCAGATATTAAGCCTATTAGAACATTAAATGGCAAAATACAGCTGCAGAGGACACTGCGCTGAGATGCAGGAGTAGGACAGAGGGCTAAAGGAAGGCCACTGTTGTCCTCTGAACTAATCACACAAGCCACAAAGTTCTTCTGACTTCTAACGGTAAATGTCATGCAATACTAGTGGTTCTATGATGTTCTATATAATGTTGTTGGGTATACACGCGGCGCATAGCCCACTTTATAAAAAAGCATGTTGAATTGCACACAAAAAAATCTGTGAAAAAGCGAGGCTGCGAAAGGTGAAGTGCGTTATAGCGACGGACTACTGTGTAGCACTTTTCCTCACAATTTGTACAAGTTTAAAAGCACATTAAGGTACAGTCTTTGGGGCTGGCCATTATTGTAGTGAAAGAGGGTGTAAACCAGGCTGTTTTCTCTGGTCCAGCTGGTCTGAACAATGTTAGAGCAGAACAGCTCCTCAGGCAAGTGCCCTTGTGAACTCTGCTCCACAAATGGACCAGCCATGGAAAAAGAGATATATATAGAAAGTGTGGGTGATGATGGTAGCTCTAGTGCCAGCAAGAGTTGCATTTGTGTCTTAAAGCCACCCGCTACCAATGAATGATTAACTCCCACAGAGCCAGCCGAGGACCTACAGAAAGTCTGGATGATCTGGAGAGCGACTTGTAAACACAGATATCACACAATTAAAGCTCTGTTTTACCACTGTAAAGCTGTCATTGACCATTTAACTAAATTATATATCTATAAGGATCTTTTACAACTGTGTATTAAGATTTTTGTGTCTGGAGGAACAATTGCACATCATAGGACTTATTTTAGATCAGTGTTTTTTGATTTATTTCAGACCAAAGACCATTTTGTCGAAAATGAAAATAAAACTGCAGTCCACCTATTTGGTAAACATTCTCTCAGGTTGAACTTGGATAATATTTTGATAAATAATATAAATGATTAGACATAGACAAACAGCGGAATATGGAAATGTGTAAAAAGATGTGCAAAAAGCACCAGAATGTATTCATTGTTGATTTAGTTGGGTCAGTGCATGTTGCGTGGATAGCACTCTCGCCTCTCAGCAAGAAGGTTCTGGGTTCGATTCCCGGTCGGAACAGGGCCTTTCTGAGTGGAGTTTGCATGTTCTCCCCGTGGCTGCGTAGGTTTCCTCCAGGTGCTCCGGTTTCCCTTACCACTAAAAACATGCACAATAGGTATGAATGTGAATGGATGGTGTTGATTGGGGGCTGATGCACCAGTGTGTTCGGCGACTCGCTTCCGTCATCTCCGTGTGTGGAATGATTGGAACAATATCTAAACTCTGAACATTGTAAAGCGTATCGTGGATAGATAGCTATTTGACCTAGCAGGTGGACAACTGCAAGACTATACAAGGACTCTGATTGTGCATCCATGTTATGACTATGATATGCTCTGAGTGTCTCTGATGTGACACGTATGTCTTTCGATGTGTGACGTAACAATGACTATATAAATCATGAACTGACTCCATTTTGTCTGAGAAAGAAAGAAACAACTGAAACCACAGGAACTTGAGAGAAACCTAATAAACTTCCAGAGCTTGGCGCACCACGATCCGTCTCTGTCTGGTTCATTCCTGACAAGCGCTTTGGGTGAACTTGGTCTGTAAAATGCGCTATATAAATAAACATTACTTACTTATCTGAATATTAGCCTTGAGCTTATTTGCATCCATTTCCCCACATTTACAAACGTACACATTTCCAGACAAAACAGGAAATGTTAGAGTGCTTGTTCTGCAGGTCAAGTGAAACTTCTCCACAACTAATAATAGGGGTTAGGCAGTATACGTTTTGACTTCAGCCTAAACCCTTTCGGTCAAGTATTGTTTTGCACAAGGTCCTTAATGGACACATTTTGGTTCTTTTTTTTTTCATTTTATTTTTTTTATTTTCTTGTTGTTAAAAAGTAAATGTGATCTCTGTATCCGTGTGACCCGAGGTTGGGTGTACATATTGGCCGAAGAAAAAATAAACTACTCCTCCTTCATCCCTGGCCTGTGTGATGATGTATTTTGACTTTAAAGGAATAGTTCACCGTTTTTACATACTGACATATGTTCTTACCTTACCTTAGACTAGTTAATACGTACCTGTGTGATCTTAGTCCGTGCGCTCTGTTATGCAAACGGAGCAAAAACGGGAGGACAAATGCAGCCTCCTCTGGTCACTGTGTAGCACCAAAAGGTAGCTCCCGCTAGAAGCTACCAAACTCTTCCAAGTGTTCCCTATTAAATGTATATAGTTACGTGACGTGTTACACTGCAAAGTATAGTAACACAGAAATGTAACTGTCGATTTTCTCAGCGGATAAAACGGGTACTATATTGTGAGGCGTAGTAATCTGAGGTGCGCTACGTCCGCGCACTAACTTCTCTCCGTACTACAAGTCACGCTGCTTCTATTGACGGAAGTGAGCGAGAGAGAAGTCTCCGGAGAGAAGTTAGTGCGCGGACGTAGCGCACCTCAGATTACTACGCCTCACAATATAGTACCCGTTTTATCCGCTGAGAAAATCGACAGTTACATTTCTGTGTTACTATACTTTGCAGTGTAACACGTCACGTAACTATATACATTTAATAGGGAACACTTGGAAGAGTTTGGTAGCTTCTAGCGGGAGCTACCTTTTGGTGCTACACAGTGACCAGAGGAGGCTGCATTTGTCCTCCCGTTTTTGCTCCGTTTGCATAACAGAGCGCACGGACTAAGATCACACAGGTACGTATTAACTAGTCTAAGGTAAGGTAAGAACATATGTCAGTATGTAAAAACGGTGAACTATTCCTTTAAGAAACTTAAATATTCTCCTAACAAACCTCCGAGGCCCTCATAGGACAGCTGTAGTTATACAGAGATTGGATTACACTCTGAGGACTATACTTGATATCTAGGTCAACATTCGACCACCACATATTTTTTTATTTAAAAAAAAGAAAAGAAAATCTTGTATCTTTTTGCTTTCATTTCACAATTCTTTGCAACATAATGTTGGTCCTTCACAAAACATTTGTTAAAGATCGTCGGGTATGAATACTTTTTCAAGTCACTGAATGTGTTGTGGCAACAGAGAAATCGAGAGGAACACAGAGGTGGTCAGATAAAAGGAGATAGGCTCCTCGGGCGCACTGTGCGATGGTCAGATAAAACATGACAATGCTCTTTGAGGTGCACCCAGAAAAAGGAGGAAGTAAAAAGGCAGGGAGCACCAATGTCAGGCCAAAGCTTTGGTAAAACAATGATAACACTCTAAATGTGTTATAGTGTCTGCAGAGTGTTTCAGCATCAAACAAACAAAGAGCAAGACAACTGAGCGGTTTCAGGGAAGATGGCATAGGTATACTGTATACTGTATATATTTGGAGCAAGATCTACTCTGAGGTGAGCTAAAGAGGATGCAGTGATTTTCAGCACTTGCCAGCATTAATACAAACATAATTGGTGATGGCCTAAAACATACTGGAGAGAATGAATTGCTATTAGGGGCATAACGATATAAATTTTGATTGATGCCTGAATACCTAATACCTTTGAGAATTCATTTCTCAAAAATATTTGTTATCATTGTAATCATTCACTGATTGCCCTCAGATGATTACAACTTTTAATGGAAGACTCCAATCTGGACACCAATACCTCACCATATTGTAAATCTAATCAGGTAAAATGGGTTTAGATCAAGTCTACCCTCGCATTAAGGAGCCACAAATACACTTTCCAATTTCATGAAAGTGCATCAAGCGTCTTAAGCAGGGGTGGGCCTTATGGGAGGCTGGATTCTTAAAAAAAAATAAAAAAAAAAACATATATGTGAACTACTATGTGAACAAACAAAATATTTACAGAAGAACCTGAAGATGTTGCCTTTGTGTTTGTGTGTTAAGTGTGTTAGCAATATTAGGGTTACTTTGAGGAAATTATATCTTTTTAGTTGTTTTAGATCTCAATCCTTGCTTGGATTGAACCAAAGCTGGACTAAAGGCTAAGTATTGGTTGGTAAAGATTAATGTTTTCTATGAATTATTATGAGGTAAAACATCTAAGCAGTCATGAAGTTGCAAACCCTCATTGGGTAGTGATTCTCATTAATTTAAATAAACAAGGTCTGAGGACCACATGGAAACATAAATCAGGCTGTATGTGACTCCCGGGCCTCACTCTGCCTAGGTCTGGTCATGCACATTACATTAGTAGCTTCCTATATCCTACCTCACGTAAAACAATTGAATGAAGTTGTTTTAACTTATTTTTAAAAGTAAAAACAATGTGTTCCTTGTTTATTAGAATGAATATTTGCACTGAGGACTTCTGTGGTCTCTTGAGTAGCTTTCCAGAGAAGGTCTAAAATTTTGACCTGAATACATATTTTCACATATTAGCAATGAATAAGGGAGCCCCATTCGCGACTAGACCTATTTTGCTGCTTGTTTACAGGTAATAAATAATCTCTTCCATGAAGTTGGAATCCAGGCCGCTGAGATGATATAACGCGGCCCGTGTGGAGACGCCGGAATATTCATTGACATTCTGCTCAATTAGTTGTTTTTCTGATGCTAGTGTATGTGCGTTTACTGCCACTGCAGCTTCTATTTACTAATTTTAAGGGCCTTTGCAGAGCTCTGTATGATACAGTTAGGCCAGTCTCATTTTTGCAGCATTTAAAGTTCATGCTGTTGCCAAATTTTGAGGGATTTTTTTTTCTGGCTCTGCACAGAACGTCACTATTTTGTGTGAATAATATTATTTTAGTCTAATACAATGCATTTGTTTTGCGACTGGGAATTGTGGATGGGACTATAGAAGATATATTTGGACAAACCAACAACAAAACAAAAAAAGTAAATCGTCAATTTTGAAGTACAGCTGTGAATCTCCAGTCCAGACATCCATCTTTGTGTGTGGGCAGCAAAAAAAGAGCATGGCGTCTTTTTCCAGCCGGTGGTGCTGCAGGTGCGTTCAGTTGTTATCGTCAAGAATTGGATATGAAGGGGACTGCCAACTCCAAGTATGACCTCATTAATTACATCTGTCAGTGATTCCCTGCAGATCTGTCTCTTGCTCTTCACATGCTGCCACTCAGCCAGCCAACCAGTCAACCAGTCAGTCAGGCAATTCTCTGCTCGGGGTTAGACAACCTGCCGGGCTCACAACATTGGCAGGTGGGACCACAAGAAGAAAAAATGAAAAAGTGGCAAGGTTAAAAGTTGAACACGCTCATAGTCCCATATGATTTGGTCCAAAAAAAATCAAACTATTAGACACCTCTTCAATGTGGAGCTATAAGAATCTGATCTTTATTTAAATCCCTAAATTATAGCTGATAAAAAATTCATGGAGAGCCATTTATATGAAAGCTAGGCGCTGTGCAGGCTGCGCTGTGATGTCTAATTGGTCTGAAGGTTGCCAACCCTTTGAACAAGTCAGGACGAAGACTTGTGGCAGCGCGTGTGCTCCGAATAAAGATGTGTGTTTACCACCCACCCAGCCAGCCGTCATGTCCTGCTCCTGGAACATCCGATCTGCCTGTGAACAAGCGACTTTAAACATATCAAGAAGATGTATCAAAAGGCACTCGCTTCAGATTTTCTCTCCTTGTTTTAGATGCTTCTTGCCGCTGAGGCGACAGTGGATTTCTATTCGAGCACCTCTTGCTCCCTGAAAGCTTTTCTGAATGTGGAAAATGATCTGGTTGTCTTTTGGCACAGTCCCCCAGGGATTGACTACAGAGTTCGGGGTGTGCGTGCAGAGCCGGAGGTCCACTTCTGTCATTCTTTGGGATGTACATTCCCCTCCTGTTTTGCCTGTCTGTCCCCTAGCACATGCAATGACATAGACACAAAGCGCTGGATGGCAGGGCCCCCCTACTGCCCCGAACCATGGAATACCACATTTGTTTGTTTACGCCTCGTTTTCTTTCCCTGAACTCTATTAACATTTATATTGCAGCTGAAGGTGTTGGAAGTCCCTCCTGCAGTGGGGGGGCTCTAGCCCAGATGAGAATGAGCCTTCCCAGCCGTAGAGTGTGTGTTTATACCTACATTATCCCACTATTCCCCAACTGCCTCTTTTCTGCCTCACCATTTTTTTCTCTTCATATCACCATTTGCTCCAGCTCGCCTCTTATGTGACTCTTTAAGCTTTTATCTCTCTCCAAGGTAAATTGATTGCTTGAAAAAATTGTGGTCGGGGAACCGTTTCCGTATTGGGCAGCCTGATTGAGCATTAGCATATGAATAGACAAGAAGACGGCTCAACATGTCAGTGCAGGAGGGAGGAGGAAGTGTTATGGGAAACATCCGCTAGACATCTGCGTTTCAGATGTTTCTCGCAAAATTTTAACACGTTTTTGCATGGCTGATCAGCCGGGGATATTCCAAGGCTTGCAGACATTTTAAAATTCGCATATCGGGAGCTTTAGCTGTTCAAGCAGGAATTTTTCCACCACAATTCATTCTGTCACTTTCTGCTGTCACTGGCTCCTCCTTTCTCACTGAAAATCTTTTATTCGCCGTTAAACAAAGCTGCATAAATGAGCGCTTGGGGTGCTGACACCATGTCCTATGTTTGAGCTCAGAGGCAAAAGGCCTGGACAAGCTGATAAATCTGGTCACATGTGGCTGATGGCTGTCATGTTGATCGCACCTGCTAGATCTGCATCAACTAGCCTGAGATAGCGCACGTGTATCTTTCTATATCCGTCCACTGGGCCCAGAGGAAAGGCCTGCAGCAAGAAACATCAGCCTGTGTGTGAGCTTTTCACGGCTCCATGTTGTGCTTTCCATGTCACAAATACTCAATGGAAAAAATACTAAATTATTTCTCCGAGGTTATTCCTTATACATTATATACAACAAATATATACAATGAATGAAAAAATAACTTGTTTATCTCTGGAATTATTATAGAGATAATACGTCTTTGTTTAATTATTCTACTGCACTTTCTGTCTATGGCCTTTACTGTTTGTTCAAATAACTAAATCCAAATGTAAACAGAAAAAATATCATTCTCCACAGCAATTGTTTGGCACAGAGCTTGTCTGATCTATATTAATCAATTTCAGTTTAGTGGTTGTAGACTTAGTGTGTACCTATAGAGATGGGTCCTATAGTGGTAGAATAATGCCATACAGTGTGTTGTATCTTCTGAGACGGAAGCTGAATCTCATCTTAATGTCACTGGTCTTGTGTGCTTCATAATACCATTAACAACAGAGCGCCCCAAGGAACATGGCAGCGAAATCGCATCTATTAATACAAAATGTAGCACACTTGTAATACTGGCCGGCCGCACTCTTTGTACGCAGATACACTGGGCTATTATGCCTCCAGCTCACCATTCTGCAATATATATTATATGTAAAAGCTTATGGACACATTGCATTTTAAACAGGCTCAGTGGTGAAATTCAAATTGGATTGTGACATTTTGTTTTGAGAGTACAAAAATGTATGTTTGTTGCTCTTTGAATTTATGGCTAATGCTTGATTTCTTTCCCCCACTTTCTCTGCTTCTTTTTTCTTCTCCTCCACCAGCTTTAGCCGCTCATCCTCAAAGTTCACATTGGTCCTCCTTGCGCTGTCAGGCAACTTCTAGTTTGTTCTGCTCTTTTCCTCCTTAGGCAGAAGCTGTGCCCACATGCACCATTTACCCATGCATGACTAGTCTTGCCAGCATACATACTGTCAACGCTAAACTTAAATCAACTCCCTAACTTTATAAGGACAAAGTGAAAACCCCTTCTTGATGTAGAAAAATGTATAGGCGGTGCTATCATAAGTTTGTTTTTACAAAGGCATAGATCGTGCCCTTTTGTGCCTTCTGCGCTGCTGCTGTAACATTTTACTGATGACTTCCAACAGCCAAGTGTCACTTTGCTTCGATTAACTAATTTGCATTGGTTCCCATTCCCAATGTGATTTTGGGTATCAATGGCCACGAGCTGAATGTCACTCTCTCCCCTCTGCATACAAATGTGCTCTGGATACAGTGTTGTCATGTGTATTCTTGGACATCCACAGACTTTGATGTTTGAACACTGGATATTTTGGATGCTCTGCTTGGTTGATAAGAAAACAAGTAAAAAATACAAAAAGTATTGATGGAAATGTGGTGTGAATTTATATTGTGTTAATATGATCAGAATATGTGGTCACACCTGCATGTGAAAGCCTGATTCTGTGAAATCTTAGACGCTAAGCAGAGCAGGTCCTGGTTAGTATGGTGATGGGAGACCTGTAGGAACACCAGCTGTCACGGGGAAGTGCCAAGCTGTTGATGTGTTCTTAGGCAAGACACTTACATGTAGGGCTGAAACAACTAATCGATTAATCGACGACTAATCGATTATTGAAATAGTCGACAACTATTTTAGTAATCGATTAATCGTTTTCTGGTTCACACGGACTCAAACAGAGCAAAAATGACATGAAAATGTAGTATTTTTGATTAAAACCGACTTTGTTTTTATATTTTCATGAATATCTGTCTGTCTCATCCAATCAGATAGCAGAATTAGCACAAAGAGCCTGTTACAAACATTTACTTTAAGTTTACGCCATCAATACGTCCTCGAGTGTTGCCACTTTAGCTTTTTGTGATGAAAAAATAAACATTTTCTACACAATTCACAACCAAGCGATTACTCGATTAATCGTAAAAATAATCGATAGATTAATCGATTACAAAATAATCGTTAGTTGCAGCTCTATTTACATGCCTAGTAGAATCGGACCAAGCCACTCCAGAAATCTGTGTCCCCGCCTTTATCACCTCCAGACTCGATTACTGCAATAGCCTCCTTTATGGTCTCTCTTCCACTCTTCTAAAAAAAACTGCTATATATTCAGAACATTCTGGATACCCCATCCTTAAACAACTCCACTGACATCCTGTCCCACGCCGCGTGTCAATATAAGGTCCTCCTCAAAAACTACAAGTCCCTTCATAACTTTGCCCCCTTATTGCTCACCAACCTCCTCAATCAACACTACCCTTCTCACCGCCTCAGATCCTCCAACACCAACCTCCTGCTCCCATCAGAGAAAAGTTCCGAAACTAGGGCAACTTGCCTTCGCTGGAGCTGCCCCCACTCTCTCGAACTCATGCCCAAAACACATCAGGAACTCGGGCCCCGTTTAAACGGAGACGCTGCGGAGACTTAGAATTGATCTGCCGCCATTGCTGTTTAGGTTTGTTCTCGGCTACTGCGCATGTCCAAATGTACATGCAGGGAAGTGGTGAGGTCATTGTATCTCAACGCTAGCATTTTCACACCCCTGAAACACTGTCTCTGTGTGAGCGAAAGGCCTATCTGATACCTAACTCTATCGTTTTACTGTTGCAGCGTCCTTGTGTAAACGGCCTCTCACACTCCCTTAAGAATTTCAAATCACTGCTCAAAACCCACCTGTTCAAAGCAGTCTACACTTGTTTTTTTATTTTTGTTTATCATTAACCTGTCTTGTAAAGCGTCTTTGAGTGTCTAAAAAGCGCTGCATAAGTACAATTTATTATTTTATTTGTTAGTATGAGTCTGGGGTGGTCAGATGGCTCAGAATAGCAGTCAGTGTATCCCAGGACATCTGTGGTTTCAGTAGTAGTTTATCACCACTGTGTGTAGAATGAATGAATAATGCCAGTGTCCAAATAAGCACTATATAAGTATGATGTTTTATTCATTCTATGAGAATGTATTCAGTTATTAGCAATATTATTGTATTTTCTTGTCTTTGCACAAAATGCTCTTTACGTTAAGCTGAAAACATCCTATTAAATTGTTCAATTTTAATTACCCATCCCCCTCTTTACTATGCCAATTAGTATAAAAAAGAGATCCAACTAAAACCCTTGCAAACCGAAATGGAATGTTGTTTTTCTTGTCTCAATTGTGTCTCAATTTGCTATTTAACAAAACATTAACTATTATTACAATTGAACATTTCTTCAGTTGAATTTTTATATAAACACATTTTTACACCCAACCCTTGACAATCTACACATGTAATCTTTTTAATGTTAAAATATCCCTATTGCCAATAGAAGTATTTGGGTTGCATTTTTAATGAAACACTGATTAGGTGCCTAATGAGATGTCTCCAAAATGCCTTCTTCTGGAGGATTTGAAGGTAGTGCTCCAGCGCTGTATAGGTGATCTGCCATGGCCTCATCTAATCTGATTTGCATGCCAGAGAGAATTATGTAATTGCCATTTATGCAGAACAAAGACGGATCAGCTCATGGAAAAGAAGGGTTTTTATGTCAAACTGTGTGTCTAAGCCTGTTTTCTGCACAACGGCACTGCCTACAGTCGGCTATGTTGCTCCGAGACAAGAACATGGCTGTTGAGTGGCTCTGTTTTGTATGGTGCACATAGGCATGATGTGTTGTTTAGTGCATGATGAGCTGGCATGAGCTCTGTGTCGAGGGGATTTGTTGGCCACTTCCCAGCTTTTTCTCATATGCTCCCTCAAATTTGTGCAGCTTTTAACTGTAATTATTATGTTCTCATCTCTGAAATAACAAAACCCACATAGACTGCAACGAAACTCGGTTGAAATAGATTTGTACAATATGTTATGGCGAGAGGGTGCATGCAGCTGACATGATAGATCCAATGCTTTACATCGCTCTCAGGATCTCATTTTCACACTATAACGCTGGTGTCAGCCCAGGGCAAAACTCCCTCTCGCCAGCGGCATGATTTAACCTCACAGGATATTGGACACACAGCCAGTCTAACTCCAGTTTAGTGTGAAGTGATTGGCAGTTATTGATAGCTCTGGGCCTAACGCTGTGGATTTATAACACTATATGTTCCTCCAAATACACATGCAGCCAATAAAAGTCAGAAAATAGGACTTTTCCTTGAAAAATAAGATAAACAAAGGAATCAATTATCTTTCGACTTGACATTTGATTGTTATCTCAAATTTCAGTGTGCCCTTTTCTCTCACCAAGTCCCGTCTGCTATATGTAATTTGTTTATCAAATTAGGTTAAGATACACTCTTGAACAAAATGATAGGATCATGGAGTTTAGTGAATATGTTAAAAGCAAATTTATTTTCACATTACAGTGATCCAACCATCCCTCCTTTCCGCATACAGGCGCCAATGATCCCACGGAATGTAATTATTTAATTCAATACAATCACTCTTTTACTACTGCAAAATATTATTGCAAAACTATTAACAAAACACAACAAAGTCTTAACCAAGCGCCAGTGCTAACCAAGCCATACATCTCCTGCCATCGTCACCTGGCAGTGACAGTGTAATAATGGATAGTAATGGATTCCACATTTAATTATCACATTTCCTATGCACAAGGAAATTAAATTCATTAAAAAGACCCCTTTGGAAATTATATGCAGCAGACGGGCAATGTGAATTATGCGATGGGCTTAGAATAGGAGTGAAATGGGATTATTTTACTGTACTACCTAAAAAAGGCAACTAAATGGGCTTTTAAATTATTCAGATGTCACAATTAATATGATTTCTCAATGCAACATGTGGGCATGTTTTAAGTAAAAATACTGTTATTCTAAATCCCAAATACAAACAGTATCTGCCGTAGCTCTTCTTCCTGGTTATTTGATAACTACATGGACTTAATTAATGCTGATGCAGCTGTCCACCTGCTGAGGAGCCAAATTTGATCGTATCCATCTGTAAAACCATTCCATTATGCATTAATTATATGTTTGCAAGTTTTTAAATTGCCGCAGGAAAGCCAGCCTACAATCCCCAGTCGTTATAAGGTTAGTAGGATATCCGTGCTGAGCAACACCTGGAACTTCCCCAAATCTGGCCCATGGCGCACGGCCAAATCTCCCGCAGCAACCACGAGGCTCCAGCTACACGTTAAACTGACACCCGCTTCACACCTCCACTGTCGTGTGCATCGTGATCGTTAACTGCTGCTTGTGTGTGTGTGTGTGTGTGTGTGTGTGTGTGTGTGTGAGTGTGAGAGAGAGACAGTGCTTTGATGGGGCGGGAGTGTTGTAACGGGCTCAGGACTTGTGTACGACAGGTTGAGTCACCTGTGTTTAAATGTAAATAGTGCCCAGCTGACACAATGCTCTCCAGACTCTCTATGCTCAACTTAAGTTTAAAATTACCATGAAGGAATTTTAAGCCTTAGGAATAGTGTTGGAATGATATAGTTACTAGATTTTCCTATTAGAGTTCAATACTGGAAAAAAACACTATAGAATAGTTCTACTGAAATGTGCCAATGAAGTTGTCACATAAACACTTTTTTAAATATTGATGCTGGCTAAAATTAGTATTAAGTTTCCGTATACCTTTAATTTAAAAAACACAAATATGTATGCACAAGATAAGCTCATTAAAATAGTACTGTACAAATTAACACTTCAGGAATTTTCCATACTCTTGTCGAATAATTTGGGATGCACCAATAACTGTGTTCAGTATCAACAGCACTTGCGGCCGGGAAGTGTTTTTTGAAAACTCTTGATGTATCAAATCTGTTGATAAAATCTGCAAACGGCTGCTTACTATCATTATGCATAGTTCCATTGCAGTAAATCCAACATCAAAACGGCTGAAACTATAACTTCAATAGCTCTCCATGAAATTAAATCTGTTTATTTGCATTACACTCTTCTTATCTATCCATCTACTAATCTCTCGTCCCTTTCTTTTTACCAGTTCAAAACACTGTTCTCGTGTCCTAATAATGTTGAACAGTCAGGTTTTAGAGCTGAAAACATAGTCACAGAGTTACATTTCTGTGGTTCAACTTCTGAACTCCTATTCTGGCTTAATCTATATGTTTTTACTAGTCTCAGTCACAATATAAACATTTCAACATTTCATTCTCTATTTTGATAATAGTTGATAATAAAGTCGGTAATTGAGTTTAATTTTGGGAATAATGAATTTGGTGTGGCTTAGGCTGGAAGATTTTGTTTTACAATGCATACATTGAACAACTTGACTCATCCATTCAAAATCTGATTGCCTATGCTTTAAAAAGGATAATAAAGACTATATTTCTATTTTTTATTATTAAAAATGTCTCTATCTTCAACACAACAGAAATGGTAGCCTGGCTACAACCCGACTAAATATCACAAGTTAATATATAGTCTGGGAAGTATGTTTTCTTACTTTTTATGACCCTGTAAAAGGGGTTATGAAGTAATTTTATTTATCTTTATTAAACCAGGAAATACATGGATGGATGGATGGATGGATGGATGGATGGGTAAGAACCACAAGTACAGCACAAATAAACTACACACACAGTGGTAAAATAAGAAATATCGCATTAATTTCCAAAGTAGATCTGAATTGATTACCCGGCTGTCCTTCAGTTACCCAGAAACAGTTTTACTTTGTGCAGAGAGTCAAGAAGGACCACACTGAAAGCCTCACAAGCAAGCCTCACAAACACAGTGTAAACAGTGTTTACATGACACCGTCAGCAGCTTTGTGAGTCGCACCTGCACCTGACCAAAGCTGCTTAATCACACTAAACCTCAGAGTCAAGGCAATACTTTAGGTTGTTTGTATATATATACGTTTAAATGTTTAATGTATTGTTTTGGATAGTGAGGGATTTGCTTCTGTCCTGATTTCACTTTTGCTGAGCTACTTTAACTTTTTTTAAAGGAACTTTGACAAAAACACATGACTCTAAACCCAATCATGTGTGTCTCTCCTCTGCACAGTCCAGTTGTGGCTGCTGTAGGCCTGTGCACCACTGTGCTCTGACTGCGAGCTGTGGACCTGTGCTGATCCCTGTGTAAAACGCTGAGCTGTCAGCAGGAGTCAGGTGAGGCAGTTTGTTCTGCTCACCACTCAATGGACATGTTTCATTGGCACCTCGCTGGAGGTCAGCACTAACTGACGGCCGATCAGTGGGGGTCAGGTAGTGCCCAGCTTTAGCCCTGTGTGAATTACTCTGTGGGAGGGGCGGCCAGTACAAACCATGGCACAAAGTCGGAGCCAGCAGTATATGAAGGGTTTGCCCTAATAAATTTGACCATAAATTCACATCGCTCAACACAACCAATATTAGCTGGGAACAATCGTCTCTTTTTATCCACCAATTGGAATTCTGTATGGAACTTTAGTTGAGAGACAGATTCTGGAGCTAATGGCATGGTCGGAGTCTTTAAAAGTGACTGCTTATTTTAAGAGAGCGATCTTACCCTGGTGAAATGAAAGACATACTAAGAGAGGAGAGCAGGAGGTTTTTGTTTGTTTGTGCCAGCGCTAAGGGGCAGAGATGGAGTGCGGAGTATATTGTTAGGTAGCTAGACAGTTGAGGCATATTTTCACTGCATCTGAGGTCTGCACTAGCCACAAGCAGTTTATATAATTTCAGAGATGAGAGAACAAAGTATGATGTGGTGAAAAGAAAGTAGCATCTTACTCCCTCTTTTTTCGGGCTTTTCTTTATCTCGTACTCTCAGTTGTGCACTGAGCCTGAGACAGGTCTACCTGTGCATCAAGGACAACTCACCAACACCATGTAAACAAAACTTGTACATGACACTTGGTCGGATGCATTGTGAGTGCTCCTCTAAGCGCTGCCTGCACCCTCACATACTGTGTGTCCTGCCTCAGTAGCCCTGGACGCTCTGGTCCGGGCTGCGTCTGAATGATCCCCTCCATGGAGAATGACTTAGCTGAGCCCCACTGCTCAGCCCTTCTGAGTATGCTTAAGAGCTGAGAATTATTCCACTCATTTCTAGGTTCCTGTGAAGCATGACAAAAACTGAAGTGCTTTATGCTTTCCCAATTCCTCTTCTGAGAGCATCCAAGGGCTCGGGTTTGAAAGTCATTGAGTAAACACTCCCCATGACCAGCGTTAATTACATCATATAAGTGGATCGCAGCTTTTGCCCAAAAACTTCAAAAGCATCTTTATAGGGGCAATGGACCACTTTTACTGTCTTTTCAAAGATCATTACAGAAAATGTAAACAAACTAAGCTACTGTTTTCTATCTCAACTAAATTAGTCTTTAAATACTGTTCACTGAGGACTGATATTGTGGTGATGTGGTGGAAGTTCAAAGCTCCCTGGTAAAGTCCTAATTTTGTACACATTTTGCAACAAAATCAAATTCATTTGAATGCTGGGTTGTTTCCTTAAAATTGACCATACTCAATGAAATTGACGAAGTCATATACAGTAAATTCATTTCCATCAGCTTTGCCACCTCATGACTAAGGAGCCAACTCAAATCTAGTGCCTATCTAGAAACCTTTCTCCACCTTATGAGCTCCACACACAAATGTGTCTTTTTGTACAGAAGTGATTATACTGTAGCTTTGCTGTAACCACTCCTCTAGCTTCGCGGTCACTGCCCCGAGTGCACCGAGCACCACAGGCACTACTATCACCTTCCAAGCCCTCTCCACCTCCTCTCTGCCCTTTTTTCTGATGTTACCATCGCTTGGAATTGCCATGTCCACTACCACGGCTTTCCTCTGCTCTTTGTCTACCACCACAATGTCAGGTTAGTTCACCATTACCATTTGGTCGCCATTACCTTTGGATCTTCACACGCTCATTCTCCATCACCTTTGGAGGAGTTTCCAATTTAGACCTTGGGGTTTCCAGCCCATACTCTGCACAGATGTTTCTAGCCATTGGTAGGACATCTTGAGATCAGCTAGTTCTGCTACATACATACAGATGTAGTATACGTGTGTGTGTGTGTGTGTGTATATATATATATATATATATATATGATGTATATACACAAACACAAATCTAATACATCAATGTTTTTCCTTATATTCAGACCATAGTAAATGCAGCCATGTTTGTAATCTCTTGTGGTGGAAGTTTGCATACAACTCAAGATATTGAATGCTCACTGACCTTTGCTGCCATGCATAATCAAGCACACTTAGTTTATTTTTGGAGCACAATGATCCACATAATTAACTTTGTAGTACAATAAAGTCTGTTTCCATCATGTTGGCAGCTGCCCGCAGTTTGTTGTTCTTTGAAATGATTAACAAGGTTGCTTTCAGTTTGTCAAGTGCCGCTATATTTACGTCTACAATGCAGCTAATGTCATTGGGAAAGCATCAATTAAAGTGATACCAATAGTAATGGGACAGGGCTTATTGATTAAGCGCTTAATTATAATTTATCAATTGAGCCCTAAATACTTGTATACATATATTTTGATTTTGGCATTGTATTTTCTAGATCTGCTATTTTTGATATAAATGATTATGGTCAAGGCAGGGAATGTTAATAATAATAATAACAAAGCTTTATTTGTATAGTACTTTTCAATGATAATACAAATTTTAAAAAATAAAAAGGAATATTAGATACAGGAAGACAAAGCAGGCAGAGGAAACAAAAGAGGAAAGACAAAGCAGAGAGTGAAATACAACGAGTCAAGTTTAAAACTAACAGTTAAAAGCTGTTGGATAAAGGTGGGTTTTAAGAAGTTTTTTTAAAAGAGGATACTGATGGTGCTAGCCGTATCTCCTCGGGCAGGTTGTTCCAGAGCCGTAGAGCACAGACAGAGAAGGCTCGGTCACCCTTCGTCCGGAGCCTCAACCTTAGAACAGTCAACAGGGACATGCCCGAGGATCTAAGGCTGCGGGGGGCTCGTAGGGGGTTAAAAGTTAAGCTTTAAAAGCTTAAACAAGCTTTAAAAGTGATCAGTAAAATCTTAATCAACGCACAGGCAGCCAGTGGAGGGATGTGCTGTAACTAGGGATATACCGATACTGGTATCGGGTACCGGGTTGATTCCATAGGCTTGCACTCGTACTCGTACTCATACCATAGGACCGATGCCGGAACGATACCCACATTTTATTTTACATTAGCGTCACAACAGCAGACAGCTGGGTGGCACGTGTTGTCCCAAAGACGGCAGCTAGAAAGAAAACTAGCGGCACGCAAGCTAGCGGCAAGCAGACAGCCCTATGGCAGTTTAAAAAAAAGTAAACTGGACTATACTTTGTGTAAGGCCAAATTGTCACAAGGTGAGTCCAAAACAAACACATATAACACCAGCAACTTGATCAAACATCTGAAAACTCACCACCACGCGGAGTATAACACCTTTGCTAGCACTGGCGCAAAGTGGAACAGTGGAACAGTGGAACATGACAGTGGCTCTTATTGTTAACTTTTAAAACAATTGCTAAAATGTTTAATTGTTAAAGTATGTTCTTAATGTTAAATTGAGAAATAAAACATTTTTATTTTCAGTTGTATTAGTTTTATGAATTCCCAGGGATAACACAATGAAGTAATATTTACAGTCTTTGTGCAGTACTCGTATCGGTATTCGGTATCAGCAAGTACTCAAATTAATATACTCGTAACAGTTTTGAAAAAAGTAGTATCGTGGCATAGGTATCGAGCTCAATAGTCGATAATGCAATTGGTATCAGGCTATCTCTAGAAAACACACTTTTCTGTGCAGCAGTTCTTTCATTTGTGTCAAATGCCAAGCGGTGCTTTACATGAATAACTAATTCACACATTGTTGTAGAATGATTTATGTGGTGGTATCAGCTCAAAAAATAAAAAATTGATAAAAGCATACATTTTTAAAAGCCACGAGCTGTGTGAAATTTACATATTGGTAGCTGCAGGCGGGCTGGCCTTGTGATAGCCGTTGATCTTCATCAGCATGTGTGACAAGTCATCTTCACTGAGGGTACAGTATGTCTGGCTTGTATCTGCTGTCAACCTGACTTAATGACCACTTATTTCATTCATAATACAATGCCATTGTATTATTTGTCCTGCAAAAAATCTAAAAATGTATTGTGATTTGGATTGGCAAGTCTGTTACATTTACAAGGCCCATCTCATATTTTCAAGGAGAATAAAATGAATCTGAGACACTAGGTGTGTTTATATTGTGTTCACATTCTGTGTCGACCCGCGGGTAAATAGTGGAAAAAGGTTGTTGTTTGTTGGCTTTTCACCATGTTGAAGTCATGAAGTGTCTAAATAAACCACTGACTTTCAAAATAAGCCTTATCTCATTATAATGTACTACAGCAAGTTTACCATCCATTTGAAGGAGCAGAAACATTTTTAAACATAATTGTTTACAATAAAAACTTCATAAATGAAAGAGCAGCGTGACCAAAATCACAAACTTTGGTGGTAAGAACACAGCCTGTCTCGTGTGACTTGTTTAGTTAAAATACAATAATATTGTTTAGTCCTCTTATCAAAGCTCGTAGTAGTATAGTATTTATAGTTATCTCAAATAGAAAGTTCTGCATTAAATGCAGATCTTCATGGGGAGGATTAGAAATGGAAGCTCTGATTTTCACATCAATGACTGTGTACACCACATTATTGAGACTCATTCATCTGCCCGGAATATCAATATTTTAAGCTGCGGTTATATGAATTATTTTCACAGCATTGATATTTCTCCAAGTTAAAATATCCAAGTATAATTGAAATGCAGCATCTGATTTCATCGGGCATCGGTCCTAATCCTCTGGGCCTTTACCTTTCTGGCAAATGTGTCTTCTAACACTCAAAAATGAACTTTGCTTTTCAGGCCTTGTTCAAATATCATTCTGAGTGCAGAGACAGGGAGGGGGCAGCAGAGGCCCAAAGTCGATACAGCCAGTGTCCTGTCCCAAATGTGTGAGTGAAGCAGACACTCAGAGGGGAGGAGGCCGGGACGTGAGGGCAGTGCTCCGGCCGCACACTTCACAAGTGCTTAGCCTCCACTGTGCGGTGAAGAGGTCAGCCAGGGTCAGGTCACCATGGTCACTGTGCTAATCCCAACTCATTACACATCTGATTGAGGAAATGAAGGCTGGTAACTATAATGACAAATTGGAAGTCGTGTTTGGTAAAAATGAAATGGGAGCTTTCATGATTCTGATTACGTGGGTATCACACACATGTGCATATAATGAGGCTTAATTTAGTACAAAATTGTACAAAATTCAAATAAAATCAAATATTTATTTAAAACATTCAACCAAAAAGAAAGGTTTCCTCTGGATTATCGGCCCTATCAAGCCTTTACATCTGAAAGGTATTGTATTCGCCCTCCCAGGTCTAGTTTGTTTAATTTTTTTAATAACATTGGAAAAATATAATGGAAAATTGATGTTGAGATTTTTGTTTAGTTTTTTTTTTCACCATATCACCAAGCTCTAATTAGCATAATTCATATTTCTCTGAAGCTCTTAAAAGCACTTCTGGCTTTGACGATTCCTCTTTCCTCTTATTGCTGTACGTTTGCTTTATGCCCGGTCTGCGCCTAGTGATGGCCTGCTGTGCTCATTGTGAATGCAGCGTGAATGTGCTGTTTGGGTATGGGCCCATGCATCTCCAGGGCCCTATAATCAGCTCTAAGCTGCTTCTATCAATCTTCATAACTGTAGTGGGTTGAGGAGGGAAGTGTAGCTAATCAGCTTCAACCAGTGCAATGTTCAGCTTGACTGTCACTGTAATGCAAACATGGCCCATACACGTGTGTGCGTCCTCAGTGACGGCCCATTCCACAGATGGCTACTTTGAGCACAAGTCAGAATCTAGGAAGAGGCCTGCGACTTTCCGTGATGGCTGTTAGTAGAGGTTAATATAGGAGTGGTGGCCCTGCAGGGGTGGCAATCACATCTGGCATCAGAGTAGGCCTTAAAGACGGCTGTGCAAGTTGAAGCCAGAGTTGTGATTAGCTTGTGCCCTGTGCCTGACAGCCTTCTTCGCTCACTCCTTCATCCTGTACTCTCGTCTTTGTCTCATTGTGCTCATTTTATGCCTGTGTGCAAATGGTAACTGTAATCCTGGGTTCGTACGTATGGGCCTGTCACTCCACATTTCCACTAAGCATCTTTCCTTCCCTCATCTCCTTTGCCTAATTGTATTGTAATAAGCAATTATAGATCTATTTATGTGCACTAGAGCTGAGATTGGACCACTTTTTAACAAGGTATGGAGAGAAGTGCAAGTGGACAAGCCAATCCTACAACTTGTCACTGGTCACCACTAATCTCCCCTTTCTCCTCACACTAGTGATCTAATCCCAGTTTAGCATCTCCAGACTCCTGTTTACCCTCTTGTGAACAAAGCCTTGCAAAGCAAAAGTGATTGCATGTTATTCACTGTTTATTATCTGCTCTTTCTCTTTGTGAGTCAGCTGAAGTGATGCAAATGAAGAGAGGCAGTTTGTACCTGGTCTGTCCATGTTCCCTCCTCTTTGGTGTGTGCAGCCGTGGGCTCACGTCGTGTCTGCCTGCCCCACGTCAGCCCTTTGATCATTCATTGCTTTGGCAGATGCTCTCTGGTTGCTTATGAACTCTGTTGCAGACTAGATCTGGATGACATTAATTATATCCCTCTGCTCAAATAATTTCAAATGCTACAAAGTGTTTTTTCATTATTTTTTAGATGAGAAAAAACAGAGATCACTGATATGCTCCATGTGGGGGTTTAGTGTTTACTGCTGTGTGAGGTGAGACCCCAGCTTCATTCGGAGAGCAAAGTATGATCAGGATGTCCAACACATGCTTTAAGTTTACTGACAAAATCTAAACCATAATTGTGATACAATCACTAAATATAGCATTTAATATTTTTGTTGGGTCATACACTCAATCCATTCAGATGCCATATATTTCATTCTCCAGTTAAAATATTATATCAATTTTACAAAGAGATGAGTGTCTGCCATATAATCTATGACCCCCATGGAAGAGATATGTTCCAACATCCATTCTTCCCACTCCTATTTTGGACATCAATTGCTTATTTATTTTGCATAATCTATGTATAATTACATTGCTTTTATTCTGTTTTTTCCATCTCAAATGTCCAAATAAAAAAAACATTCATTCAACATTAGCACGGCTATCATAGCAATGTGAATGGAGACAGACAAACAACTGATAAAATAATTCCTTGTGTTTGCTGCTGGATTTGGTGTGTATCTGGCAACCTGAGTCAGGGAGAGTCGGACAGGACTAGGGATGTAAAAAACTATGAATTTTCATGACCGACCACCGAGCCTCATTAACCGGTTGAAACCGGTTAACCGCGTAGTTTAAAATAGTCCACGTTCTTTGAAATAACAGCCATTTTGAGCCGCTTTTCATAAGTGCAGCTCTGCGTTCTACAGGATCAGAGCCGAGACAGCGGCACAAAAACCCGCAACAGCTTCGGCACCTCTGAGCACAGAGAACTGCTGTTTTAATCTTCCCATTCTGCTGTGCTGCGGGTTAAAGCATTATTAAACAAAAGACGGCTCGTTCACATGGTCAGAGCAGCGAGTGACGAGCCGCGTCTCGCAGGTCTCCGCTAAAGTTTGAAAGTGATGTGTGTGGAGCTGATCCCGAGGACCATAAACACAAACATGTTCCTGTGGTTTGACTGAAGCCGCGTATTTGCGCGGATCCTTTGGGCTGCGTGACACAGAGGAGCGCAACAGACCGGTATGTATGTGTGTGTACAATACATGTGTGTGTGTGTGTGTGTGTGTGTGTGTGTATGTGTGTGTGTGTGTGTGTGTGTGTGCGTAAATATAAGCTCCAATGTAGTTCTGACCCGCACCAGTGTGCAACTAGCAGGCGGTAACAGAGGGGAGAGATGATGCGTGTGGAGGTTACGTATCAATGGAGGGGGGAAAGTGTGTGTGTGTGTGTCTGTGCGCGTGCGTGTGCATGTGTGTGTGCATATGTGGCGCGTGCGGCGTGAGAGTCGGCCTGGAGTTTACTGATACATTTGCGCACACAGCTAGATACAGACCCGTTCGTCACCCCGTGCAAATTGGGCTTAAAATAGCGCTGTTAAGAGACCTCCCCTCTCCCCTTTTTCTCTTTTTTAACCGACAGCTTTGACCGGTTAACGCTGTAACGGTCAACCACCGGTTAAACGGTCACCGATTTACATCCCTAGACAGGACTACAAAATATTGACTGTGACTGCAGTGCAGTACCAATTTTGGCCAGATTATTACATAATGCACATTTTAAAAATAAACACTGTCACATCAAAGGCTCTGCTCCACGGCAGATCGACTTTTTTCACTTAGAACAAAAATGACTGCCAAAGATTAGCAAATCTCCTGCAGATCACTGATTTACAAAATAAAATTGGTGAACAAATTAAGTAAAAACAGTTTGAGTGGCTGGGTGGCTTAGGTCACAAGAGCTGAGCGCAAAATATAAATGACTCAAACCTGCATAAAATACTAGGGATAACAAGTGTATGGTCAAAAGCTGTCAAAAGTTAATTTGGATGTTATGTCCTCTTTAATGCTGTATGCACTCAGTAAATGTTGTATTAAAGGTGTTCTTTACTTTTGCTGCACTTCTAATCTAATTGCCAAAATCACAGAGAACCTGCAAATTTGTAACGTCAGTATTGTATGTAATCATGTGTATTTGATCTTTTTCATTTCAGTTTCCAAAATTAACATTTTGTTTACGCATATCAATTTTATGAGAGGGAAAACGATAGACCCTGTGTCAGACAGATGCATGTCAATTAATCCATTTGTCTGTATTATGTGTTCTCTGGAGAATGGATGTCATGCACGGACAACCACGACCCTGCAGCAAAAAAAGCAGCAATCAATCTGTATGTGTTTATTTTTTCCTCCACTGCATAAATGGCTGTTGTCTGCCAAAAGGGTAGAAGAAGGTTAACATTTGTTAGAATAAAGAGGGTAAATTATGTTAGAACAGAGGTTTTGGTGATCCAAATAAAACATACTGCAGTTTATACTCTGATCATTCTAATTGTGACGTGACTTAGACGAGATGTGTTTTTACAGCTTTATTGTTTCAGCAAGATATTTATAAGATATATTTGGCTGATGGTTTATTAGTCATTTAAAACTTAAATATTGCACTTGTGGACACAACTGTGGTCTATGGTGGTGAAGTGACCATTTGCAGAAGGTCTCTATAGCCTTTTATGCTGTACTTCCCTGTTCAGTGATTCCTCTAGGAGGAAATACATTATAGAAATAGAACCATTTTTTGCTAGGATTTCAAGAACATTGGATATATATCAGTTATAAAATCAGGTAACAACAAAATAAATTATTTCTTGCGGGGATGAGGCCTAGTTTGGTTGTGGCCCCTATCATCTGTGGTCCCTGACAGCTACTGTATCTGTGGATTTCTGACAGCCGCCACCGGATTTGTGGAGCAGATGTGATCAAGTTGTGTATCATCAGCGACTTCTAGAATTGGTATTAATCAAACAGGCTCAATAAGCAATGCCCGGATGTTTTGTTTTTCGTTGTGTTAACCTCCAAATTGTTTTGATCAACCTCCCATACCCACTGTGGTGGCAAATATGAATACCATTTCAGTTTACACAGAAGTTCACCAACACTTAAAATGTTTCTTTTTCTATAGATTTATTAAAACCATTTTTACAATTGCATGTATCTTTCACTTGCGTCAATGATCATGAATAATTGTGAATATATACCATTGTGACTCAAAAAAGTATAATCTTAACATCCCTACTTAATATTGTCATAATGATAATAAAGGTGTCTAACTTTATGAAATCCAAATTGTGCATGATAAAGTTAATGATGTATAAATGAAGATTCCTTTGAAAACAATAGATTAAATGGACACGCATGTCACAATATTTTTTGTCCTGTGTTTTATGGTTTTCAAACATTCACACTATATACAAAGTTTACCATTATAAGAGATAAGCAGTGGATGGTTCCTCCATGGCAAAACCTACTCACTTTTTAACCTTGTTTTTATGTTTGTTAAAAAAAGATAAGGTGTAATGAGTGAGATGCCCTCATCTTTGCAAAAAAAAAAAAGAAGAAAGCTTGGCATTTCATTTTAGTGACCCTTGTGACGGGGGATTGTATCTCTTAAAGGTTCACTCAAACTCAAAAACACAATTTTCTCACAAAAGTTGTTCTAAATTTAGAGTAGACAAGCCCAAACCTTGTTATGGTAGATATGAGGGCGCAACTGTCCCTTGGAGCCTCAAAAATGCTAATTTCCTCTTGTTTACTTAGGAAAGCCACAGTACTCTGGCAAGATAAATAGATCTTTGAATGAATACACAGTTTGATATGTCACATCACAAAACAACATGCCATCAAATGTAGCTATGAACACTTGACTGTAAATACCCAGCCTTGCATATTAATGGGCCACATGTCAGACAGTTTGCCCGGGTGTCTTACTAATCAGGTTTTTGTCAAACACTGTCAAACTCCAGATGGATATGAATATTACATGTTTAAATTTACTTCTTATAGCAATGTGTGGAAGTCATGACGTCTTGTTAGGATGCAGTGGATTAGGGAGATGGGAAATTAATAATAATTTTAAAGAAAATCATTGCACACCTGCTTTGTTTTTTTAGTTTTATTTTTAGTAAGGACTGGTTCAGCCCAGAAAAAACTTTACCTATAGTGCTCAAAGCAGTTATACAGCTGCAATGGCTTGTGAGCAGACGTGTGTGTTTTGTAATTTGAACATTTCAAAAGTACTTGTCAAAGATATAGAAAATCAGGCAATACATTTTAAACTAGTGTATCCACAGCAGTCGAATGAAGGTAAGTGTGACCGAATAGTCGCAATGAAAATGAAAAGAGTAAGACATTTAAGTTATCTTCGTCTCTTATGCACCTATCAGCCATTTGCAGAGCTTGTCCTTCTGTATTGAGTATCGCTGCTGTTCATTCGTATTGAAATCATGACAACCCTTTTTGGACACCTGAATACTTTCTTTAGTTAACTATTATTTATACATTTTTCTAACATTAAACACACACACACACACACACACACACATGCAGGCCGAGGACATCTAAAAACGTCAAACAAAGTCAACATCAATCACCTTGTGGTAACCAACGAATCTTCATAATTATTGTCAATAATAGATTGCAAGGATGCAGAGACTTTGTTGCCTAAATACTTCAGTTATTTGACCTGGTTGTGCATCTTTGAATTAACAGGAATGTTTTTCTACTCTGACTGTTACATCCATAATGGGTGTTTTAGCATCTTCTCTGTAGCCTCTGCAGTTTTCCAGTGTTGCCATTTTGTTCACCACCGGACCAAATGGCTATGAGCTATATAACTTAACAAACTGACATCATGAAATGGCTGTTTTCATCTTTCAGCTGGAGAGATGCGTTGTCATTTGTCTCCGTCTGTCATTGCTAAAAGCCGCTAACGGGGAAGTTTTTTTTGGCATTTCTCTGTGTTGTGTAATATCGCCAGCCTGCCTTCTATTACCATGCTAATGCACTAGAGTAGTAATTGTTGTAGCCTCAGTCACACTCAAGAAATTAGAAACACATTAATTTCTAGAACACACATAAATGCTGGCTGGTTTGCACTAGCTGGCTGTACAAAAATAACTACATACAAAATAGAATTGGGTTAAAGAGAGAAAGTAGGTTGGAGACTGGTTCATTCCCTCTAAATAGACTTAGAGTGTTGGTAGAATATCATGAATACCCAAATGACCAGAAGTAATGTGGCTCTCTGTGTAGTGTAGAGATTTCTATTCCTTACTACATATTAGATGTATGATTGCGATATGATACTGATATTGGTGCCCTATTGGATATGTTGTTGGATCGGAACTTGTCTGATGGTGTCTGTACCAGTTAGGCCTTTCATTCTTTTTAATGCAATATCTGAATTGGTGTTAAGCACATGGAGATATAGTATTTGTACATTTAACGACAAATACATTTCTTTCACTTAATCTAATGAAACCATGAAAAACAAACTTCTGCCTAGTATTGACCCAGAACTTCGTTTTTACTGTACCTCATACAAACTTGTATTGTTGTTACTTGCAGGATAAATAACAGTTAGATAAGAGTAACAACTTTGCTGTGATTCTAGAAAAAAATGTTCTCATTGCCTTCAGTGGAAGCGATACTTATTGAAAGTATTACGTTCAGCATCATCAGGGCTGAACGTTGTGGCATGGGTTAGCACTTGTGCTTCACAGCAAGATTCCACCTTGAGACAGGGTCTTTGCATGTTCTTCCCATGTCTGAGTAGGTCTCCACCGGGTGTACAATAGCTCTTCTCTCTCTGGAGCCAGGACTCTCGTAAAATTGAGATCCTGAAATCTCAGTGGGACTTTCCGGGTTAAATAAAGGTCAATAAATCAGTTAAATGTAAACTGACCCATGTCAAAAGAAATGCAATCCAGTGTGCACAGATAAAAATCAACCATCATTGTGGATACTGTTTAATTGATAGATTGAGGAGAGAAATATTGATTGTTATGTGTCTGTCCAAAAGAGGTAAATACTTGCTAAAGATTTATTTAAATATATATATATATATATATAAAAAAATATTGTCCACTCACCTTTGGCCCTCCGCGGGCGGTTATCCCTCTCTAAGCTCGGGTCCTCTACCAGAGGCCAGGGAGCTTGAGGGTTCTGCGCAGTATCTTTGCTGTTCCTAGCACTGCACATTTCTGGACCGAGATGTCCGAGGTTGTTCCGGGGATCCGCTGTAACCACTCATCTAGCTTCGGGGTCACTGCCCCGAGTGCACCGATCACCACGGGCACTACTGTCACCTTTACCCTCCAGGCCCTCTCCAGCTCCTCTCTGAGACCTTGGTATTTCTCAAGCTTTTCATGTTCTTTTTTCCGGATGTTACCATCGCTTGGAATTGCCACGTCCACCACCACGGCTGTCCTCTGCCCTTTGTCTACCACCACGATGTCAGGTTGGTTTGCCATTACCATTCGGTCGGTCTGTATCTGGAAGTCCCACAGGATCTTCGCACGCTCATTTTCCACCACCTTTGGAGGAGTTTCCCACTTAGACCTTGGGGTTTCCAGCCCATACTCTCCACAGATGTTTCTGTACACTATGCCAGCCACTTGGTTATGGCGTTCCATGTAGGCCTTCCCTGCCAGCATCTTGCACCCTGCAGTTATGTGTTGGATCGTCTCAGGTGCCTCTTTGCACAACCGACACCTTGGGTCTTGTCTGGTGTGGTATATCTGGGCCTCTATCGCTCTGGTGCTCAGTGCCTGTTCCTGTGCAGCCATGATGAGTGCCTCTGTGCTGTCCTGTAGGCCAGCCCTTTCTAGCCATTGGTAGGACTTCTTGAGATCAGCCACTTCTGTTATGCTCCGGTGGTACATGCCGTGTAGGGGCTTGTTCTCCCATGATGGGCTCTCCTCCAGCACCTCCTCATCTCGCCACTGCCTGAGACATTCACTGAGTACGTCATCCGTTTTGGCCTTCTCCATGATGTAGTTATGGAGTTTGGATGTTTCGTCCTGGACAGTGGCTCTCACACTCACTAGTCCTCGGCCTCCTTCTTTACGGCTTACGTACAGTCTCAGGGTGCTGGATTTGGGATGGAACCCGCCATGCATGGTAAGGAGCTTTCGAGTTTTAACATCCGTGGTCTGAATCTCTTCCTTTGGCCACCTGATTATTCCTGCAGGGTATCTGATCACTGGCAGGGCGTAGCTGTTAATTGCCCGGGCCTTGTTCTTGCCATTGAGCCGGCTTCTTAGGACCTGCCTTACTCGCTGGAGGTATTTGGCAGTTGCCGCTTTCCTCGTCACCTGTTCGAGGTTGCCATTTGCCTGTGGTATACCGAGATACTTGTAACTGTCCTCAACGTCTGCTATTGTTCCCTCTGGGAGTGAGATCCCTTCTGTGTGGACTACCTTGCCTCTCCGAGTCACCATCCTGCTACATTTCTCGAGCCCGAATGACATCCCGATGTCATGGCTGTAGATCCTGGTTGTTTGGATCAGAGAGTCGATGTCTCTCTCGCTCTTGGCGTACAGCTTGATGTCATCCATGTAGAGGAGGTGACTGATCTTTGCTCCTTCCTGAGGCGGTATCCATAGCCAGTCTGGTCAATTACTTGGCTTAGAGGGTTGAGGCCTATGCAGAACAGTAGTGGGGACAGAGCATCTCCTTGGTAGATACCACATTTGATGGTCACTTGTGCGAGCGGCTTGCCATTTGCCTCAAGGGTAGTCTTCCACATTCCCATCGAGTTTGCAACGAAGTCCCTTAGAGCCCTGTTGATATTGTACAACTTCAAGCATTCCATGATCCATGTGTGTGGCATTGAGTCGTAGGCTTTCTGGTAATCAATCCAGGCTGTGCACAGGTTGGTGTGTCGTGACCGGCAGTCTTGGGCGACTGTTCTGTCAACCAGGAGCTGGTGTTTGGCTCCTCTGGTGTCCCTACCAATGCCCTTCTGTGCTGTGCTCATGAATTGTTCCATATGCCCACTTATCTTAGCCGCAATGATGCCTGACATGAGCTTCCATGTTGTGGAGAGACAGGTTATTGGCCGGTAGTTGGAGGGGACTGCACCCTTGACAGGGTCCTTCATGATCAGGACCGTTCGCCCTTCGGTTAGCCATTCTGGGTGAGTCCCATCTCTCAGCAGCTGGTTATATATATATATATATATATATATATATATATATAATTTTTACCATGACTCTTGTGTAGGAAGCTTGACTGTTCTTTGGGCAATCCCTGAAGAATTAGCTGCAGATGGATAAAAAAGGCTAAAAAGAAGATGAGTATAGAAATAGTTTTTATATCAGTTATTTTCATTTAGCTAGATATGTCAATTATAAATGTGAATGATTTTGATATATAACACACAGCTATAAGGCTTAAGCTTTATATGTGATATGTTAATTGACCGCATAACCACGGACACCCTTCAAGCCTTTCGCAGTTCTTGTGTTGTCTACTCTACAATCAAAAAATAAATATGATAAGCTAAAATAGGAAGTTATTTGTGTGAGTGAGAGATACTCACTCTTAGAGTGATAGTAAATGGTATTAATTTACAAAGTATTAGTCAATTACACCTTGGCTACCAGCTAAATAGTGACTTAATTTAGAAAGCTTGAAGACTTGATTTATCCTCAAAACAGTATAAAAGCTGGTGTAAAAATTCCGTGTTTGGAGCTGTGAGCGCAGAGAAGTGTGTGGGAGGCGCTGTGCATATGAGTGCAGCCTCAGAGACTGCTGCACCTGGAAAGTACTTGACAGATGGTTACTTCAGCACCCGCTCAATGTTGCTACGTTTTTCTGTGTGTAACCTCGTTCAGAGACGGAAAGTGTTTGGGTCAGCGTTTTGATCAAGGTAGACTCCTCCTGATTGTTTGCTTTGTGCATCTTCAGACTATGTTTATCCGGCCCCCGTAATTAGTTTGATTCTATGGCAGAGCAGACGTGACTTTGCAGCAGCCTCATGTCTATGCAAAATGAGTACTGCACACAGTGGAGCATGAGAAAGCTGTTGAGAAATGTAAACGCTTTTCTGTGCTTTTTTGCACTAGAAATGTTTTATACTGCCCTTAATGTGCTGTACTGCAAGAATTATTTGAACAAGATTATTTTAGATCAAAATAAATTGAAATTTACAAAATATAACAATGATCTACGAATGTCATAGATTAGGAAACAGAAGCCAACGATCAATATCAGGAAAAATAATGTGATAGTGACAGAGAAAAGGCTCCTAGCTGCTCGTATTAGAGAAGAGGAGAGAAAATTGTGGATACCAAGATATCCTGTGTTTTATTTGTGGATGTATTGTTCATAGCTCTTAATGTTGTGAACAAATCAAACGGCACTTTAAGCTGAGAGTTGATGGGCTGAGTGAGTGCTTTTCTGTCTTCTGTCAATTATTCTGAAAAGAATGCGACAGAGGCCAAACATGCGTGTAAACTGGTTATAGTTATATGGATAACTATAGTTATACTATAGTATGGATTTTTAAGTCATTTTCAGATCCATGTTGGCTAATACTGAAGTGTTGAGATCGATACCGGAATTGAAAAACCTGTTTCAGTGCATTTCTCCTGGAGGGCAAGCCTCTATTCATTTATTACCCAATTGTGATATAATTCCCATTGTGAAAATATATTTATGGAATGACTTGCTGAGTGCCTTTGGTCACAAGCCATGAATGCTCCGGAGACACAAAATGTAGGCCGTTTAAGGTCTGGCCTTGGAACACGGCCCGTGTGGTCACCGTCAAAGGCAGATGTCCTTTCACACTTGTAAAACTGCTTACAGATACAGGACATTATCCTACTGTGTCCCGGGAATAGAACTGAATTAGTCATGTGATTGTCATGAATCACCGCTTAAGACATATGTAATCTTCCTCAAGATATACTCTTTACTCATCTGAACGTGTCACCATATTTCAGCGAGAAATCGTCCTCCTAAATTTAGCACATACTTTCAGCAGCAGATGTTGTGCCCTTTTTGATGCCGTGGGTAATAATCCTTAATATTCGAGCTGTTTGAAGCTAAATGAGGCTTTAATGCACTCTGATTCCATCTTCCAGCTCTCATTAATTGTTTTTTGAAAGTCCATAAATTATTTCTGTTGTTGTTTTTTGAGTTCTGCAAGAAGATAAACAGAAACTTTAAAAGATGAAATGGAGGTCTTAAATTCTGAAACAGTCTGTTTTCATTAGTGTTTCCATTTGAATTAAATGTCATTGTGAGGAAACAGCACTGCTCCTTGTAGCTGTGTTTTTTCCTTTTCACAGCTGAAGTTGACCTTGTTTGTTACTAATGCTAAACAATGAGGTGCTTTGGGCGCTTTGACAGTGTGTGTGAGAGGGTTAGACTGTTACACAGTTTTAGGCCCCGTTTAGACGGTTTCACTGCGGAGACTCTGCAGAGCAATTAGCAAAAATGACCAAGCTCCATTCAAGTGCGCAGCGTTTAGATGACAGCAGAAAACGATGTAGTTCTAGTGCCTGGCCACTAGTGGGCAGTGGAACTTTACAACACGACACACATGACCCCCACCAGTATAATCACTTCCTCAACAACATCCTACTCAGGTCACCGCAAAGACTTAGGCCCCGTCCCAATACTCGCACTTCCACCCTCGCGCCCCTCATTTGCGCGTTCCCGATAAAGGGTGCGAGTGCGTAGGGTGTCCCAATTCTCCAGGGAGTTTTTTGGCCCCGCCCCCTTTGCGCCCCTGATCCACACTTCGCCGTAGCCTGCATCTATGCGCACTCTGGCGAAGGATATTGCCCATAATTCTTTGCGGTACACACCAAAACGTCGGGAAAATGCATTTAAATATACATTTTGAAATATAAATGCAGTATGTGTGTAAATAAGTTTTGCTATGTTACTTGGAAAGAAGCATAAACGTCTGATGAAGAATTACGGACATTGTGTTTTAACAATTTAATACTTTTTAAAGCAAGCGTTTATATAACATTCAATTTAAACTTTACACTTAGTACAATAATCTTAGAATGTATAAAAACTGACCAGATAGTTAGTTACCCACATTTAACTTAAAATTATACAGCTATCTCTAATTAAAAACAACTAATATACATGTATTTTAACGTGTGTGAAGCAATTCAATTTGTTTCCCAAAGGGTCAGACAAAGTTTAGGTCTAAAAATGACCATCTCTTGACGAGTCGATGACGTAACCTGCACTCAGTGTGCACTGTCCCAATTCCGCCTTTTGTGCACGCTTGCAACCTGCGCACTCCAACCCTGGTGTGCACTTCAGACACATGCACACTTCATAGGAGGGCGTAGGGTGCAGTGTGGGTATTGGGACTGGGCCTCTAAGGTTGGCAACAACATAATTCTGCATTTAATAGTAGCTGTAAAAATGGAAACTGAAACTACAGCTTTGCGTGGTTTCGTTTGGACAAACGAAGGAGTAGAATTCTCCTCCGTGTAGCATTTGAAGCACACATTGCATTAGTTGACCCGCCGCCATTGTTGTTTACGTTTGTTCTCGGCTACTGCGCATGTCCAAATGTAAGTGTAGGGAAGTGGTGAGGTCACAGTAGATAAAGAATTCACACCTTTTTCTGCATTGCGCAGCATATATGTTCTGTTCTACTCTGGAGGCTTACGTTTTCACCCCCCTGAAACACCGTCTCCATGTAAACAGGAGGCCAAACCGATATCCATCTCTAATGTTTTACTGTTCCAGCGTCTCTGTGTAAACACCACCTTAGGTCTTTACTTTGTTGGCTTGACACACTCTCGTGAATATAGTAAATGTTTATTGTTTTTCTTTCTTTCTAGATGATGACATAATTATATGGAAAATAACGTATTGTTTTCATTTGCAAAATTACAATATGATTTCTGCATTGTATTTTTCCTTTTATTGTTAACCAATTCTAATAGAATTTATGATCTTAAGATCCAATATTTTTTTGTTAAAATATGGTTTATCTACTTTTGAAAGATGAAGAGGATAAATTGTAAGAACAATCATAAGGAAACAACTGTTCTAACAACTATCAGTATAATTTAATAGTTTCAGTTTTTTGTTTTTTCTATGATGGTATATTTCAGATACAAATATTACATTTCAGTAGACTTCAGCACCACTTCAAAAATAAGTTTTTACATTTTTACACATGATTGTTTTTGTGACTTTTGTGACATTGTGTGACATTGAGTAACTTGAAAAAAAAAAAAAAACATAAGCTTGCAAGCATATTTTCAAAGCCAGAAAAGCATTGATTTTGTGCAATCAGTCTTCTAATGTTTGTCTCTTTTCTTTGCAGATGGTCACAAGAACAAAGAAAATATTTGTGGGAGGTTTGTCGGCAAACACAGTAGTGGAAGATGTGAAGCAGTATTTTGAACAGTTTGGAAAGGTAAGACTTTTACTACAGTAGTTAGCTCATGTTGTGCTTGCTCCATATGTGCTGTGGATTCGGGGAGCTCTCGGTTTCATATTTTCTGGTCGACAGTGGTGTTTCCTATGTGTGGCCTGACTTTAGACTTGAGATGTGAGATGTGAGATGTGAGTGCAGATCGTGCCCAGGCGAACAGTGTGTCAAAAGTGAGCGCTGAGCAGATGCGTGAGGCAGGAGCTGCTCTGGGGCGTCACAAGGTCAGAGAAAAATTAGCGTCGCTGTGTCACTCACAAAATCCCAGTCAGGATTTTTGTGCTGTTGCAACTCAATGTCAATATTGAGGAATAAGCACATTACTTAATACTAGCTTTTAACTAACTAATTTTGATTTTGATTACTTATTGAAATTTTTTTTAATAAAAAGTAACATTTCGTCCTGGTTATATATTTTGGATGATTAGTTCCCTGTATCAGTTGTTTTTCAAAGCAGTGGGCTTTGAAATACAGTCTGGTGTACTTTTGGAAGTGACCCAATATCACTTAATTTATTGCTGTTGAAGACAATTATACTTTTGTCTTATTTTTTGTTTTGTTTCTGACTATTCAATACATTTGGATGAATGAGTTTGATTTGTTAAAGGCTTTGGAGTTTCATTTTGGTTTCAGTTTCATCTGGTGATGTGCAATGTAATTGTTTTCACTAAGAAAGGTGTATCACCACTAAAAAAGATTTTGGAACGCTGTCTTATACTGTATAACCATGGAGTTGGTTGACACCATTATATTCCTACAACATTAAATTGATTGGCTGGAGTTTGTCAGGTACAAAAACGACCCAAGCTCCCTCCCCTCTCCTTTCTGATTGGTCTTCACCATCTTTTCCGTAACAATCAATCAACAAATTTAAATGTTAATTGAAGAACACATTATACATACATTATTAATACACATGCACAGAGGTATTCAGAATTATTTGTGAAATAAACCCGGAAGTAGCTATTATCATGAATTGAACATTATAGGACACATCTGCAGAGGATCTGATTATGGATATAGGTTCAGTATATAAATGATTATGGATATAGGTTCAGTATATAAATGATTATGGATATAGGTTCAGTATATAAATGATTATGGCAAAAGGTTCAGTATATAAATGATTATGTCAAAAGGTTCAGTATATAAATGATTATGGATATAGGTTCAGTATATAAATGATTATGGATATAGGTTCAGTATATAAATGATTATGGATATAGGTTCATTATATAAATGATTATGGATATAGGTTCAGTATATAAATGATTATGGATATAGGCTCAGTATATAAATGATTATGGATATATAGGTTCAGTATATAAATGATTATGGATATATAGGTTCAGTATATAAATGGGTAACTCAGCGCGGATGTTCAGAATTCTTTGTTCAGTTTTCATGTAGTTCCAGAGCCTAATGGAGGCTCGATTCGGAGGTTCCGTGAAAACAAACAACAGAGCATGCGCGCAGCGATGAGCATCAGCCCTTGGCATGACTTGATTGGTTAAAGTGGATTTTGAGCTATAGCTAAGAGAAGGGAAGGCAGGACTTACCCGTAATATTAGAATTAATAAAATGACGTATTTTATATCAACATTTAAGCCCAGGAGGTCAATTTAATACATTTCTTAAAATTTGTAATTCATTTAGAGTTCCAGACTATCACTTTAAGAGGAAGATAAAAATTGGGGTAGTGATAACATAGTATTCAAATATCCATTAAGTAAAAATAATGATGAAAAGTACCTTTTTTTCTTTTTGCCAAGTGGACCAATCTTCCTTGCGTTCCACTTCTCATATGTCCGACAAGAATATTATATTTTTATTTACAAACACAAGTCATTGACAAGCTGCATTGACAGATCACGGTTCATAATTTGTCATGGTAAATGTGCCGCGGGAGCACCAGTGACATTTCCATCCGTCTCCTTGTATACTCGCAGGCTGCATGTGATATCACACCTGGAAATTGGCAGTGGGAAAATAGCTCCAGGCTCAACAGAATTGTTGGCACTGCTGTTGCTTGGTCCATATAGACCATTTAAGACAGATCTCCTGGACAGCAATTAAACAACAGGAAGTAAGATAGCCTTGTTAACAAGATTCCTAATGGAGTCAGTCAGTGTAAAGATTGTAAAAAACAATTGTACAAAACTCTAAAAACATTCGTACTCAGCAATGATAGAGCAAGAGGTGCAAGATGCTATATTAAAACATGTTAGTGTTGAAATGCAAATCATTTCATTTAACAAAGATGCCATGATGCCAGCCATTGTTTTCAAATGGTGTTACTTCATCACTGTTAAAATGAAAATATTATGCTAATAAGATAGATTTCTTTAGCTCAATGTATCAAGGTCTTGGCCTCTGTGTAAAGATGGTTTGATCTATATAGTGCATTTAGCATCATTATTTGGATTATGATGTTTTTCTTGTGAAATACCCCCAACTGAGAGCCATAATCACCTCCCTCCCTCCACACCTTATCCCCTACAAGGACATGCATATGACACACACACACACCCGCTGAGTCCGGGCACATGCACACAAAATAGCCTTTAATAGAGTGGCAGCGTTTCACAGATAATTTGCCCACGCTGAGCTGAGATCCATTTCCCTCATGTCATATTGCACATCAGTCAAGGTCACCTTCAGCTGATACAGTCCTCCAACATCAGCACTTGACCTTGAGTTTAAACAATTTCACTCCGGATGGATTTTCAGGGGCACATGATATACCACGTTCTGAAGGAGACAAAAGAGCTGTTATAAATTAATCAAAAGGTTTTTTTTTTTAGAGGCAGTAACAATATGTAACCAGCTTTCTAAATCTGTGTCATTTTCTCTGATGAAAGACTACCAAGGTGAAGGAGGCTTTGTTTGCTATTTTTTCCGGAACAAGTGGCTTTGAAAACCCCACCATCGGCCGGTGGGCTGTTCCTCATTTTTTAAAAAGATGGCTTATTTGCACAATAGAACACAGCACGAAAATATTCCAAACGACTTTGCAATCACTGGATCCGAGCAAGGGCTTGAGATGATTTTCCGACTTGATTGAATGACATAATTGACTTGATTATACAAAGTTTTTTGCCCTCCTCAAGGAATCCTCAAATGCTTAGGAGGAAACAAACAAATCAGACTGATTGAGCCATGATCCCGTGCATGCTTCTGTGTGTACTTTTATAGCCTACTTGTGCATGCTTGGATGTGTCTGAGGTACGACTTGCGCCCTGCTCCAGCGTGTCAGCGATTAAGTGTATTTATGTGGGAGCATGATTAGGTGTGCGCGGGTTTAAGTGTCTCGCCGCACATGGAAAAACCGGAGCAGAGACCTCGGAAGGGCAATGGCATAAGACCAAAGCAGTAACCGGTATCAGTTTCAGTTTTGTAGCTTTTACCTGCTCCAGGATTTATCAAATTACCTTCTCGTCAGTGCAGCCTTCCATTACCGCGACATACACACAAGCATAGCCGTCAGGACTCAGACGCAGGAGCAAGAACCAATTAATTCAGTTTCTTCTCCAAAAAAATCTTACTGTCAGTCTGTCAGTCCGTCAACAACCTGTCCCTCTGTCTGTGTGCGAGGCAGGAGGACATTAGCCAGCGTGGTGGCAGGGAGGCTAGCACGGCCACTCAGAGCCTTGTCAATATGTGCCACATCACAGGGCCATTGTCAAGGAAATTATGACACGCTCAAGCTTCTTGCAACGCAATTCAGCATTTGTGAAGACCAGAAAAGAAGACGCTGGCCTACTTTGATTTGAGGATTCTAGGCAGCAAATCAAAGTTGACACCTTGCTAGCAACCAGAAAATGAAAATAAGCAATGAATGCTCACAGAATTGACAAGAAGCAACAGAGTCCTACAGTAATGTGTTTAATGAAAGTTTTGAGGACAAATATCAGTTATTACTTGAATGAAACATAATAGAACTGACATTTTTTTTATATTATACAATCACAGTAAAGGAACTTGATGCAGCGATTGGAAACAGACAATCCACACTCTAGCATTAAGACTTGTGTACAACCATGTTTTGCTTGTTTACGTACTCCTTTAGCAAGTTATCCGGATCCTCGCGGCCCGATCCTCGCGGCCCGTGCATGTGTATCTTTTTGAGTTTCTAATTTCGTGCTGTGTTTTAGTTGTTGGATGAAGCCTGACTAGTGTTTCAGCTTGAATTTGCAATTGAACAAGCATCAATCATACATTAATACAGCTGTAAACGCTTTCTATCGGCCACTTCTCTGATATGTATTATCCTGCTCGGTGTGTAAAAGTGTGGGTGTGCGTTGAGCAGACAGTGGAGGCCAATTAGCAAGATGTGGTCCGCATAGGAGGCAGTGGTCGTGAGGCAGTGGAGAGGAAACAGCTGGTGTGGCCACAATTGGGTCACAGGTTCTTGTGTGTAACCTCGCCACAGACACACACCCCCTACCCGGGCACCCCTCCCTTGTGCAGCCTATCTATGCACTGTTGGAGAGGGCTGAGGAAGAAGTGGCATTTATTACAGAGAGAGGCTGACAGCTCTCATGCACATCAGTCTCACTCGCACTCAGACGGCCTTACCATTAGAACAGAGTGGCATGCCCGAGCCTGGCACCATAGAGATGCTTTTTGTCGCCTCAACACTACATCCGAGGTGTATTTTCACTGGCGATGACAGTCATATGAATGGAATTGAAGTGTGGTTGTGTTTGACTGATTTTCACGCACCTCAGATGGAATCCATTACCTGCTTAATAGTAGCCGCAGTCGCCTGTTGTCCATTTCTGTACCTTCCTCCTTGCAGGCAGCACAACGCATCTTAGGCCAGTGAGCTAGATGCGACAATCTTATCAGCACTGCCTGGCTTCCCTTTATTGTCAATGGCTCTTAACCAGAGTCTTGCTCTATTTCTGTCCCTGCAATACAGTCAAATTAATCAGCGTGTGCTGTTAGTGTCGTTTTGAGCTTATTTAACAGTCACGAGTGGTTAGAAAAGACAGCCCCCCCCTGTAGAGGTCAGCGGATGTCCTCAAATATGGGCACAGCCAGCATTGATGGCCTGTTTCCATTTCTGTCACATAATCTGGTTGTGCTTACAATCATTTTTAATGTATTTATGAATTTGTTCCTCCTTTCTTCTTTTGGGTCTTGTTTCCAAAGGGAGGTTTGTGTCTAAAGCTCAGTTCAGAGGAAAAAACCTGTGCCTTTTGTATGTAGGCCCCATCGACAAGAACAAGTCAAGATGGTAAAAAATAGAATTAAGGTCTACAACATATTGTACTTGCAAAAACATTACACTTTTAAGATAAAAAAAATCAGGTGAAATGACTTGATAATTTCGAAGATTGCCCTGTCTCAGCTTCATTAAATGTGTGAAGTGCCTGGGAGGAGTTGCATGTTCTTTTCTGTCCCCTCGCATATTGGCACAAACTGGTCTTTTGTTTTCCAATAAATGAAACACCTGTTATCAAAACACCTAGGACAATGAGCCATTCCATTGAGGGGAACACTTCATTAAAGACTTCCGTTGGTGTGATCACACCTTAGAAATTTGGATGTGACGTACACAGAGAGCCCTGCCCAGGCATGAAAAGTGCTCTCCCCACAGCCCACAGTTAAGGGCATAATTAACTCGGGTGGCTAATGCTTCCTCATTGGTTTATTGTAATCGGCTTTGAGGGCCTCTCATATTGTCCTTATTTGGCAGAGCTATCACAACTCTGCATATCGCTGGTCCTCCCATTTGGTTGACTTTTAGCTTCAGCCTACAAATTAATGGGTCACTACTAATGTCCTTTTATGTCACAATTGTCTGGTTTTCATGCTTCACTGGTTGAACACTCAATCCCTTAGGTTTACGTGAAAGGAATGACACACAGACAGATATAGGCTTAACCAGTTCACTTCCACTGATTAGGGATATAGGGGTCATTGACGGAGCCAGCATGACTGATAAAGAACTAGGTTAAGGGGTCTAGGTTTGTGACAGTAATTTAAACGTGATACTAAAAAATTACCTGATGCTCAATGATTTTGTTTTGTCTTTAAAGCTTTGTATATACAAATTATTTTCATCCTGTTTTATAAAACAAAAAATAACATTAAGTATATTTAACATTCTTGCTGAGCCCTCTTTCCTTTGGGGGTTGTCCAGGAACAAAGCTCCTGACCTCTTTGTGCAGGGCCCCAGTGTCTCTGCCGTGTTGGCACCGCTGTCAAACATGTTCTCAATGAATGTTAGCCTTCACCAAGGCTGCCCTTTGTCATCTGTTCTGTTCAAGTTTTTATGGAGAGAATTTTTAGATTTGCAGCCAAATGTGTGAAGTCACTGGGATGAAAATCAGAAAATGCTAGGCCATGGTGCTCGACCATGAAAAGGTGCCTTGTCCTTTCCAGGTGGGTGAGAGGTCCTTCCTCAAGTAAATTGGTGCAGCTTGTGTAGTGATGCACATGATCTGATGACACCAAGTAATCAACCGTCCAGGATCACTGTCAAAGTGTTTTCTCATGATTAATATTTCATTGGGTTGGTGTTAGAGGTTAGGGCTAGGGCTAGGTTTAGGGTTTAGACTTGGTTTAGGGTTAAGTGGTAACGGTTAGGCTCCAGGATCAACTTGTAACAGTGGTCCTGGACTATTCACTGTAGAACACTGTTATGGTGAAGAGGTTGCCGAGTTTAAAGGCAAAGCTCTCAATTTAGTCTAAGATCCCACCCTTGTCTCAAGTCGAAGTGCTTCTTGCCAATGGATGCATGTTCATTGCAGTGCTTTGAAACACACTTAGTGACTAACTACACACCATGCAATTTTACTGTTTACTTTTTATCAAACCGAAAATAAAATGGCTGAAATATCATATCATATCATATACGTATAATTGCAGATGACTCTTAATGTTTATTTGCCTAGATGTCTGTGAAACTATGAAATACATAAATTGTAGAGATCCTGAAAAGCTATACACCGCTCGAGGTCCAACATGATGGAAAGAGGTTTTGGCACAGCTCAAAAAGACCAACCTCAGGCTAAAGAAGCCTGTTTCTTTCGGACACCTGCACACAGACCTTTTTTTATTTGTTTTTTGTTTTGTTTATGAAATAATGAGAAAGATTTTACACAAAGGCTCCGAAGTATTCAAAAACCCCTTTGCTTAGTGTATGAAATTTGTTCTGGGACTGTGGTAATCTAATACCATGGCTGACATTTTGCGTGCCCTTAGATTTTGTAAATGGCAGAAATATAACTGTTTGACTGTTTGTAAAGAGTGAGTGAATTCATCTCACACACCTGCCAAAGCTATACAGACATAACTGTGCCAGGGTGTTTAGGATATGTGAAGGAAAAGAGCAGCAGTAATTAGAAAATAAACTCATCAATAAATTATAATCGTAAATGAATAATCAAATCGCTCCATATTGTGACATCTATGTTACTTGCTCTTTCTTTTAGATGCATAATGTCTTGGTGGGCATTACCAGAGCTTTTTATTGGCTATAAAGACGGGAAACCACACTACACATGCATCAGAAAATAGATCTCTTCCAAAAGTGTCACAAACCCTTCTAGTTCGATAAAGACCTGACGTGGCCTGAGTTTTATAAGAGGGAACAGAATGTATTTGTAAAAAAATGTTTTTGTCATAGATGGACATTGGACACATAGTTTGGTTGGGGTTGAATTCATTTATTCCATTATATTGTTGGTGAATATTGTTAGTTGGTTTTCTAAAGGTGTTTTCACACATAGCACCCAAAAAGTCACAAACACAATAAGTGTGTCCTTGATCTGGGCAGAATACATGCACTATGCAGACCCTTTTTTGGGAGAAATCCGAGTGAAAGGCTTTGTATTTTTGCAGTTTTGTGGTTTAATAAAAGAGAGATGTGTGAGATCCATTTAATCATATGTGTTTATGGGAAAAGTTAAAATGGAGTGTAAGTAAGTGCCCATAGATATAGATTTCAAATGTCATGAATATGTCCCATGCATTATTCTTGATCGTAATCAACAATAATGCATGGAACAATAACAATAACAAAACAATAATGTGTGTTTTATAGTTGAATTACATTTTACACAATGTGGGCAGCGTTAGATTAACAGAGGTTTTACCAAACCCCAAAGGTGCACAGTAGATGCCTTTCAAACTTTTACTGAGGTTATGGGAGCCGGTCCAAAGAACACAGTGAAAGAGAAACCTGTTAAACGTCTAAACGTTGCCAGCAGATGAATGCAGAAAAAATACACTCAATATGAGAAATGTGAGCTAATCAAAAGGCCACAGTCGCTCATTTCACGTCTGTGGCTGGTGCAGGTGCACATTTGCATGCCATTTACATTGGTCGCTCACAGTGACCAGTACTGGCGCACGTCCGGGTGTCCGTCATTTTCTGACATTTTGTGATTGTTTCTCGTGGGCTGCAGCTCGCCCAATCAGCTGAGGATATAGTGTGGTCCCCGTGATTATTTGGAGTGATCAGAGCAGCAATGATGGAGCATGTGCCTTGCAGTGGAGATTTAGCCAGGGGCTTCAATCTCATTGCAGTCACTTGTAGTTAGTGAGTGAGCCTAGCAGAGAGAAGGGCACGGCAATATAATGAATTGGCTATGAATGTGAAAAGCGTCTGGGCTGCTGTGGGCTATGTACAGCGGGAAGGGGCCAGTTAGACAAACTATTTCATATCCCCCTTGACCTTTATTTGCCCAGTGGTCCAGCTGCATTTCCAATAGCTTTTAAATGGCTGCTGAAGAATGGCGGCATTCACTTCACAGCATTTTTAAAGCCGTTAAATCAGAGTGCACTGTACTTGTGTTAATGCTAGTGTCTTCAGAGGAGATTGCAGAATTGTACGCCCTGCTCAGACCTTTACTTATGTAAGTACATTTCTTTCTCAGCCAAAAATCAAAATGCGTAGCAGTATACAGGGCTCACTAAAGAAAGCCGTGGATCAGCAGAGATTGACACCTTTCTGTAAGTTGCCTCTTCTCATCGCTGTCCCTCCTGAAATGGCTCCCCCGGGATAAGCTGGGATTGGCTTGATTGTGTTATCGGCGACTGATCGGGTCATTGAAAGATGGAATTTTGATCCCCTGTTCTGCTTAAAGAATGAAATGTTTAAAGAAGATTGACTATGATTGGATCAGACCTCGCACCTGCTCAAAGGGGTCAATCAGGTGAAGGCTGAACGTGGCAATCTAGCCAGTGCTATTGTGACTCGGACAAGGGGGGATTAATGTGCATGTTGTGGTGGGACATCAACGATGGGCTGAATGGAGGTGAGAAGTATAGGTGCCATTCAACAACGAACTATTTGAGAATTTCATCAGTAATTGTCATGAGTAATTTGCAGTCCCACATGCACCTCCAGCTCCTGAGCTGTGCACCTACATGGATGGATCTTTACAAGGGATACCAGTCTTGGAGTGCAGACTTCAAGTCACTGTGTGTCACAGCCAAACATTTTCTGCTCAGATCTCATGAGCTTTTAGATTGTGAAGCTGTTTTTTCTTTTCACTCTTTTCTAACTTGGTCTTCATAATCTTGTCAGTCCCCCTTTGTCATTGACCACCTTTGCCCATACTGCATAGGGCTGAACTATAACTACTGATTATATTGGGGCCCTACATATTATAGGGCCGGGCGATAAAACAATAAGTAAGGGATAACGTATATTACGCAGGTCATTATCGGAAAATAAGTACCGACAGGGCGAAGCGGACCCCGACGCGCATGATCAGTGTTTTTGTCATGAAAACGTAAACAGAAAATTCTGAAAACTTCCCTGCACTTGTATTAAGACTGGATATGTATAAATTACTCTCCGATTAACATTTCATTGCGTCGATTGATTGGCATTTACGTTTATTGAGCGGCCTGAACTACTTCCGGGTTTTTCGCGATCGCTTTTTGACGCAGAGAAATAGTATTTTAGTCATGATGACAAGACCAGAAAATTCTGAAAATTTCCGTGCACGTGTGTGAAGAATGTATATGTATAAGTATTCTCCGATTAACATTTAAGTGTGTTGATTGAGCGTGGCTAGCTCCGGAGTGGCCGGAACTACTTGCGGAGTTATCCACGCATTTGAAAGACAAGCAGAGAGTGCGTTGCCATGGGCAGCGGTCATTATTGTTTTGAGAGGTCCGTTATAGAAAATAATGACCGGTAGAACGTTTTGAAATTACATTCAAATCAATGGAGCATTCTACTGCTGCTGTGAGGAGCCGTATAATAACAGAGTGATAATACTTGCTTTGGTTGTAACACAATTGATCATTATCAATAGTTTATTTGTTTAATTTTGCACCTCATTCTGAAATGCTTAAATTTGACAGAGGCTTCTCCTGGTGACGTTTTGTTATGTTTGTACAATGGCGACAAATTATTAATCATACCCTTCTCTCCTAGAACAGGATAGGTGGCTTGGAATAGTTCAGTCTGGGTTTCAAGACAGTTTTGGGACAAAAGTTATTCTGGAGCCTTGGGTGATTGATAATGATGCTGAGGCCAAATGGATGAATCCTGATACAATATTTAAATCAATGGTTAGGTGCACACAGACGAAGAGAGATAAGTATTGTGTGTAATCGGATTGCCCGCAGACCAATGCGGCACTGGAAATATATATTTCAGTCCTACGATCACTGTGGTTCACCGTGGTTCTGTCTCATGTGTGCGTGGCCCCGTTCTGTTCTGCTTGTGCGTGGTTGGGTCGTGAAGTGAAAACGCATCTTCAGAGCGCATATTCGGTGCAGGGGCCGCATTCCGTGTGATTTGCATTGAGTCCTGACAGACGTGGGGCTCAGGTCTGCCCCTCCCCTCTCCCCTCCTTTGAGCCCAGCCTGAAGCACATCGCTGGCACCTTTTTCATTTTCCTTTTTTTCTTAGTAATTATTTTTGATTCAATTACTTTATTTTTGTAATTCATTTTTAAAACTTTTATTTTGTAATAAGTGTAATGAACCAATGCACTGTATGAACTGGATGTATACACTAGGACAGCACTTGTAAAATATAGGCCTACCTGCATAATATACAGTTTTTTTTTTTTTTAAACACAATTTTGTCGTTGACTAGTCGACTAATTGAAAAATGTATCGTAAACTAATTTTCAAAATAATTTTAGACTATTTGAAAAAGTAATTGTAGACTAATTGAACAAATAATTGTTGACTCGTTGACTACAAAAAATATTGTTTGTGACAGCCATGCAAAGTTGTTTATTTGTTGCTTTTTTAGTGCAATAAAAGTAATGCCAAATAATCGCAATATTTTAACACTTTTGTCATTTTTGTCAGCTTCGCTATCACACAGGTTGTTCCACTGTGAAGCGTCACATGATGTATTGCTCTGATCTAGTATGCGGCTGACCTGATATGAGAAACATGAAGCACATACTATAAGTCCAACGCACTCCTCCAGCCACCTACGACAGTCGCGGCACCTAAGTGCCTCCCACACTGCACCTTCACAGAAAAATCACCTACTGAATGTGGGAGAATGTACACAGTGTGCTGTCGCCTGATGTGAAGGGCTAACGAAGTCTCAAAGGTTTCACCCATCTATAACATTTAGTACAACCACCGTGCATCAGGAATCCTTACATCTGTAATTTTAACACTCATCACCCCAATCCCAATACTTTCAAATGCAACATGGGAAGTAACAGATCCATTACACTGTAATATGCTGGGCCACTCTAAGTAGGACACATAAAATGAGGTAATTTCACATTCTTAGCAAATTGTGACAAGCAATTTTTTCTCAGTGTCTTTGTATCGCTCCATGAACAGCTCTATAAAAAGCTAAAACATTGTGTTCTTGTTCCAACATGGTGATTTCAGCAGTTCTGTGAACATATATAGCCTAATTGTTTCCAATGTAGCCTTGTGAAATATGCCTTAATGCAGAGGTCGGCAACCCTCGGCCGTACTTTAGGAGGTATGACCACGGTAACAGTTTGAGAGTCCTCCGCGACCGCGGCTGCTGGCCTCTCCGCCGTCCTTCCCTCTAGCAGCGCGCGCGCATGTGTGTGTGCGCGAGTGTGTGCGTGCGCGTGAGTGTGTGCGTGTGCGTGAGTGTGTGCGTGTGCGTGAGTGTGTGCGTGTGCGCCGTCACCAAGGCATGCACATTAGCATTCTGTCTTCCTAATTTGTTTGTTTTGGCTGCGGGAAAATGCTGTAATACAGTGCCTTGCGAAAGTATTCGGCCCCCTTGAACCTTTCAACATTTCGCCACATTTCAGGCTTCAAACATAAAGATATAAAATTTTAATTTTTTGTCATGAATCAACAACAAGTGGGACACAATCGTGAAGTAGAACGAAATTTATTGGATAATTTAAACTTTTTTAACAAATAAAAAACTGAAAAGTGGGGCGTGCAATATTATTCGGCCCCTTTACTTTCAGTGTAGCAAACTCACTCCAGAAGTTCAGTGAGGATCTTTGAATGATCCAATGTTGTCCTAAATGACTGATGATGATAAATAGAATGCACCTGTGTGTAATCAAGTCTCCGTATAAATGCACCTGCTCTTTGATAGTCTCAGGGTTCTGTTTAAAGCGCAGAGAGAACCATGAAGACAAAGGAACACACCAGGCAGGTCCATGATACTGTTGTGGAGAAGTTTAAAGCCGGATTTGGATACAAAAAGATTTCCCAAGCTTTAAACATCTCAAGGAGCACTGTGCAAGCAATTATATTGAAATGGAAGGAGTATCAGACCACTGCAAATATACCAAGACCCGGCCGTCCCTCCAAACTTTCATCTCAAACAAGGAGAAGACTGATCAGAGATGCAGCCAAGAGGCCCATGATCACTCTGGATGAACTGCAGATAACTACAGCTGAGGTGGGAGAGTCTGTCCATAGGACAACAATCAGTCGTGCACTGCACAAATCTGGCCTTTATCGAAGAGTGGCAAGAAGAAAGCCATTTCTCAAAGATATCCATAAAAAGTCTTGTTTAAAGTTTGCCACAAGCCACCTGGGAGACACACCAAACATGTGGAAGAAGGTGCTCTGGTCAGATGAAACCAAAATCAAACTTTTTGGCCACGATGCAAAACGATATGTTTGGCGTAAAAGCAACACAGCTCATCACCCTGAACACACCATCCCCACTGTCAAACATGGTGGTGGCAGCATCATGGTTTGGGCCTGCTTTTCTTCAGCAGGGACAGGGAAGATGGCTAAAATTAATGGGAAGATGGATGGAGCCAAATACAGGACCATTCTGGAAGAAAACCTGTTGGAGTCTGCAGAAGACCTGAGACTGGGACAGAGTTTTATCTTCCAACAGGACAATGATCCAAAACATAAAGCCAAATCTACAATGGAATGGTTCACAAATAGACGTATCCAGGTGTTAGAATGGCCAATTCAAAGTCCAGACCTGAATCCAATCGAGAATCTGTGGAAAGAGCTGAAGACTGAAGAATGGGCAAGAATTCCAGTCTCTCGATGTGCAAAACTGATAGAGACATACCCCAAGCGACTTGCAGCTGTAATTGCAGCAAAAGGTGGCACTACAAAGTATTAGCGCAAGGGGGCCGAATAATATTGCACGGCCCACTTTTCAGTTTTTTATTTGTTAAAAAAGTTGAAATTATCCAATAAATTTCGTTCCACTTCACGATTGTGTCCCACTTGTTGTTGATTCTTGACAAAAATTGTAATTTTTATATCTTTATGTTTGAAGCCTGAAATGTGGCGAAATGTTGAAAGGTTCAAGGGGCCGAATACTTTTGCAAGGCACTGTATATGAACATCAGAAATGTCCGTGAGAAAATAGCTTTGGAGGAGTACTTGCTCAATAAAATAGCTTAGCTACAGAAAAGTTACTTGGTTTTGTAAATAGCGACGCTACTGCCCATCACTGATAATGTGGTTATCTACTTCTTTTAATTTAATGTACAGTATCCATCCGCTTCATCCGTTGCCGGGTCGCGGGGGCAGTAGCCTATGCAGAGATGCCCAGACTTCCTTATCCCCACACACTATCTCCAGCTCATCCTCGGGGCGACAGTAGCTCAGTTTATAGAGCATTGGCCTTTGAGCCTTTAAGGTCGTGAGTTCAAGCACACCACAAGACTTTCTCCACCGACTGCTGCTGTTGTGTCCTTGGGCAAGACACTTAATCCCTGGGAACACCTGATGCCACAGTGGGGCGGCTGCGGCTGTAAAGTGCCAAACTGCCGTTGTGTCCTTAGGCAAGACACTTCACCCCCACTGCCCCCCAATGGTTGGTGGTGGTTGGAGGGGCTGATGGCACATACTGGTTACCTCGCTTCTGTCAGTGTGCCCCAGGGCAGCTGTGGCTACAGTAGTAGTTTATCACCACCGTTTATGGATTGAATGAATAATGACATGTAAAGCGCTATATAAAACCGATGCATTATTATTATTATCCTAGGGGGACCCTAAGGCGTTCCCAGGCCAGCTGAGAGACATAGTCCCTCCAGTGTGTCCTGGGTCTCCTCCCAAAGGGACGTGCCCGGAACACCTACCCAGGGAGGCATCCAGGAGGCATTCGGATGCCCAAGCCACCTCAACTGGTTCCTCTCAACGTGGAGAAGCAGCGGCTCTACTCCGTCTCCTCTCCAGTTCCTTGGAGTTGACCTTACCAGGGAGGCAGAGAAGTGGGATTCCATAATAATTGGAACACACCCTCCGGTCTCCCTTCTTGTAGAGGGGGGCCACCACCCCGATTGCCACGATTGGGGTGGTGGTCCTACATCATCCAGAGACTTTAGATTGTCAGGACGGCTCTCATCCACTCCCGGAGCATTGCGACCAAGGAAGCTGCCAACCACCCTGGTGACTTCAGCCAGGGAGATGGAAGTGTCCGCCCCAACATTCTCAGTCTTTGCCTCTGAGATGGAGGACAAGAAGGGGGGATTGAGGAGAATGTACATTCCATAAATAGTGATCAAAGACAAACACACACATTGTCTTGACAATTAAAACCTTTTGTCCTTGAGTCACCCCTGCCATTGTCAACATATGAGTAACAAAACCGGACAATATTAAAAGACAATCTTAACACTGTGTTTAGTGATCAAAGCTTTTCTCGCGCATTCAATAGTGTTAATAAGATATAACTTTTTTGGAGAAATGCAAACGATGACATTTATATCAGAGGGAAATCACCATGGAATAATAATTTTCACGCAGTTTACTGACCTGAACAAAATTTCACCTTGACTCTCACGAGGAGCTATGCTAATGCAATGGGGGGAGAAAATGGTTGGCAGAATAGTGTTTTCCCATTATGCCTGTCAAAACTAATAGACCAGACGGCTTTAAGCACTGATAGATAATGGAAAGGTAGCAATTGTGTGTCTTTGTGTGAGGGAAAAGAAAGTGGGTGACGGATTTTTGTGAAATGTTTGATTTCAAGTAGATTTACTCTAGATGTACTATGCATAAGAAGTAAGAATTTTCTTTTCCTTAATGCAGGCTTTTTGCCCAAACAGTTTTATTAGTTATATAAAACACTCATACATTACCTATCTGCAGTAGAAGTTTAACAAGCCAGGTAAACCTTATGGCAATCAATGTATTAATTGAATCCTTATGCATTTTGCTGTTGTGGCAGTCCCTCTATTGTCTCCATTGTTACAGTCAACCATTGTATTTATAATAAAAACCAGACCATGTCACTTTAATAAGGCACATTTTTGTTCATTCATTATTGCTTAGCAGAGTCCGTTATAGGTCCTCAATGCACTTCTCTTTTCCCAGATCTTTGTCCACTGACTGACTTTTGCATTTAATGTTTAGCACCTCTGTGTGTTTATGGGTACTAATCTTTTCTTGGGTCAAAAAGAGTAACACAACGGGGGAGTGAACATGCATACAATAGCAGGGAGTGACAACAGATCCTATCGTTGTTGCCATGCCATGAATAATCTTTAGCTTATTTTCTGCAGCCAGTGTCTTGGGACTCTGGTCGAATTGTCTAAAAGCTAAATAAGTCTGCCTGATTGAACTAATGGCACACAGCCAAGATCTTGGACCCAGCCCTGTCTCCCTTTAGCCTAATCTCTTGGTCACGGACACATTGACTTGCCTCTCACACACACGCACGCACACACACTCACACACGCCCACGCACACCTACACAGACGCACACAAACACAGATACATCCTCCAAAGCACCCTCCCACACACTTCCTGATCGGGAAACTTTGAACCCAACATGTGGGCCATAAGTCCTATCCACAGGTAATTAGGTTTGATGGTTAGTTGAGCAGAAACATGGATTTTATCCCTCTCACCATCTCACCTCCTGGTGCATTGGCTCTACTTGTTTTTGATAAGCCCACTACATGCCCAGCATCAGCCTCTTTCAGCTGAACACACATTGTAAAGCGCCACCATGAAGCAGTCAGGCCTTTCAAACTTAAATTACTCACAGTGATGTAAATGCATTTTGAAGGATGAAGTCAATTTAACAGAGATTTTTTTGGTCTGATTTTTAAACCTTGGTTCTTGCCTAACACATTCGCCCTAATTCTACTATGTACTATGTTTGTTTTTTTTAAATCTTGGTTTTTATGAATGTCAAAGGTGTATCTCTCGACCGTATGGGTAAATTACATGTTGCAAGTTTTGACTCGTGTTAAGGCACTAATCAAATAAGATGCTTTACTATTAAGTAATGCATGTGATTTGAGTTGTGCTTTATGCTGAATTATTCATTTCCCCTTGCTGTGGTGCTAAGCTACTGTAGCCAAAGCTGCCCTTAAGTTAACACAATTTAAATGGAATAATCATTCTACACAAATGATTATTTTTTGGGTTATTTCTTTGATTGATTGCGATGATGTGTTTCTGGAGAAAACTGGTCCCTCGCTATATCGTGGTTCACCTTTCGCGGTCTGTCTTGTGGATTTGTTGTGTGTTTTTTACAGCGTACTTCTTGTGCACCGCGTGTAGTGTATACTCCAACAACATCATATAACATATAACATCATGACCACCAGTATAACATGACTGCTACCTTTGTTAAGTCAGAAGAACTGTGTTGCTTGTGTGATTGGTTCAGAGGACTACTGCGGTCTTCCCGTATCCTCAGTCCTGCTCCTGCCCCTCAGGAGTGTCCTCTGCAGCTGTATTTTACAGTGTATGCACGGCAGCGCTCAGACCAACGAACAGGTTTGATATAGCTGCAATTGCACTTTCGCAGCTCAGGTGGGTAGAAAAGTCTATGAAAATTTGTGGTGAGGGGATTTATTGCCTTAAAATATACAACTGCTACTTCACAGATTTCACTTATTGTCGTTTATTTTTAGAACATAACCCCCGCAACAAACGAGCGACCACTGAAATACAAATGGTGAGCACTGATTATAATAACATCCTTACAGTTTCAGGTTTTTTGCATTGTTTGTACGTTTGGAAAGCAGCAGGGTTTGTACAGATCTTTGAAAGTAGGGAAAATGCTTGAATTTCAATAACGTGTTTTCAAGGTCTGGAATGTGTGCTTGAAAATGCTTGATATTCTCAAACTTTACAGTGTTTTAATATAACATCAGGACTTTAGGCTACAAGACATAGGTTTCAGTACTTTGCTCAGTGACAATGTGTATGTCCGTATTGCTGCCGACATTTACATACCAGGTTGGAAATGATAAACTACAAACTACACAGTCTGCAAAAGGGACATCAGCAACATACAATTATACTTACAAGCCAAAGATAATTGACAAAGTTATCACTATCCTACAACATGAATAACTAACGCTAGGTTAGCTTGGGGGGTAATAATCTAAAATTGATATTAGCCTACACCAGTCCTCCTCAAATTGTTGGGCGCCCCCCTATTCTGCATTACGCGTTCTGACCCCGGGGCCACTCTGTAGTGTAGACAGCGGCTCCCGCCTCCAGCGACTGTGAGCCGCTTTGAGAACAGTGCATCCAGCGCGCAGCCGTATCATGGTCATTATTGTACCCCGCGCGGACAGGAGCTCCCTTGACTGAATCAGACATTGTTTAGCTCAGTTGAACTTCAACTTGAATGAAGTCAATTGAATATGAGGTCTCCCTATCATCTGTTGCTTTATGAGGTTATACTCAATGATTTACCATAGGTTTTTTATTCTAGATGCAGATTGAAGCTTGTAGCACAGATGGGATTATGATGCATTATGATCTGTAAATGTGCTCGTCAGGTTTACCTAATCAGTTGTTTCTCTGAAGAGTCGAAATTAACACATGGTGGTTTGCCACTTGTGTTTTTGCCAGCAAATGGTATTTACGCAGCAGGACTCCGTTTTCATTTCCTCGGATATTTGAAACTGTAAAATGCTTTATACATCAGAGCAAATTTTGCAAGTTGGTTGAATATATTTTCTTCTGTTCATGTTGCCTATGTTCTTTTAATTAGAAAGCATTAGGAAATTAGGAAATTGCCATATTGCCATCTGCTTTGAGAGTATAAAGATTTGATAAAGCCATTTAAATGAAAAAGCCAAACTCACTTAATCAAATGTGTAAACCATGCTTGATAGAAACAGTGGTACGCTACATATCACTCAAGGATAACACTTTATATACTTTGTATCAGTTACTAAACACATGCATTAATAAACCATTTCAGCAGCAATCCAGGCATGTGTTCATTATAAGCAGTATTCTCCCTGACACACTCCACTGTGCTCCCACTGTCTGGCTGTCTGCCCAGTCATCGACGGCAGGCTCGCACATCTGGCCCAACTGTAAATCAGATTCAGACTTTTCCATTCAAGTGGCGCTCTCAGGGGGATTGGGCTGGCCTTTATACTGACCTTGTGGACCTCTTTATAGGCTTAGAAAAGAGCAACAGAAAGGAGATAGCTTCACAGTTCACCCTGGAATGAAGCGCGCAGTGTCTCTTACCTTTGATTAAAATCTGACCTCGTGGCATTTCGGGAAAATTTGTGCATTTCAGGTTCGGCTATTTTGCGAGTGAAGCATTTGAGCAGCAGCCTGAAAATTACAGCAGTTTAAATATCATATTGGGTTTTTTAATGTTGCCCCTGTGACTCTTTCTTTTCAGCTGCAACTGGCATAGGCTGCACCAGGCAAACCCCAGCCCACAGGCTAGGTTTGGCCCTTTGGACGTTTATATCAGCCCCCCAGGCCCTTCTCAGTTTCTATCAATGTAGTATAAAGCGTACAGACCCAAACAGCTCCACATTCAGTCAGTGCGTAACATCAGAATCAGAATCATTTTTATTGCCACGTAAGTAACAAAAGTCACAGACTTGGAAATTGCTTTGGCTCAGTGCAACAATCAGAAAGAGAGGTAAGGGTAGAGAAGGCACAATAAAAAATAAAGAATAAAAAGCACTTCAAATTTAAAATAGTTACAATTACTATATACAATAAACAAGTGCACATGGTGCACACAATCTAAGGTGACAGCAGTACAGTTAAGTAAAGTGACGTATGATGGGCAACATCAGCCTCTGTCCTGCACGGGCTAAACTTTGCCTGCACTGTTTTGGTTTTCCCAGAGGTCCATGCTCACAGTATTAAACAGGCCCTGCCTTGCTTAGTTTCTGCGGTCTGACGTTATCAGACTTTCACATGCAGGTGGCGCCACACCAACAATCTGTAGTTTTCACACAGGGGATCTGGGTCCATCAGTACAAATAAAACAGAAAGCAAAGGTCCCAGTAGGGTTGTCACGATAAACAATATATCGAGTTATCGTACAATAACTAAAAATGAGGTTGATAAGTCTGACGGCCTCGATAAGTTCTGTTCGTGCGAACGTGTGTTCGCTTTTTGCCATTAGTCTAGCTACCTGACAATGCATGGTCTCCTTGTTGCGCAAGAGTCAATCAGAGGCATGTAATGTGACCTGTCCAACCCCCCGACCCCTTCCCACTGAGTGTGTATGTGTGTGCACACACACTGAGTGGCATGGGGAGCAAGCCAGTGCATTTGAATGGACATATCAGTCAATTGTTGCTATTTATTTTATTTTTTTTCTAGGTTTTCTAGGTTCCTAGGTTTTTTGGTTAACCCAGTTTGTTTAAATGTCCCCAAGTTCTAGAAAAGTGTTAAATGTTTAAAGAATTAAAAGTTTATTGGTCTTTCAAATAGTCTTTGCCGTTGTTATGCCGTTTGGCCTTAATTAAGCGACAAAAGATTCAAAATGCCATTTAAAAATTTATTGAGGTATTATTGTTTATCGTGATTAATCGTCAAGGAAGTTTTGGTATCGTGATATTGGTGCGTGCAATATCCATATCGAAAAAATGCACAATAAAAAAAACATCCCTTTATTAAAGACAACAAAACAGACAGACACATGAACATTTAACAAGAACAACAAACAAACAAACAAAGTATATAACTATATGAAGAGTCACAATCACAGCGTAGCATCCTACATGGACTAAACAATAATGACGGTGCCCTGGGGTTGGCGTCCTGCTAAATAAAACAGGCTGTATCTGTAAATGTGGTGCAGAATCTTTTCCTACTTTTAACCAGGAGCTAGCAGACATGTGTGCCTTTAATATGAGTGGGGGTGTGGTTATATGAAAAGTTTTAGAGTAAAATGAGTTTGTAAAACGCCTGCGGCTCAGCGGCGCGGAGGCGAGTAGTAGTAGCAGTAGAGCTGAGCGGAGCCAGAGCGGAGCCAGAGCAGAGCGAACTGAAGTTTTCATCATTTAGATAGTTTAGTTTGTTTCCCATTGCCAAAGTACTTCTACAGGTACTAACTGACTCATATTTAGAGGAGGAAGACACGCAGGTGTCCAGTGAAGCAGGCACGGACATTATTAGTGACAAGAGTCCGCGCCATAGTCCACAATCAGCCACAGTACAGTGGATGCTTCACCTCCGTGTGGCCGTGGTGGAAGCATTCTGTGAACGTCAAGCAGGGGACAGGGTGGAGGGGACAGGGGAGACCTTACAAAAAAACAGATGATGATGATGGCTTGCAGTTGTTGAGAGTAAAAGAAGAGTATCAAAAGTGGATCAGAAGTGTTGATGAGTCTGTTTTTGTGGAGACAATCTGACAGGCTCTGAGCCCATTCATTTATCTCTGTTTTTAAATTATGAATTCTGGAGCCTCATTTCCACTGAAACTTGAATGTCATTTATGCTGTGCTTATTTTTTTTTTAATCCTTTTTGTTTGTTATTTGTCTCTTGTGGTTCAATGCAGATTGCAATTTTAGGTGAAAGACAAAAATATTGCAATAATATCGTTATCGCAATACTAAACACTCATATCGAATATCGCTCTAATTTCCAATATCCTGCAGCCCAATATTATTGTATTGATTATGAAAGATAAAAGAATAAGTAAGTCTATAACTAAATAAGCTCATGTTCTGGTCTTTGTCTCCACACAGCTGATGCTCTGAAGAGATTTTGTCACGGCTCAAGCTGTTCCTTCTCCTCCTCCTGCTCTATCTATCCCCTCCATCACACCTGATCGCTTTTGACAAATGCCCCTATTGGCTCCATATCATCAGGTGCAGTGAGAGCGAATGAGTGTATTATCCAGCCTGTATATACATCTGTGCTCTGTTTTGGACATGCCAAAACGCAGTATACGCTGTATCAGTTTAAAGGTTCTAAAAGCAAAAGAGAGTTGTTCCTGATTGGATTGAACAGGCTTATGGTGTCACTTCTAATCTTAGGGAGGGTGTGGTTCTGACCCAATGTACACACTGATTCATCACAAGACGGATCGCCTTAATAGAGGCTTAAAGCTGAGGTATTAGGCCCAACAGCACAAATGCAAGTTGACAAGCACTGGGCTAAGCTCTACAAAGAATATGAGTGATATAGTAAAATGTAATCAGGTCGAAAAGGGCTGTTTCTTTTTTGTAAAACATATTTACTGCTGCACCTAATGTAACTGAAGAGTTGTTGAAGTTTCTTTTTATAGTTCAATGAATCAACAGCTTAATCAAAGCAGCTAATTTCAAAGACAAGTGCGCAAGAAGAAGCTACTTGACATTTCCACAACAAGGTTAAGAATGCTTATTTATATTATCCTAAATATGGGACACTGTTTATTGCTGGTAAAGTGATTTGGGGAGTTGGTGAAAATATATTTTCACTCAACCGGAACTGCGACAATGTTTGTGAGATGATTTGCAGTAAGCAGCAAGCATGTACACATGGAGATGATAAAGCTTTTCTTTTGAATTGTCTTACACATATTGTTTCGTCAGTCACATCCTGAATGACAATTGATGTGACCTAGATCCTTTGATCCCTGTAAATTTAGAGAAATTTAGAGACAATCTCACAGTGATTGCTACGCTAGTGTTTCACAGCTTGAACTGTCACACATCTTACTTGCTGGTCATTAAATGCAAGATTTGAAAGTGACTTTGGGGAGATTTATGTTGCAAAAAACAGAAAGAACAAAAAAAGTAAAAAGCATTGCCTCCTACCAGGGCAGTATGCTGACAAACTGTCACAGGAAACAGCTCATCAGCAGGAGCCCCAGTAGGGCCGGTACAGTAGTCGCCATGTGGTGGCAAGGTTAGGGCACATCACTGCTGAGCAAAGAGGCAGAGGCAGCGCTGTGTGGAAGTCCATACAAACTCAGATTATCAGTATTGTAATTTCTATTATAGAATTATTGTGATTTAAACAGTTAAAATGTGTACGGAAATTTGTGGGGGCCATGCTGGGAGTGATGGGTGGTAATTGGAGGGCGTCTTGGTGAAGGTGGCCACAGTTCTGTGTTGCCTCTGGGCCTCTGTAACACTCTCAGCCTGCTCTAATTGGCACAGCATCCACAGCTCTCCGAGACCGCTGACTTGGAATACATTTATGATCTATCAATTATCAGTGAACAACCCCATTGCCTGAAGCAAACTGTGCCATGAAAATATATATATTTTGTACATGTTGCTAACAAAAACAAAAAACGATATGTAGTAGTAAATGTAGTTTGTCCTCAGCAGCTCTTGTCATAGGTTGTGATAACTATCACTATATAAATCACAAATGACCAAAAACTAAAAGACAGTTCAAGGACAAAACCAGAGAAAATATACAAGAGAGTGCACTGAGTTGCAAAAAATCACAAGTGTGCAATACCTGGTGTTAATGTACTGGTTAATGGCCAAGCAGTTTTGGATGACCCTTTTATAGCGCTTTAATCATTTTGTACTCCCTAGGTTGTCTAGATGGAGATACATGCAGTTTAACTTTTTTTAGGATTGTGAGCCATATGAGCACATCCGTTTGCATTGTGATAATATCGTAAAGTTGTTTCTCCTTGCCCACCCATTAAAGTGAATAGAAGGGGGCCTGGCGCCATATGGTAGGCCCTTGACTGTGACAGACTGATACATTAGTCATTGATGGCTTACAGGCTCTCAGATGATAGGCAGTAGTTGAAAAGCTGACCTACAAACACTCAACACTCCCAGCATTCACACTTAATTGATCTTCACATACTGTACTCCATTGCTGCAGGAAATATTGACTTTTTTAACAAGGTCGTCTCAGTTTATCCAATTTTATATTAATGTCTTTGCTAAAATAGAATCTGAGGACAGTGAGGATAATAATCAAGGTCTTGCCGGCTATGACCCCAAAGTTACATGACTACAGATTGATCCTTGCCCATTTTCTTTGCTAATTTCTTGTAACATGGGATATTGTGCATCTCACAAAAGCATGTTTGAAATTCAAGCACTAGCCCTGATGGTGGGCCACTGTTGCAACTCCAAAAAGGAGAGATGTATGGGTAAAAGAAATCACAGCGTTGGGGCACTCATTGCTCAGAAAGCGCTGACGAGAACCCTGGCTCTTTCAGGATATTTATACTGACAATATAATTCACCTAAACAACCACAATTACAAGTCTGTATAATGTAATCTCTGTATGTATTTATCAGGCTGAGACGGTTGCATTTTTTATTCTTTTATCCTATGGTTGCAGGATTACTGAAGTATATTATTAAATATATATAGTATTAAGTGTGTTTTAAGTATTGTTTTCAGGGCATTATCCCATTAACCTTTATGGTATGGAGTGGATAAAATTGACATTCATAAAAATATGATTCCTTATTCCTGTAATGGCCCTTAGTGGAGGTAGTAGAAATCCGAATCAGTTGTGTCGAGCCATAAACTCTTGTCCCTCTTGTCTACTGGTACCTCTCCTGTACGACACCTCGGCGCTTGCACATCCTGTTTGAAATGTGTCATCAGCTGTCCTGGCAGGTACGTCCCCGCATAAACCTCCAATGTGACGGTGCTTCTTCCTGGGAAAGGTCATCATAGGAGTGGGTTAAATGTCCCCCAGAGGAGAGCAGAGCAGCAAGCCAGACAGTCTGTGATTTGTACGACGTTTACACTGCTGGAGCCCAGGCGCCTCTTCTCTGCGACCTTGACTGCTTGTCCCCTTTGGTTTTAACTTAGAAGTCAATCTTGGGGAAAAGTGTCTGGCCACTGGGTGTCAGATTTGCCACTAGTCATTAGTCAGAGTCTGATTGGGGATCTGAAGAAATTAAAAAAGTCTGTCATTAGAGGTCAACGCTTCGCAACAAGAAGAAGAGCACACATGCACACACAAACAAACACAAGCGTCCTCTGTTTTGGTTTAATCCAATTAGACATCCATTGAAGCTTCAGTTGTTTTAGCCAAGCCTGATTAACTTTGTTGTGAAGAGCCGTGCTTGGTACCGCTCTTTTCCCTTTTCTCGTGCTTTGCTTAAGAGATAACGTTCCATCCACCTTTCACCCTGGTCCCACGTGAATAATCTACTTAATTTTTCACCTGGTTATATTTCAATTTGAAATATTGAACTATTGAATTTGTCCCCAACACAAGTTTAACAACAAATGTAGAAATCAAGATTGAACCTTTTCTGATCAAATTTTTTAATTTGGATTATTCATTATTTTATTATTTGTGTTACCTTTTTTCAGAAAGAATGGAGTGTGAGATTGACACGCGGATCGGTGCAGCTCTCGATTTACCGGTCAATCTTCATTCTCTTTCTCACCTATGGTCATGAGCTTTGTGTAATGACCGAAAGCCAGAGATTGCGGTCCAAAATGAGCTTCCTCAGAGCTCGGAGTCTCGCTGCTTCTCCACGTCGAGAGGAACCAGTTGAGGTGGCTCGGACATCTGTTCCGAATGCCTCCTGGGCGCCTCCTTGGAGAGGTGTTCCTTCCGGGCACGTCCCATCGGGAGGAGACCCCTGGGAAGACCCAGGACACACTGGAGGGACTATGTCTCTAAGCTGGCCTGGGAAGTGTGTGTGGATAGGGAAGTCTGGGCGTCTCTGCTTAGACTGCTGCCCCCGCAACCTGGCAACAGATTAAGCGGAAGAAAATGGATGGATGGATAGATGTTTTCAGAAAGTATAATTTATTGAAATTTTTTTGTACCTTTTTTCTTTCTTAACCCATCCGTGCAGGGACACTGGCAACAAAGTTGTACTGTAGTTATTATTACTTAATTGAAGTAATTACAAACAAAGCATGTGTAATTAATGTTAATTTGGCACATATTAATTACTATGATTATATACCTTTAAAGGGCAGAATGTCATAAAGCCAACTCCAGCCTATTTGTTATGCTACTTGTTATGCTACTTTTTTCCAAACATCCACTTTCCATCGCAAACACCTAGTTGTATGCAGTCCCATTTATTCTTGTTGACAAATGAGAACGACTTACTGTATTTTCAGATCATGTATCATGTTTATATTTTTGACAACATTTTAGAAATTTGCACAAAATATGCATCGATTCAATATTATGCTGTCCTTTCAATTTACGTCCTCACTGTTTTACCTCATCCACAACCTTGAGCCACAAAACCCCAATGACTATCATAGCGACATCTTATCAGAATCCTTAATTTGTTGTAAGGAAATGCTCTTCTGTCATTGGTCCAGCGTGTGCAAGACGACTAAGTAGGTATTTCATTCAGTTGGATTGATCACCGTTTTATTCATGTAAATTGTTTCCAAATATTTTCTTTTTGCATTAATGCACCATATACAATTTAAGCTGTTACTTGGGTGGTGGTATATGATCAGTTTAATTTTAAATACAATGCTTTTCAGCCTTAAGAGTTTTTCTGTATTTATTTACCTGTAATTTCTCTGTATTGTCTTTATCTTAACCAATTACAAACACACATGTTGGTAGGACATTATCATTTTGTTCGTTCTCTAAACATAAACATGAGAATTATTGTTCACTCTGTTACTTTTCATTTAATGTGTGATTGTGGCTCCTTAATGACATGGCGTCTTGTAGCGTGCTCTTATTCTGTTATGCTTTAATAGCACCCAAGTGAAGCATTACCCTCACCTGTTTATCTGGAGGCACTTTACTTTAATGTTCAATCAACTGCATTTTAGCGCACCATCTGTTGACATTAACATCACATATTTAGCCAAAAAGGTGAATACCAGGGCACCACCATGGGGTCTTGGTAATAGACTGTTAAAGAAGAAATATTAAGCACTATTTTTTCCAATAAAAATATGTATATTGACTTTTGGATTTGTCATTTCATGCTTTAGAATGTAAAATAATATCAAGGGAGAATAATTATATCTACCTCTCCTATCCCTGTGCTACCACCGGAGTAGCACAGTGTTTAACTTGTTTAGATGTCTTTCCAAAATAACATGAATATTACTGGCTGCAACCCCTACCCTCTGATTGCAAAGAACGCTGTGATGCAGTTGTCTCATAGTGGTACAATTACATACCATACCACTATACAGAACCAAGACTATTTCAGAATAGATACAATTTTGCAATTTTTTCCTATGAGCGTGTGTGGATCTAAAAAAAACTCCAGGCAAATGTTTTCACATTGTTAAAAGCTCAAAAAAATCTATTTTGCATAATGTTTTAAATGGTAACATTAACAGTAGATGGCGCCACATTCTTGTAAAAGCCTGATCCCGGCAGACCTCTGTAGGTAAGCAGGGTAGGGCCTGGCTAGTACTGTGATGGGAGACATTTGGGAACACCAATTGCCACCCATGATACCTAGTATGAGTTTGGTGTGTGCAGGAATGATTGGTGGTGGTCAGAGGTGTAGTCTGCCTCAGGGCAGCTGTGGCTACTGGAGTAGCTTGTCTCCACTGTGTCTGGAATGAATGAATAATGGCATGTAAAGTGCATTTGAGTGTCTTAAAAAAAACCCTGATGCATTACTATTATAGTAGACGCAGAAAGGTATAGCATCTCCTATCAAATTTGTTTTTCTCAACATCACCCAGCATAAACAAGATGATTTTTTTTCATAGTAATCTATACATATATCATTTTCCATTTCCTCTGCTCAACTTTTACATGAGACTGATTTAGAATGACACATTTGGAATCGTTTGTGCTGTGGGGAGTAGTACACTGAAGATCAATACATGTCAAAGTTTGTTTATGTGTTAATAAGATGCTTCAAGAAGTTTTCATGGCCTACAAAAATCTCAGTCAATTTTCACCTCCAGCTACATTATTCGACTACCCACTGGCGCCAACATGTGGAACGGTCATCTCTCTGCGGCACGTCCCGAAGCCTGAATACAGCAGATGATATGATGGCTGTGATTTACACTTCTCAGTCATATTCACACTGCTAAAATAAAAGAACAGCCATCAATACCAGCACTCCAGCCTCTCTGAAGGCCAGCCTGTTTAACCGGAAATGACCAAAAGCAGCATGGATTCCATATAAATGAGGTCAGGTGCTGTTCCATGCCACTCGACTATGAATTAGTTTGTTTGTGATAATGATAATCGTTAGGCTCGTTTAGGAAAGGAGCTGAGAAATTGAGCGATCTTTCTCATATGCCACAGCCCCTTTGAGAAATCTGATTTAGATGGCGGCAGAGATGAAAGCCAGCAGTGTAATTATTGAGAACAATTTCTTTTTCTTCAAGATCTTTGTACATTATCTTCTGGGGAAACCATTGTTACATGTCTCCATGGTGTGGTCTCCTTGTTTTTAAAGATGCCTTTAAGAATTCATGAGCAGGAGTCCGTATGCAGATTTTTAAAGAGCTTTGATTAAAGCTCTAACAAGCACTTGATGGTTGGGGATATCACATTTCCTTTTGTTTTAATGCTCTCTGTTAGGCTCACTCACAGTTAATAAGTCACAATCAATCTACCTGCTGTACGCACTGAGGCTTTGTAAGAGCTTAACAGGACCCCAGAGAGAAAGAATAATTTCTCATGTGAAACGGGCTGACGGTGAGGGAGCACGTGTTGTTTGTGGCATGTGGGATCACAACACTTTCTATTGTATACTATAATCCTGTATTTGAGCATTAGAGGAAAAGGGAGCTCAGAAAGCCGCCAGAAGCATTCAGGTTGTCTGCTCTTCATCTGTGCTTATAGAAGGAGTGATATGACTGCGCCTAAAGCTCTACCCATTAGATTTTATCAATCGATTGTTCTGGGTTTGTACAAATGACGAATCTTTAGTGCAGTGAAGCCAGCGCCTACGAGTTGTCCACAGGAAAATCCAAATAAAACAAAAGTGGAAAAATATATACACTGGATCTATGCAGCCATCATCGTGTTTGTGGGGGCAAACTCAGACACTGATAGCACTATAATGCGTGGGCCATGGGAAGTATGTATTGGCGTTTTTCACAATTCTGTTCAATTCTATTATTCATTCCCTAGAACGTGCACTCACACTCCTGACAACAATACGAACATCTCAATGTTAGTGGGGGTCTTCCACCATCACATCTACTCACACAATTTCAGCTCAATCCATCTTTTAGTTTTTGCGAAATCCTGCCTATAGCCAAACAATCACACACACGCTCGCACACACACGCACACCACACACACAGAAAATTACAGTACCCCCTGTTAGCAGAGTTCTGAAGGTTACTTTACTTTTTTGCACCCCATTTTGTTGGTAAATAGGACGGCATGGAGAGACAGCCAGCTAACACAATGTCATGTTCTTGTGCGCTTGCTGTCATTGTGACACCCTTTGATCATGTGATGTTTATTCTCTATGTTCTGCAAATTCCAGAAAACAGCACGTGGTGTAGTATCCTCGTATTCAAAGAGAAGAAAATAATAAAATCTAAAATGTTGATATGACTGGATGTTTGATCTAGATTCTTTGTGTCAACCTTGAAACAGATCTTAAATTATCTTGTGTCTTTGTGACCAAGACAAATTCCCCAGTCTTACATACATTGTACATACAATGTGTGAATGTTTGATGTGATTACAATAATAAATAGGGACTTTATTATTTAATGTTGGTTGCTTTGCTTAATTGACCCTCAAATGTTTATGAATGTTTAAAAAAAATAAAAAATAGATTTTTTAAAATCTTACTATTGTTATAATGCTCCCACTCCCTTGGAAATATTTCAGACAAAAGGTCAGCAAGTGTATTGCCATCTTCACACAGCTCTTACAGCCCCATATTGCAATTATTTTGCTATTCTGTTTATAATGGCTTCTCACGCATGAAGTGCAAGAAAAACGCTTGCTCCTTCCTCCAGTGAAATATTAAGTTGGCATTTTACCTGTTTTATGATAGTCTTATATAAAATTTTGATTTGACATACTTTGTGAGGGATTTCAAAAAATTGTATCTCTTTGATTGTGCTAATAACCCACTTTTATGTTTTTATCTTGAATGTTTTGCTCATCGTACTTTGCTACATGACAGCACACATGGGCGTTTTTCTGATCTCTTAAACTACAACTTTCAAACTAACTGATGTGTGGCTGACATTTCTGTGGATGCATTTTACACTAATACAGAAGCTCATCAGAGCAAGTACGTGATGTAACCAAAATATAAATGTAGCCTGCGGCTCTTCTTTCAAAGATTTGATTTACTGTGGATTCCCTAAAAGAAGCACCCAGAAAGAACTACTACGCTAACTCTTTATGTAGGTGGAGTTTTTAATAAACGCTTGGAACTCCTAGTTACTTTATATTAGGGCAGTGGACGCTACAGTGCAGTGTTGATCCATCTCCAAGTGTTGATGCTTTCACTGGCTTTTGACAAAGCTTTTGTACGTTTTCTGTTTTCCTCTGTGAATCATGTTTTAGAATTACATGTTTCAGATCATACAATTTGCTAATTTAGTTTCAATTTATATATAAAGATATATATAAATAAATATATATATATATAAAAAAAAAAAAAAAATTGTCCACTCACCTTTGGCCCTCCGCGGGCGGTTATCCCTCTCTAAGCTCGGGTCCTCTACCAGAGGCCTGGGAGCTTGAGGGTTCTGCGCAGTATCTTTGCTGTTCCTAGCACTGCACATTTCTGGACCGAGATGTCCGAGGTTGTTCCAGGGATCCGCTGTAACCACTCTTCTAGCTTCGGGGTCACTGCCCCGAGTATACCGATCACCACGGGCACTACTGTCACCTTTACCCTCCAGGCCCTCTCCAGCTCCTCTCTGAGACCTTGGTATTTCTCAAGCTTTTCATGTTCTTTTTTCCGGATGTTACCATCGCTTGGAATTGCCACGTCCACCACCACGGCTGTCCTCTGCCCTTTGTCTACCACCACTATGTCAGGTTGGTTCGCCATTACCATTCGGTCGGTCTGTATCTGGAAGTCCCACAGGATCTTTGCACGCTCATTCTCCACCACCTTTGGAGGAGTTTCCCATGTAGACCTTGGGGTTTCCAGCCCATACTCTCCACAGATGTTTCTGTACACTATGCCAGCCACTTGGTTATGGCGTTCCATGTAGGCCTTCCCTGCCAGCATCTTGCACCCTGCAGTTATGTGTTGGATCGTCTCAGGTGCCTCTTTGCACAACCGACACCTTGGGTCTTGTCTGGTGTGGTATATCTGGGCCTCTATCGCTCTGGTGCTCAGTGCCTGTTCCTGTGCAGCCATGATGAGTGCCTCTGTGCTGTCCTGTAGGCCAGCCCTTTCTAGCCATTGGTAGGACTTCTTGAGATCAGCCACTTCTGTTATGCTCCGGTGGTACATGCCGTGTAGGGGCTTGTTCTCCCATGATGGGCTCTCCTCCAGCACCTCCTCATCTCGCCACTGCCTGAGACATTCACTGAGTACGTCATCCGTTTAGGCCTTCTCCATGATGTAGTTATGGAGTTTGGATGTTTCGTCCTGGACAGTGGCTCTCACACTCACTAGTCCTCTGCCTCCTTCTTTACGGCTTACGTACAGTCTCAGGGTGCTGGATTTGGGATGGAACCCGCCATGCATGGTAAGGAGCTTTCGAGTTTTAACATCCGTGGTCTGAATCTCTTCCTTTGGCCACCTGATTATTCCTGCAGGGTAACTGATCACTGGCAGGGCGTAGCTGTTAATTGCCCGGGCTTTGTTCTTGCCATTGAGCCGGCTTCTTAGGACCTGCCTTACTCGCTGGAGGTATTTGGCAGTTGCCGCTTTCCTCGTCATCTGTTCGAGGTTGCCATTTGCCTGTGGTATACCGAGATACTTGTAACTGTCCTCAACGTCTGCTATTGTTCCCTCTGGGAGTGAGATCCCTTCTGTGTGGACTACCTTGCCTCTCCGAGTCACCATCCTGCTACATTTCTCGAGCCCGAATGACATCCCGATGTCATGGCTGTAGATCCTGGTTGTTTGGATCAGAGAGTCGGTCTCTCTCTCGCTCTTGGCGTACAGCTTGATGTCATCCATGTAGAGGAGGTGACTGATCTTTGCTCCGTTCCTGAGGTGGTATCCATAGCCAGTCTGGTCAATTACTTGGCTTAGAGGGTTGAGGCCTATGCAGAACAGTAGTGGGGACAGAGCATCTCCTTGGTAGATACCACATTTGATGGTCACTTGTGCGAGCGGCTTGCCATTTGCCTCAAGGGTGGTCTTCCACATTCCCATCGAGTTTGCAACGAAGTCCCTTAGAGCCCTGTTGATATTGTACAACTTCAAGCATTCCATGATCCATGTGTGTGGCATTGAGTCGTAGGCTTTCTGGTAATCAATCCAGGCTGTGCACAGGTTGGTGTGTCGTGACCGGCAGTCTTGGGTGACTGTTCTGTCAACCAGGAGCTGGTGTTTGGCTCCTCTGGTGTCCCTACCAATGCCCTTCTGTGCTGTGCTCATGAATTGTTCCATATGCCCACTTATCTTAGCCGCAATGATGCCTGACTTGAGCTTCCATGTTGTGGAGAGACAGGTTATTGGCCGGTAGTTGGAGGGGACTGCACCCTTCACAGGGTCCTTCTTGATCAGGACCGTTCGCCCTTCGATTGGCCATTTCAGGTGAGTCCCATCTCTCAGCAGCTGGTTCATTTGTGCTGCTAGGCGCTCATGGAGTGATGCGGGTGTCCTTAGCCAGTAGGCATGGACCATATCAGGGCCAGGTGCTGTCCAGTTTTTCATACTGAGACTCTTTCTCGGATGTCTGCCTCTGTGATGGTGACTGAGTTCTGTTCTGGGAGGTGCCTGTGCTCCTCTCTCAGGGAGACCAGCCATTGTGCACTGCTGTTATGTGCTGCTTCCTTCTCCCATATGTTCTTCCAGAAATTTTCAGTTTCCAGCCTTGGGGGGTCTGCTCCCCTGTTGTTACCCTGCCAGTGAGCGTACACCTTCGCAGGTTGTGTTGCGAAAAGCCTGTTTACTCTTCTGGCGTCATTCATTTAGAGTACCTCTGTAGGCGGCTGGCCAGGGCTTGGAGCCTTTGTTTGGCAGTTTTCAGTGCTTCAGGTATGGTCATCTGGCTGTACTTTTTGGGTACTTGTCTTTTCATTACACCTCTCTGGGCCTCTGTTAATTGACTCACTTCTCTCCTTGATCTTAGCCTCCAACCATCTTTTCCATGGTGGGTATTGTCCATGGCTACCATAATTGCTCTTATTGCCAAGCATCTCTAGTAGAGCCCTGCACGGGCCTATTATCTGGGCCCGAGCCCGGCCCTGGCCCGAGGGGGTGGCGCCCCAGCCCGGCCCGGCCCGATATGGTTTCTCAATTTTCAGGCCCGAAACCCGCATCAAGCCCGCCTTTTTTTTTTTTGTAACCTCCCATAACAATGTTTTAGCGTAGTATATAGTGCCGCGCACTGATATTAACGCAGACTTAGCTAGAGGGCGGAGTTATACATGGTAGTGATGTGTTGCAATGAGTTCTGTGTGTGCGGAGTGGTGCAGAGTGAACGGCCGCATCTGTATGATGCCTAGATGCTGCAACACACCTGTAAGTAACGCTATGTGCCGTCAATGACAACACTACACAGAACAACAAACACTACAGCGTGATAGAACGCTATATTCAGTGGGTGCGTTCGTAAATCTATTCTGCCGCTCTGAAAATGAAGAGCCCGAGCCCGGCCCGTGTCCGAGGTCATTATGCGGTTATGTCGGGGCCCTCGGGCCAAGGGCTCAAGTGCAGGGCTCTAATCTCTAGGATCACCACTGCCGAAGTGTATATCAGCTCATTGGTTTCAGTGATTGTGGTGGTAGGTATCGCATTCACCCTTTCTATGAGATCCTTAGGTAGTACTTCACACAACCACTGTAACCGATGCCCTGTGCCCTATGTATATATATATATACAGTATATATATATATATATATATATATAAACCGCAAAACATTCTGGGAAATGTAAAAACAACAACCGCACCATGCGTAGCGTCCATGGATAATGGATCTATTATAATAGCCATGGATCTAAAGATCGTGTTTCAGTGCCGTGTCAATGGTTAAACACGTCCGTGCGAGTAATAGCATGTGCGGCGCAGGAGAGGCAGTGGGTACAGAGAGTCGATGCATTCGGCAAAAGCAAGAGATTCACTTTTTCCGGAGCCGTCACAGGGACACAAGACACTCAAAAACAGCCAAAACAGGTGCTAAACCAGGATTAAACCAGGACTAACTATGGGGAAGACTGCTTGTGAACATTTGCCTCCAGCCTCATTCCCCCGTGACTGTAAACTAGGCTGCTAACATGTGTTAGCCGACACGACAAATGTATTTATGTAGGTTTAGAAAAAAAAAAAAAAAGAACAATCAATATACAGTATATCGTTATCGACCGATATGAATTACTTATATTGTGATATAGTTTTCAGCCTTATCGCCCAGCCCTAGTTTGTATGTATATACAGTATATATATATTTTCTTTATCTAAATGCTTTTCATTTGACTTCTACTTGAAAAATGTCATCCTCTGAATTCCAGTATGTAAATCTATAGTTTACGGTCGACTACATCTGCAAAACTGGTCACTATTGTGAAAGAGAAATATTGTACATATATCTTTGTACTGGTATAATCTTTTTGGTGAGTATTGTACAAATGCTCTGCACATTTCCACTGTCAGGAGTTCCCGTCTGATCTTTCACTCAAAACACAAAGCAGCCAAATGCAACAGTGAGCAGGCTTTTTTCCCTCAGTTTCCATCGAGGAGAGATTAGAGGGACATGCATCTCTTTCTTTGAACTTACATTTCAAACCTTGGTCAAAAAGAGAAGACACTGCGAGTTTGTTCTTTTTCAAGGTGTGGATAGGATTGTGTTCTGGGGTGAATCATGTTTGTTTTCTTTTTCAACATTTTACATGCACTTTACAAGTGCTGTGATTGTGAAGATAAAAGAATGTGTATCCAAAACATGAGTATAGCAATGCACATCACTAAGTGGCGTGCTTTCTGTTATCTTTTAGACAAAAAGATAACTTTCTGTTATCTTTTATAAACAAGATTATTTAAAGTGATAGTCTGTAACTCTAAATGAATTACAAATTTTAGGAAATGTGTTAAATTTTAAGGAGTTAAATTGTCCCTCCTGTGGGCCCACCCGTTCGTGGTGGTCGGGTGCTGAGAGGACTGGGCAGCGGTCGAAGGCGGAGACCTCGGCGACCCAGTCCGCACACACAACATCTGGCTCTTGGGACGTGGAACGTCACCTCACTGGGGGGGAAGGAGCACCTCCACACAGAGCTTGGGCTCTGGAACCCAACTCCTTGAGAGGGGAGTCTGCAGTTCATCCAGAGCGATCATGGGCCTCTTGACTGCATCTCTGATGAGTCTTCTCCTTGTTTGAGATGAAAGTTTGGAGGGACGGCCGGGTCTTGGTAGATTTGCAGTGGTCTGATACTCCTTCCATTTCAATATAATTGCTTGCACAGTGCTCCTTGAGATGTTTAAAGCTTGGGAAATCTTTTTGTATCCAAATCCGGCTTTAAACTTCTCCACAACAGTATCTCGGACCTGCCTGGTGTGTTCCTTTGTCTTCATGGTTCGCTCTGCGCTTTAAACAGAACCCTGAGACTATCAAAGAGCAGGTGCATTTATACGGAACCTTGATTACACACAGGTGCATTCTATTTATCATCATCAGTCATTTAGGACAACATTGGATCATTCAAAGATCCTCACTGAACTTCTGGAGTGAGTTTGCTGCACTGAAAGTAAAGGGGCCGAATAATATTGCACGCCCCACTATTCAGTTTTTTATTTGTTAAAAAAGTTTAAATTATCCAATACATTTCGTTCCACTTCACGATTGTGTCCCACTTGTTGTTGATTCATGACAAAAAATTAAAATGATATATCTTTATGTTTGAAGCCTGAAATGTGGCGAAATACTTTCTCAAGGCACTGTATATGTATAATGTGTTCTCTGATTAACATTTCAAAGTGTTACAGAAACGTAGGCGTAGACCAATCAGAAATGAAGGGGGAGGGAGCTTGCGTCGTTTGTTTCAAATCAAGTACCTCCCTGTCTCTCTTTCTGACAAACTCCAGACAAACACTTTAATTATTTTTGTTCAGGGATAGGTGAACATTTTCATGGCGGTATGTAGAAAAAACCAATGATGTGAAAAATCTTTAAATTGAGGTCATGATAATTTATGATTTTTTTGTTTCTTCACTAGTTTTTTCTCTTCTTCGCATTGGGCAAAGTGGCCCAAAGTGAGTCAAAACCAGTGTTTCCCAACTGGAAATTATTTAGAAGGGTTAATAGTTTAAATGGGCTATAACGTTTATGCATACAGATGTTCACTTATAAAGCCTTTCAAATTTGTGGCCCTGTCCATGAATGGGATACATAGTTGGGCTGCACAATATATCCAAAAATATTGTTATCGTGATATTGATGCGTGCGATATCCATATCAAAAAGATGTGCGATAAAAATGATAACAATAATAATAATAATAGATTTTTTTTTTTTTTTTTTTTTCTTCCTTTTGTTAAAGACAACAAAACAGACATTCACATCAACATTCAACTAGAACAACAAACAAACAAACAAAAAAGTTTATAAATATATGCATTTTAAGGTCATTAGTGTTGTACTTTTTTTGTTATTTATCTTTTGCGTTTCAATGCAGATTACAATTTTCAGTGAAAGACAAAAATGTCGCAATAATATCGTTATCGAAATACTAAACACTCATATCGAATATCGCTCTAATTTCCAATATCGGACAAAAATGAAATCACTGGTATATACAACAGGCAGTCCACCAAAAACTTGGTTTGGAGGGCAATTTGTACTGCATTTGATTTTTTTACTGTTTAGTCCTATTTCTTGCTTTAATTTCTTTGTATTTAACCCACTGAGGCCGGGAACGCATTCTTGCGTTTCTACCTTTTAAAGCCGGGAGCGCTGTTGCGCACTTCTATCTTTAAGGTCGGGAAAGCGGATACTTTTTTTTTTTTTTTTTTGATCTATGGATCGCTTCATTGATCAATTCTCTTGACCAATGAAATGCATCAACATATGCCAGTGATGAGAATTAACTGCTGATCCGCGAATTCCAACTTTTTCTCGCTGAAAATATCATTTCTGTGAAATGTGTGACCGCAGTCAGTTGTTTGCCTTTCGTATTCGAACAGAATTAACATCCTCCGTTCTGACCCCGGGAGCAACTGTAGCCGCTTTGACACAGCTCAGCGAATGCGCAGCCGTAACGTGGTCATGTACCGCGGACCATAGACAGTCGGACAGAATCATACACGCGCGATAAGGACTATACCCAGCTTGTTGCCCGTCTCTCCCCCATGCCTCCCCCGTCTCTCCCCCATGTCTCTCCCACGTCTCCCCCAAGTCTCCTCACGAAGTGCAGCCAGAACTCTCTGAATTAAAGCTCAGGTACCTACATTTTCGCTTGTATTGACAATGCATGTTATTTGTGCACAAAAGTAAAATGAACAAATCAAACAAAACAAGCCTCAACAGTCGTGTTTTGTTTATTTTTCTTACTTAAGAAAGAGCCCAGTGAGTCATTATTTGACATTTTGGGCTGAGAGTGGATTTAATTGAATATTTTGTTCCACATAGTTAGTGCCACTTTATTGCCAAACTCTTTTTGACTTATTGTATTGAGAAACATGTGTTAGTCTCACATTATTTTTGGTTGTTTTATTACCTTTCCTGTGTGGAAGTTGTATATTTTTTGTATTATTCTACTGAAGGTTTATAATAATACATTCCATTCTTAGTGAAAGCCACAAGTGTCAGCTCTCATATTCTTTTGAAATGATGTTTCTATCTGCAACAGAGGCTGAGATATCAATAATTTAGTAGACGTTGAATTTCAGGAAAACTTCAGGTTTTGGAGGGTGGTTCTGAAGTCGGCCATAGGTTTTACAAGTCTGTGTGTCAGGCCTCAATGGGTTAAGGGCCACTCGTTATGCCATTTTGAAAGAACAGCGGTTTAAAATAAGTGAAATAGAGTAATTCAAAATTCTAATGAATAGGGATTTGCTCTGAATGTACAGTATCTAGACTTTTTTCCTATAGGCACATGGCAACGCGTTTTGTCCCCTCTCGGGTCTTCATCAGGGAAAAGTTTATATGATGTATAAAATCAGTCATACATAACTGCCTTTAGTGAGCAACAATTAGATGCTCCGATTGGATTTGTGTGAGGAGCATGCCACACTTGAAGAAATTCTGTCGTTTCAAGAATTTTCTTAAGTCCCCAAACACCACATCAGATTGCTGTGTGATCACATTGGAGCTGTGCAGAAATGGCTGAATTGGAATCTTATCTTCTTCCATCTTTCCCATTACGGGCAGATTGAAAGCCCTGCAGCGGTGCTCTGGCCGGGTCCCCAGTCAGGGCCGCTTTTCAGACCACTATTTGACAGCTTCTAAAAATGTCACAGTTTGTTGTTAAGATGCACTGCCAAGCTCAGTGGCATACATGCTGTGGTGTCAGCAACGGTTGGGTTGTCAGGCTGACTGACCTTCCCATCACTCCTGGGCCTCACTCCTGGGCCTCACCCCTGGCACCGAAGCTCTCCTGGTGCCACTCTGACATTATGAACTTGAAGACCCTGATGGGTAGCAGTAGGCACAAAGCCCCGTTTCCAGGCTTTGATCCCCGAGACTCAGTAGAGTGTGCCGCTAGGAAAAGTCAATATTTAGGGGAACATTCTCTAAAAAGTGAAATTAACTTAACTTATATGGATCACACAAAAAATGCCACTGAGTACCAGACAAGTGAAAGTAAGAACGTATGCTGACATCAAGGACTTGCTTAAATATTAATAAATATTTCTGCTGTCAGTTAAACACGTTAATAATGGCGTTACTGCTCATTTTGTGGCAGATGTATGAGTACTTTGTACCATCTACAAGACTTCTAAATTGATCATTTACCGTAAGTTTTTATTTTGTTTCCTGCCAATGAAATGTGAATAAAGACAACGTGGTCATAACATAATTAATGGTCAATTAATTGTAATTAATTGCATTGCACTATATATATATATTCATTTAAAATACGTGAAATAGCTGTAATTATATATATTTTTTCAAATTAACTTTAACTTTTTTTATTACAATGCCTTAGTAAATGTTTGAATCTTTCATAAAAAATTGTGAACGGCTTTCTACATATTCCTTATGAAAGGAGGTTATGACAGTTTTATAGTCTTTTGTTTATGATGTTTTATATTTCTCGGTCTAATGATGTCTCCCTGGTACCTGTAACAAGTAACATGTTGTGCTTCACTTTGATCAGTCAAAATAGGATGGGTCTGTTCATGACCTACTTCCTAGTATACTTCAGAGCAACCAGGCTAAAACAAAAGGAAAGTTATGCATGTTTTGGATGTAAAGGCATCAGTTGTAGAATTTATTCTGCTAGAAAACCATGGCGACCATGGCTCAGGGTAGAGCATTGGCCTTTGGGCCTGAACGTCGTGGGTTCAAGCCCACCACAAACCCTTCTCCACCAACTCCCACTGATGTCTGCTGTTGTTGTGACCTTGGGCAAGACACTTAGCCCCACTTTGCCTGAAGCCCCTGTTGAAAAAGCAAGGCTCCTGTGGACTCACCACCTACAGAAGGATCAGTGAGGGGCTGGTGCTATGTGTACTCCCCTGATCTAGAAATGGATTAAGGGGAAGAAAATGGATGGATAGAAATCCATGAATGTGTTTTATTTACTCACTCACGAAAAGTGGGTTTAACGTTAAATGCAACTTGTCCTTGCTTCATGGGATGTTAGCTTGGTTAATAAAGTAGTCCATGTACCTTCTCCAGTGCTCCACCCAGTGGGGATATGGGCCAGAACTGCATTCCAGACACACTCATGGGGGCAGCTATTCACTGACATGGGATGTGTGCTGGGAACCCCTGCTGTCCGCCATCTGGGCAAATGGCAGTTCTTTATGCCAGCATGGAAGCGGCTGAGAAAAGAGGGCACAGGGAGCATAGCTGGAGGTGCCATGGACAGACAGAGGGGGTCCTGGCACACATGGGTCATTCTCTGACTATAAGAGCCGCTCAGTAACACCTGTGCTCCTGTGCGCCCCTCTGCCCCACTTCAGACATACTGTCAGAAAGCCCATGCTCAGCACTTACTGCAGCCTTACCGACAAAACTCTCGGCAGCCTCAGCAAGAGCTGCATGCCAGTGAATAACAATCGCCACTTGATCAGCTATTCATATATTCATATATGTGTTCATATTTAGCCTTCACTGTGAGGGTGATGAACAGCAGCGGGTTGTGAAGGCTGCCTGGTGTTGACAGAGGCAGCGCTTGACTCCCTCCTCGAGAGTTTGGAGGTAGTTACTGTTTAAAAAAGTGACAGAGCAAAAGATGTGCTTGGACTTCAGAGTGCAGGTAACGAACTGGATCAGGGGAGCTGGTTAAAAAGTGTAATTTTAATGACATTATCTGACATTCATTCAGCTGACACAATACACCACATTTACATAGTTGATATTCATACAGTTTGTGGAACTTCGAAGAACTTTGTATGTGCAACTATGGTTACATGTGATGAAAGATCCAACAGTAATCTTTTCAACTATGCAAACACATACCAGCACAACCAAAAGTTGCCTCTACCTTTCTACGAATAACATATTATGTGAGTAACAATTAACTTAAGTCTTTCTTCATTAGAAAGAGTACCAGAGATAAAACTTTTAGGCCAGCATGCATGTCTTTAGTTGTTTTCCTTCAAGTTCATCGGTTAGCTTTGTTTTGTTAGCATAGTGAGTATTGTTCTCTTTTGTTTTTCGACAGTCGCTCAGGATATATTCATTAGCTATAAATATCAATTATCAATATCCATCCATCAATCCATTTCTGGGTCGGGGTGACCATCAGAGCTGCCACCAATTCACAGAGCACCAGCCTTCTGCAGGTGGTGAGTCCGCAGGAGGATGGCTGCTCTGTCAGTGACACACAATGACAGCAGGCATCAGTGGGAGTCGGTGGAGAAGGTCTCGTCGGTGGATTGAACCTACGACCTCCAGGCTCAAGCCACAAGATATAAGGATTACTTACTTACTTACATACTTACTTAAAATTGAGAGTCATTTATTTTTCCTAAATTATCTGTTTTGGAGAACATTCTGATGAAAGAATGAGCAGAATATGTTTGTATTATGGGCAATCCATAATACATACATCTTTGTTGTGCTAGTGAAATGTCCATTGTGTCTTTAGTAGTAGCAGCCCTCCACTGGTTTGGCACTCGTCACAACATCTGTTGTAGGCTCTGAATAGAGAAGGCCTGGAGTCAGTATCTGTGTGCCCTTGTGCTGTCCTGATAGGCCTGTCATTGAGGGGCTCACACAACCTCTCCGATGGCAGCTAGACACTTCCAAAAGCTAATAGATACTCACCTATTATTTGCTAGCCTGCTCCTCCCTCGAGAGGCTCCATGCCCATGCTCTGTAAAGCATTACATGGACATGTTCAACTCTGTGCTAAAAATCTCTCCCCCACGGCGATGGTCTCAGTGCACCCAATCCTTTCATCCTCGTATCTCTCAATCCAGGTAAAGCTTGGCTGGAGACCGCTGCTGTGGTGAAAACGGAGTCGTTTTGGCTGCACAATCGATTTTTGTAAAGCAAGAATGTACAGTAAGAGTGACCGTGTCAAGTGAAAATGTAAATAGAGTGAGCCATGGAACGATCAGGCTTCCTGGACGTGCTCAGGGAGTATGTTAGTGCGAGATAGCATTTACCCCTGGTTTTAACTAAAGCACTCAGACATTCTCCTCTTTGCAGCCTATAATTCCCTCTGAGTGCCCTGTGTGAGAGCGGACCACTGTTATCAGTTTCTACCAAACGAACTTATACCTCCTCTGACTGCCCAAACTCACTACCTCAATGCTGATAATTTTTGCTATGACTAAAATGGGGAAGAAGTTGTACATAGGAAAACAGTTTATTACCCCTAATGGTTGGATTCCTGAAGTTCAGATTGTGAAATGTGTAAGTTACTAAAATAAATTACAAACATGTAATAATAAGAATAATCATTGGTTTTGTATAGCACTTTTTTTGGGCACTCAAAGACCCTTCAAATGGCATTATTCACACACACAATTCATGCGATAAGGACACGGTAGCATTTTGGCACTTTAGTACAGTACTAACCAGTCTCTGTATAAACGTATATAAATATATAGCCTATATCCATAGTACAGCTTTTTCAGATGGAAAATAGTTAGCTTTGCCTAAAGTGCCAATTAGTTTCATAAAAGTTGCAGTGTTTTCTAGTGTGCAGCTGTTTAATTGTATCTAGTGTTTTTACCTTACGGTTTCTGGAAGGAAAAACAGAATTGTTAATGACTACTGAGCACCTACTGAGTTCACTCAGAGGGCCTAGATCAGGGGTCGGGAACCCAAAATGTTCAAAGAGCCATAATTGACAAAAAAACTAAAAACAACATCTGTCTGGAGCCGCAAAAAAATAACAGCCTTGTATAAGGCTTTTATGAAGTTAACACAGGCTGCAAGATGTATTAGCTATATTAGCCTAATATCTAAATGACAAAGTAAAGGCCACAAATACATAATAATCATTCATGATTATCAAATGTGTATTTTCACTGCAGCGTGTAGCACCACGCGTGTAGTGAATGACGCAACACGGGACAACTCTGCTTTAGTTTAACTTCCATTTTTTTGCCTTCATGCAATTGTAGAAATACAGTAAATCAATCTGCTTTGGGGTCAGAGGTCACATACCTGCATCACTGTCTGCTCATATCCATCACGTCACAGGCTGAAGTTTGCTGGAGCTGAATTAAAATCCTTAATGGCCTTTTCTTTCACCGTCTTTGAGAAGGTTTTGAAGTCTGAAAATAGGTGCTCTGAATTTTTGATGAATGAATCCTTCACGTAATCACCGTTTACGTCGTTTTGCGCGTCATTGTTCCTCGTGTTGCAACAAAACTTTTCATTACAAACATGAAGCAGTCCTTCCTCATTGACTGAAAGAAAATGTTCATTCTCATTCTTAGTCCAGTCTTGTTATCGACTCTTTCTCGTTTTAGCTTTGGGATCCATGTGCACTTACAGTCTATGATGCTCACACGCCGGTTTGTTTACAGCAGCGGCCGCATGGGGCGGGGCCGCGTGACCGCGCGTCATAGGATATGACGCACTACGTTGACAGAAATGTTGAAATTAAATATTACTTATACATATTTTTACAGCATTTAAAAACGTAAAGATTGTTTTTCCTTCTACAGAAACCACATTTAAACTAGAAATAAAATATAGCCCTCACACTCCATTTTCAGACATTTTTGAAAAGGCTCCAGGAGCCACTCCAGCAGCACTCAAGAGCCGCATGCGGCTCCGGAGCCGCGGGTTGCCGACCCCTGGCCTAGATTGATAGGACAATTCTGAAATGGTTTTGGGAGAAAGACATTTCTTTCTGACTAGTTTGAATTTTAAACAAACTTCACATTATTTAAAATCAGTTGTTAAGATAATGTTACTTTTTGTGGGTTGAATTGTAGGCCATCATATTTTCCTACACGTCAGTCATGCTTTATAATATGCTGTTAAACATAGAAATACTAATTCTAATTAGTATTTTAGTCTACTTTCATTTGACTTTTGAACCTACAATGATTATTCTGTCTTCATGGAAGCCCGGACAAAATATACTTGCTCCACACCTCTTTCTGTTTTATTGACAATATGTTAAAGTGCAAAATAGGGTTATTTTCCTTATTGTGGATAGTGACAGTGATAAAAGTGGATTGCGGCAATAATGGCTGTCATGGATCAACACCTAGAAACATTTTACTCTGCTGATGTGGACATGAATGGGATCCAAAGTCATGTCTCCCTCTGGCTGACTGCCAGGACCTTCACAGGAGCTTTAATAAATGGTTTGTACCAGCAGACAGTCCTTGGCCCGAGAGAGTGTGTTGTGCATGTGTCATGCTCTGTGTGTGTTTGTGCTATAGGGATTTTAATAAGGCCTAAGTGTGCCGGAACCCCCCTGAGAGGAAGAAAGACCAATAACCTACTGTACCGCACACAGAGCAACTAACAGGGATGAGCGGACACTGAAGAGACGAGAGTCAAGGTGCACAAGCTATTTATTCATGACAGGGAGTGGCCATGAATTATTCAATGTGACATTTATTCATAATTAACTTTTAAATGGATAAATAAATAGACAAATGTGTGTAGAGAATTGATGTTATGATGTTTCATGTACAGTATACTGTACGTCTAACTAAAGAAGTACATTCAAAATCTGAAAACCAGAGCCAAGGATTGTTCAGCGTTCAGAGTTGGGTAAGTGAAGCAGCGCAACAGGGAGAAGGCAGAAAAATGGATTCACTTGGTGGGCTGCCTCAGGCTCAGAGGTTGGCGCCGGGGTAACTTGCGATGTAAGCGGTTGGCCCAAGGGTAGCACTCCAAGACCTTAAATGGACCAATATAGTGGACCAAGCTGAGATCAAGCATCCTGGGGAGAATACATGAATCCTGGTAGAATGCTGTTACATTGTAAAAGCATATTTCTTGAAACCAAAGAATCTATTTGAGTGTTTTTATTTCTTCGCAAAATACAAGGGAATGTTTGTCGGAAATGTTTAACAATGAGATCTCACATCAGTAAAAGGGGGTCAGTATTTTAATTGCTTTCCATCACTAAATATAGCTCACCAACAGTCTGTGCTTTTTGAGCAAGTGAGGCAACAATCCAGTCTGTGGTTTACATTGTTCCTGTTTGTATAGCAATGATTTGTATTCTGTTATAGCCTTAATTTACTGAAAGTAAGCCTTTCCTATTGAGTCATTATGGACTTACACAAAGGCTGTTATATCAATCATATTTCTAAATAGGCTGTATTGTAATGGCACATAGAGGCGCACTGTCTTCTCTGACGTTCAGATGAAGTCTTTTCATCATTGCATGCTTGACAGTATTTGTTAGTCTTCATTTTCGTCACTGTCACATCAAATCCCACAGAAGATTTTGGAGTATGTCACAAGTCATCGCTTGTTTCATTGTTTTTCATTACATCCAAGAAGTCCCATTCTTTGAAATCACATATTCTTGTCTATTTGCAAAAAGGGCAAGATAAACTGTCAAAACTGTTATTACCTGGATATCCATGTTAAGATAATGATTCAATGCACCAACATCACAATTATTTACTGTTGAATCATGAAACCTCTATTTGTTATTTGGAGCCTTTGAAAGAGAAGGTCTATGGAAACATCTCAAAGAAAAACCTACGCTGATTTGTTTATACATCTAAATACACACCTTCTGTCATTCCTTATTTCTAAAGAGGATTATATGAAGAGTTTATGTATATCTTGTTGTGGTATTTTTGTTGCATCTTAAATTTGTCTCCCATGTTAATGTAATAACTTGAGGGCATTCATTTAATTAGCTATAATTGGGTCTGTGCATCTGTCTCCATGATCTCTATATAAGGGCAGCCTACATTAAGATTGTGCTCCTTTGTGAAAGCATTTTAATTTAAAACTAAATAAAAGCTATTTTTCAATAGTTACCCTTACTGGTGCAGTCAAGTAATTTGCTGAAGTATGCCATAGTCCCTATATTAAACTCTACTAGGAGTTTTAGGGTGTCTGGATGAAGGGCCCAAAATAGCTTGATCTCCATCCATCCCCTTCACACCCAAAACACCTCTGCTCCGACTCAATTGTGGATGATTGATTGCAATTCTGGTTATTTTTGTGGTGGGTGTTACATATTTTATAGGTTTTGGCAGTGAAAGACAGCTATTTAATGAAACATCCTGCCACAGTGCACTCGGTAGTCATATTTCTCAGCTGATGATATTAGATTTTCACCATGCAGTTTTGTGGATTTTGTAACAAATGGATCAATTAAGGATGAGCCATATGGGAAGACAATCTCAAAAAAAATTCTATATCACAATATGAAATACATATCAGAAATGTCAGTGTAGCATCACAAGTAGGAATGAGGAGCACACAACACAACATAAAGAAATTCTAAGTATAGCACAATTCTATACTTAAAAAGATAAAATGTCTATCTTTAGCTTGATAAAGAAACAACGTATTAAAAGTATACAGCAAGTGTAAAATTGTATACTTTAAACTGTACACTCTCATGCATCCAACTCGTCATCAAAAACTCGGTACCCAACATAAGGGAACCATTGTGTCATTCGATGCACTCTTTTATTGTGTTGTGTTTGTTTTTAATCTTGCAACATCAACACTTGTTTATTTTGCCACCATTGCCAACACAGTGTCCCAGACTCCTCACATAGGTATCAGAGGGGGGAAAAAAACAAATTGAAAAGAAAATCTTGGCCCCTGTTAGACTCACCAGTCTAGGCTTCAAACAGCATATATTTGATAGGGAAGCTGGTTGCAAAATGTGTCCGTATAGCACAAGCCGAGCCGCACTCTCTACGTCCACTTCTTCTAAGTCCATTGCCCAGACCTAGCATCAATCATAAAGTTAAAATAAAATGATCGGTTAACATGTTAGGGATGAGAGGAAGGCGGGCGGTTCCGAGCAGGTGTTGGCTCTCCTTGGGGAGTTGGAGGTCGCATTACCATACAAAAGCCACTCTGCTGGGTAACCTTTCCAAGCGCTGCTCCCTAGCCAGGGGGGCCAGCAGTCACACACTGGCACTGCCACAAGAGTCTCACTATACACACTATCACATATACACAAATGTTCCAGCCCCCCAGAATACCCCCTTGTGCTTGCCTTGACACAAACATTGCTTGTATACTGACATATAATATTTGCACCCAGGGAACATAAATCACAGGGGACAGCTCTAAAGCAAAACAAATACTATGATATGGTCTATTGCCATCATAATGCACACTAAAGGGAGAAGCATTCATGTGGAATTTAGATCCAAAGCCTAACATTTTATCTTCAGCGGCACTCGCTCAAATCAACCTCTCCTTTTTCTCGCCTCTCCTTAAATCCCTACAAAAGCAAGGCTGTTTTCATTTAAGCTCTACTCTATTTACAACTCCTTTATGTGAGGAGACACAACAGTGCATAGCCGAAACAGTGCACTGGATCTGGGCAGTGCCACACAGTGACACTTCTCGAATGGGTGGTGGTTATTTCTATGAAAAATTTAATGCTGAATCAACTGTATTTTTTCTTCTTCTCTGTAATAGATAGATAGATAGATAGATACATTATTGATTCCGTAGGAGAAATTCAGGTGTCCAGTAGGAGCAAAAACACATCCATCCACACAAACAAAACAGATAAATTGATCATTCTAAAAAGCTAACAATAGTAATAATAAAATGCAACAGCCCTTCAGGTCACAGCAGCAGGTGGGTCAGCCTCTGGGTTCGGACCATTTTCTCTGCTCTAGTCCAAAGTAAAATGATGATTGCTTCATTAGCATTTTTTCAAAAAGTTAGCATTCGTCCAGTGGATTATCGGCTGATCCGCTTGGTTCGGACCCCAAATCCTCTCCGCTACGGAACACCGTACTGCAGCAACATTTCCGGTAGAAAAAAGCAAGAAATAACAATTATAAAGCACAAAACAACGGTTTCAGAGCTAATTATGACTTGTTTCCAGTGCATTCAAAAGTAAATATTAATGCACTTTTGCTGTTTTCTTGATTCACAAAAACGAATGGGTAATGGGAATTGTCACTTGATCACTCTAAGAAACACATCCACTGTTTTTAAATCTCAAATGTCAAACATTATACCGATTTACCAGGTTTGACCCTTTCCCAACCACCCATATCAGTGGTAAAAAATACTTTTTTCTGCTAACCAGGGATTTACGTTGTACAATTTTTTAGGTAACTCAAGAAGGCTAATTACGTAGTCTACAACTGTAGTTGTGACCTGTGTGGAGTTTGCATGTTAAGTAAAAGGTTAATGTATACTTTTTAATTCCCTGTATGGCAAATTACCCTCTGAATTTTAACCATCCTGCAATGCCACTGGGGAAGCTTTCAGGAACATTTGTACAGGCTGAAGGATTTTAAACTATTGTACATGTTTTTAGTGAAAGGGGAAACCAGAGATCTTTAATGGAAACTAGGGATGTAAATCGGTGACCGGTTAACCGGTGGTTGACCGTCACAGCGTTAACCGGTCAAAGCTGTCGGTTAAAAATAAGAAAAAGCGGAGAGGGGAGGTCTCTTAATAAGGCTATTTTAAGCCCTATTTGTACGATGTGACGAGCGGGTCCGTATCTAGCTGTGTGCGCCAATGCATTAGTAGACTACGGGCGACTTTCATGGCGCACGCTCCACATATGCACGCAGCCACGCACGCGCGCACACACACACACACACACACACACTTCCCCCTCTCCATACGTAACATCCACACGCATCATCTCTCCCCTCTGTTACCGCCAAAGTTCCACACTAGTGCAGGTCAGAACTACATTGGAGCTTATATTTACACACACACACATACATGTATTGTACACACACACATACCGGTCTGTCTCGCAGCCCAAAGAATCCTTGCAAATACGCGGCCCCAGTCAAACACATGAAACATGTTTGTGCTGCTGGTCCTTGTCATTAGATCAGCTCCAGTGCTCCACACACATCACTTTTAAACTTTAGCGGAGACCTGCGAGACGCGGCGTGTAACTCGCTGCTCTGACCATGTGAACAAGCCGTCTTTTGCTTAAAAATGCTTTAACCCGCAGCACAGCAGAATGGGAAGATTAAAAAAGCAGTTCTCTGTGCGCAAAGGTGCCGAAGCTGTTGCGGGTTTGGGCGCCGCTGTCTCAACTCTGATCCAGTAGAACGCAGAGCTGCACTTATGAAAAGTACGCGGCTCGAAATGGCTGTTATTTCAAAGAACGTGGACTATTTTAAACTACGCGGTTAACCGGTTTCAACCGGTTAATGAGGCTCGGTGGTTGGTCATGAAAATGCATAGTTTTTTACATCCCTAATGGAAACCTACACAGACATGGGGAGAACCTGCAAACTACACTAAGAAAGAGTTTCGACCGGGATTCATACCCAAGACCGTCCCTGTGCAAGTGCACTTTAGTAACTTCAGTCAGTTAATTTGCTTAAGGGAACATAGTTTGATTAGTAAGTGTGAACCCACTGTTAATGCCCTTCTGATGTAAGTAAGTAAGTAAGTAAGTTTTTATTTATATACCGCCTTTTCACTGCAGATCTGAGTCTCAAAGCGGTTTACAATTGTTAATTTTGGGCATTTGTCTCTCACTCCACACAGAGATGGGAGCGGGGCCAGTACAGGAGGCACATGCCAGAACTATTGGACATATTTTTAGTGGTAGGGGAAACCGGAGTACCCAGAGGAAACCTACGCAGACACGGGGAGAACATGCAAACTCCACTCAGAAAGGCCCTGGTCCGGCCGGGATTTGAACCCAGGACCTTCTTGCTGAGAGGCGAGAGTGCTATCCACTCAGCCACCGTGCCACCCGTGATGTGAGGATGTTAGCTGAAATGACAATGTATGGACGGACTGTAGCATAAGCAGAGTCAGCTGTTAGACTTGATGCAGGTCTAATACAAGAATCAGTTTTCACTTGGAAATGTTTTCAATTTTGAGAAGGAGACTAGCCAGTGGATGTGAAGAAGTGAGGCATGGAGAAGCTGCTGGGCGCTTGTTCCCCTCATTTCCACTCAGGCTGATTTTGAGTGACAGGTCATGGATGGAAAAATATGTGTTGCGCTGCTCATGTGTGAGTGTGAGTGTACCCCACAGGTAACACATGCACACCATGTAATTATACTCATTACACGGCGGGCTGTGGATCTGCATGATCTGCTGGTAGAAGCTGAAAAATACCTGGATTGTTGACAGCATAGTGGCACAGTAGCTGTGACAGTCAACTACATTGTTTATGCTGCAATTACCAAGGCTGAATTCAATCAGTCAGGCCAATACTCTTTTTTTATTGCAATTATGCAAAAGACCCACCATCTTACTGTGTGGTGAGATGTGTTGTTTACTAGCCTATATTGATAACTTTATTTGCAAAATTAAGTCCTTAAGAAGTCTCTGTCAGTCAGCCCTTACTGCATTCTATATTGCATGCAAGAACTGCAGCCTCATGGAACTCTTAATATAATTGATGTAATGTGCCACATTCAACAATAAGGTATAACATCTAATCATGTTAAATAGTCATTGCCAAGCTGTAATTAAACTGTTTGAGACAAGTGATTACCAGACTTGATGGAGTCGGTGATAATAGAGGTGTTATGAAAATGCTAACACCCCATAGCTCTAATTGAAAAATAATATGTTGTTGAGTTTATTTATGTTCTCCATAAATGAGACAAAATAAAGATAGAAAATCTTTGAGGAATAGCAACATAGTTATCTGTTTTTCTTAAACCATTAATGGTGCTATACAGCTTACAATATGTTATAGTCTTATTTGTCTTCAACAGAAAAGACCACATACAAAACCAGGCAAAACAACAAAATGTTTCTGCTAACAATGTTTGCTTGTTAAACGCTTTAGTTCTTGACCATCCTCATTGTTTTGAGATGGCTTACAAATATGGCAAGATGGAGGCTCCTTCACTTGGTAATGCTTCACTACACAGTGTAATGTTAACAGAGGGGCCCTGTAGTCTGACTGGGCTAATGGCGTGCCATTCCATCAGGCCATGCGCCCAACCAGAACATGCAGAGAGATTGTTCACATCAAGCCTGTTGGCAAATTAGCCAACACACATTAAGCTGTGGCATTATGCTAAAGCTGTCTAAATAGTACTATATGCTTAGCGACCAGTGAATGATTGTAGAATTCTGCCTCCTGCTCTCTCCCAGCCCAGTGAGATATCGCTGTTCTCTCAAACTGGAATAAGTGATCGAATTAGTTCTTCAAGCATGGGTGATTGTGAGTTAAAATGGGGCAGACTTTGGAGACATACAGCTACCAAACAGCTTCTTCTTCTCCTCATTCACATATAGAGACGAGGGCACACATACACAGAAACAACAAACATGTTGTGCTTCCCAAGTGAATAAAGGCATCACATATGTTTTCCTATTATTCAACAGAGGGATGGCGAGAATATTTACTCACAATCATGGTTCTCAGTAGGAGTATTTTTTGCAGCATGAAAACTGATCTGACAGGCTTTTTTTGTCTTTTAATGAATTTGGTCGGACTCCCACCGAGAGTGTTGTCACTGATGGTCCGCTCGCTGACCAGTCTTTGTGTAAGAGCTGCCCTTGGCTTGTAGCAGCGATACACTGCGCTCCACCTGTAGTTTAGACCTTAATGAAGGTGTCAGAGGGGCTGATTGACACACAGCACGACCTACAACCTCTGCTGTATGGCCTCCCCACTGGGTCAGCCCTGATGAGGGGAGGGCGGAGACATGTCAAACTTTTTACTTCGCTCTCTTTTTTTCTTGCTCGACATTGAGCTATCAGCTTGAATTGTCAATGAAGCAAAAAGAGAAAAAGGGATTCATGACATGAAAGGTTATTATAATAATTGATTGATTTAGAATACCATATAATATTGAATTGAATTTTAAGAAGTCTGCCATAAACAGCACATTCTCTTGAGATCCAGTCCCCAGCTTTGTTTAAGATTAAGATTAACAGATTCTTTATTCGTCCCACAGTGGGGAAATTTCAGTGTTGCATCACAAGTTATAGAGCAGTAGGAAAGAGGAGCACACGGCACAAGTTAAAGCTGCATTACCTGACTTTATTTTTTTATTCCTTACGAAAATTAAATCCATATCCATGCAATGCATTGGGATATACGTCCTTTTGAAGAATAAGTAACGCAGATTTGTGCTGGCGAATCATTTTATTTTAGATTGAGTTTTGATGCAACAAGGAAGAGAATGTGTTTCGGGTCCAGATTGTGACTAATCACAGCGGACCACTTTCTTCAGAAAAGCCACAGGTCTCTCATGAGCACAGACAGCTAAGGTAAACAAGCAGCGGAGGCTAACCTGAAACTTCCTGTGTCTTCGTTACCGGTTTCTGCTTACACATCGAAACAGCCATCCAAAAGAAAGTCTCGTTCCTCCGCGCTTCCCAGTTCAATCATTCTATGGTCACGCCATCCACGTGCGATCCATATTGTGAGACGTGAGCTCCATATACATAGTGTAGCATGTAGCATGTGAGCGCAGGCTGAGGGGGAGGAGGGTAGTGGGGGGTGAAAGCTCCGTGCGGGGAGGGCGAGCAAAAAGAGCGAGCTCAACGCTCACATTCGAACATTTCTCAAAGTCAGTCAGTGCAGCTTTAAGTGAACAATAGCTATACTAATTCAAATAAAACAAAAACTCTAACTCTAGCATCAAATAACAAGTTTAAAATCTCTATCTTGAAAATAATAATAAAAGAGGTGTAAAAGTTGTATAAAGTACTGTGTATTCTAGTGCAAGCAAAATGTAGTTATAGTAGTTGTAGTTTGGGTGATATCGAAGGGCCAAGTTGATCTGAGAAGGTTGCATAAAACCATAAAATGCCATCAGCGCCAGGACATTTATTCTTATGCATGCCCTGAACTGCTTCTTGGTGCTCAATTTACATAATGGGACGAGTGAGTTCTAACGGATCATCTTCTGAATTTTTGTAATGGTTTTATATGGCGTCTTCAGCGTCTTCGTCTCATGTCATTTGGTGCAATCTGGAGGACCCCCTCAAACGATTTCAAGGGGCTTATCTTCCAAATAAACAAAGGAAGGTTGCTCACCCAGGTTTTCATCTGTAACTGAAGTACAGATGATGGGTGAGCAATTCCTGTACCACTGAGAGTTTACACAAAATACATAAATAAATCATTAAGTACTTTGCCTAAGAACACAACAACAGCCTTAGCTGCCCCACTGTAGTGTTCTCCCATCACAGTACTAACCAGCGTCTGCCCTACTCATGTTCTAAAAGCTAACAGGATCAAATTGTGAAAGTTAGCAGCAAATTGTATATTTTATGAGTAAAAGTGAACTGTTATAGTGCACTTGTACATTGTTGGATACTTTTAGCATGGGGCTGATCTAAGTATAGCCTCAGTAGATTGATGGTGGGATCGGTCACTGGAGCGGAGGGGGGACCAGAAGAACGAATCGAGCTTATACTAGATTATACTAGATTTGTCTAAGCTAGGGATTTCTTCTCCTTTTTTGTTGTCAAACCTTGCTGGTGCATTTTTTGATCAAAGCGCCACTCACTAAGCCTCACCTAGCATAATTTACACATCTGTGAAACATCCACGCATAGAGAGGCACTATGAAAGCCCTTCTGCGTGCATTAATGTGGACCTAGGACGATGGACACAAAGGGGGATTGGAGGACAGAAAATAGCCCCCTCTTTTGTCTGGGATACTCGAGTAATCACTACCGGCTCATTTATTCAATTTCTCTTTGAATATTGGTTATTTGCTTTCTTCTTTCTACTCGAGCCAGCTCTCAATTCATTAGCCAGATCCACTTTGAATGTTTTATTCACTGGTAGATTGTCATTGGTGAGAGTGTTTACCATAGCTCATGAAATATGGATCTGAGATTGTGCGTCTGTGTAAGCAGCTGCCTGATATGGTTGTGATGAGGGGAGAGCAGACCATCCCCTATAGCCATGAAGCTTGATCACTGGTGATTGTCATTAAAGCTGTCTTGTGCTGGGTAGATAAGACTCGGCCTTAGGGGTGAAACTCACTTCCTCTCTGACAATCATAGGTACAATTTGCTTATTTAGCAACATTTTCTGGACATTTTTGTATTCAAGGTATGAAGACGGAGTTAAGGAGACAAATGTGCCCCTATTTAGTTTTGCCCTTAGCGTCCTGTTGAGATTTCTACTGTACAAGCAATAGAATTCACTGCTACATTAGAGGCAACTTCAGTATTATATGTTGGGGTGGTGGTTAATGATCTAAACTAGAGATATGCTTCATGCATATATTTGAGCCACTGTGTTTCGTATCTTCCAATAAAACCCCCCGATCTTACGTTATGATTCAGATTGAGTGAGATTCAGTTTCTTTGCCAAATAGCAAAACCACATTGGAATACTTTTGCCTTTATCTGTGCGCTACCAACTGCTTTACACAACCCTTGAACGATGTACTCCAAATTCTTTATATTGCAGAAGTCCAACAATGACACATAGTAAAAATGTACAATTGCAGAGAACAATTGCGGCCACAGAACCCTCCTCACATGGAACATGATAGACAAGAAAGTGATATTACGAGATGTCAGCCGTCGTCAACAAAATGGGTAGATTTGTTAAGGTAACGACGAGGCCTGGGCACTCATAATGAGCTCTGTGCTGGATGTCAACCACAGTAATTATAAGTGAGCTGGCAGGACTGAAACCATATCGAGTGGCCCTAATGGTGTCTATGGAGCAACCACTGAGTAGGGGCCACTTTTTTGCCCCCAATGAAGTGGCTAGGCACAAAGATGAATGATTGCTTTCTCTGTGAACTCGCTGGCTCACAGGTTGATTTAATTGAGTTGAATTAAACCTAAGCCAGGTAGAAATGGAGACGGAGAGAAAATCTATGCCGTCGATCTATAAAAGCCTTTAGGGTTTCGATCTGGATTACGTAGATTATTTTCCTGTCTGGTCACAGTCACACTTCATTCTTAACCCTAGAGTTTGTTCCTCATAGCTGCATGTTTTTTAGGCGAAGGCAGCTCAATGGTTGGAAGATGTCATCAGTATAGTGGGATGAGAAAATATTGACTTTGTATGGCTTCACTTTATGATCCATGAGTAAACAATAAATATAGTTTAATAGGACCACAAAGTCTGCAAATTTACAACATTTCTTTTGATTATTTATTTCACGAATAGTGGTGCTGACATGTTCTTATAACACAACCCTGATCTACCTACCTTCAGTCTTAAGCCTAGCGTACATCGACAGAGAAACTGGAGACAACTAGTTGCAACGCGGCTTTTGGCGACTGAGAGGAGATGATGGGAGATGATCAGTTGCCGAAATCGGTCGATGTGCGCGCTCTTACAACTGGAGATGAACAGTCGGTCTCCAGTTTCAGTCAGTTGCCCGTGTTCTACTTTTCGGCAACTAGTTGTCCTCAGTTTCGGAGATATGACCCGATGTGCGCGCTCCATGCGCCGCTCCGACAACGTGTGTGTATTGCGTGTATTGCGAGCCCGCAACAGTTTATGTCAGAAAACACACTGTAGTTGAGGCCAGTTGCTGTCGATGTACGCGCTGTTATTCCCGAGACTGGTCTGCTACTGGGAGTTGCCCGTTTTCGTCAGATTGTCGATGTGTGCGGGGCAGCAACTCATATGCGACGGATATAATCAGTTGCCAGTCCGATGTACGCTAAGCTTTAGATGTCTGCAGACAATCCCATTCACAGCATGGTTTGGTCGGCGCTCAGACATGCACGCAGAAATATTCTATTGAGATAGTTAGGCCTATTAAAATCAATTCCAGTTATAATATTAATTTATAGGTTGACAAAAAAGGACAATTTTGACAGATGATATAATTATTTAGGAAATTTTACAGATGAACGATAATATTCAAATTACTTTATGCCACTGATGAGAGTGAATAATAGCAGCATAAGTCCAGTAAAAACACATTTTTGATTTATACATTTCAAAATATTTACTCGTCTTGAACCCTGTACAACTAAAACTTCAGAATTAGCCAAATTTTCTGAGGCCCAAAATAAATTATTTTACCCAGCAGTTATTCACGATGAGTCAATATAGTCATTATTGTGACAAGTCCATTACAAACAGTGAATGTTAGAGAAATACTTATGCAATCATCACAATCATTAAACCGCATATTTGTGTCGTATAGTCTGTGCACACAGAAGGAAAACTTAAATGCTGTTAGTAGTGAACTATTGTTTGATGTTTATTTTCTTTCGATAACAATCGTAAGGTTAATTACATTTATGATAGTGATCTGTTTAGCTTCATCTATTTTATCAATCTTTATTTTTCCTGTAATGCCCAGACCTGGTTGGTATAAAATGGTTCCATTTGTTTGGTTTCATGATGATTACTTGCTTGCGTTTGTAAATGGGCTCATCAAGGCGTTTTATTAGAGAATCTTGATTTCCAATTTGAAAGCCCTTGATTTACAACATGACAGGTGCCCTGGTGCATGCTATTTTACTCAGTGAAACAATCCAATGGTGTCAGTTGGGAATAAAAAGCCATGTGGTATTTTAGTGATCAGCAGATGATTGTGGGGCATATGTTTGTGGCTGCCAACAGTCCAAGTCTGAGCTGCCAAATCACTCTTAAAGGGACGCTTGAGCAAAATCTCCGTATGTTGGTGTTCCCTGTGCTTGGCTGCATGCACATAGAGGCAAGAGAACCAGTCTTTCTAGATCTGTCTGTATTGTGTGCCCCATGTGAAATGAACAACATACTTTAAGGTATCTTTAAAGAAAAGCTAGTTATTAGGAGAGGCTTTGACTCATTATATTGTGTTGCTGAGTGTTGAAAAAGGAGTTTATTTCAAGCCATAGCATTGTTTGTTGGCGCTAAATAGAGAGTGGCTTATAAATTGAACATACAGTTTGTGCTCCCCGCTAAACCTCTTCATCAAACAAAACATTACTGACTAATGTGGGTTTCTGTAATATGCCTTTGTGTGAAGTCACAGTGCAATTAAATAATGAATACGTTGTGCCGGGTTCAGTGCAGGTGTCGCTCGGAGGACTGTGGATGAATTCAGAGTCTTGTTGTTTAGATCTGTTTGAAACAGCTATGATTATCTGGAACAAAGAGCAGAGGAAACCTGGCTCTGAAAAGATACAGAATTTTCTGCAGATGTTGTAGATTATCTCTGTTTGAATTTTACTTGTAAAAAAAATAACATATGTTTCCTTGTTAAAGGGGACAAAACACACTTCTGGGTTGATATACATATTATTACATTACATAAAAATTGATTAAATCTATTCATTGCCAAGCCCTAATATACACACATGGCCCGGGTGAAATTCAAAACATACATTCAAGCCACCTTAGCTGACTTCTCTTAATGTGGAGGAGCATGTTGTATACGCTATCTCCTCACCCAAAGTTTATGACCATAGGTGTGGGTAAGAAACAGATTGACCAGTAAATCGAGGGCTTTGCCGACACAGTGACTGCACACTGCACACGCTGCACTGATGCACCGATGCACCACGACTCTGAAATACTTGAACTCTTCCACTTAAGGAAATACCTCTCCACCCATTTCTCAGTAAATGCAAATGGTTTCACTCAGTTAAAATGGAGCTGAATACTTTTCTAAGCCACTTTTCAGAATACTTTTCTAAGCCATGTTTGTTTTTGTATTAGTAAAAAATACACTATAATTTCATTTTGATTTCACAATTGTCTGTTACTTGCCAATGTCAATAAAAAAATATATGTTTGTGGTCGTAAAGTGACAAAATTAGTAAAAGTTCATGTGGTTTGATTACTTTTTCAGTCGCTGAAAGGCTCCATACGGTTCGTTCTTATTTTTCCCTTTTTTTGATGTCAAGTCAAAGTATTATTTCAAACACTATCCCAGAGGCTTTTAGCCAGTGCTGATCTTCTGTTCCCTGTGCCACTGTTTAAGGTAGCATTAGGTGGCTCCCTCTCTCTCAAAATTGGGCAATTAATGAGACCTGCTGATGAGCCACTTAGCTTTTAGCTTTTAGCTAGAGAACATTTTGACAAAAGTACGTAATAATGAACGTAGCATGGTGTAGAGGTATCAATATTATCACATCTTGCACAAAACATCATGCAAGATGTGATAATGTGAAAACCCTCAATCTATGATTCATGCATCTTTGGAATCATAGATTGAGGGTTTTCACTGCAGATGTCCAAGTGTAATGAACAACTTCTCTGTGGGTGCTGCTACTGGTAAATTGAACCTTGAGTAATCAGTGTTGTCTCTCTGGTTTGTTGAGCACATAAAATGTTTTATTTATGAAAAATTAAAATATTTATTTAGACATTATTAGTACATGCAAATATAGGTTTCTTCTTCTTTCAGCTTACATGCAAGTTTTGAGTTGAGATAGAAATTATACTGATGTAAACCCTGAGTATATATGAAGAGGCTCAGGATTCTTATGAGGATGTGAACAGAAATGCAATGAACTTGTCTGGTTTGAGTGTCTATGACAGAGTTTGAAGTGTCTTTAGTTTGCATGCATGTGCACTCATTTGTGTATTTGTTTGTGTGCTCTGTTTTACGTGTGTGCATGCTCCCAGAGGGGAAACAGGCTGTGTGGGGTGTTATCTGCTTCTGCAGAGGGTGACAGCTAATCACCAACCCTGACAAACACTGGGATAGGGGAGGGGAGAGAAGGTGGAGGGGGGCGCGTGAGGAGAGGAAGAGATGATGTCGGTTCAGCTGATTGGCATTTGAATTCCACTGAGTAGCCTCAGAGTGTCTCGCTTCTGTCATCACAATCTCTGTATGGTTTTGGGCCTGAGAGGGACCACATACCTGGCTCACTGACAACTAATAATCAATCAATCAATCAAATTTTATTTATAGAGCCCTTTACAACACTCAAGGTGACCAAAGTGCTTTACAATAAAATCACATAAAATGCATTAAAAACATTAATTCAAACAAAAATAAAAATAAAACAGTAAGATAAAAAAGTGTTGCCGTGCTACTGAATGTTAAAAGCCAGTCTGAATAAATGTGTCTTGAGCCTGGATTTAAAAAGGCCAAGATCAGTGATGGTGCGCATTTCAGGGGGCAGCTTATTCCAGAGTCTGGGTCCAGCGACTGAAAAGGACCGATCACCCCAACGCTTGGACCTGGTCCTAGGCACTTCCAGCAAGAGCTGATTTGACGACCTCAAGGACCTGCCCGAGTCACGAATAGTCAAAAGTTCAGACAGGTATGAAGGGGCAGGACCATTGAGGGCTTTAAAAACAAAAAGAAGAATTTTAAAATCAACTCTAAAAGAAACTGGAAGCCAATGTAAAGAAAAAAGGACTGGGGTGATGTGCTGACGTCTGGGAGTGTTTGTTAAAAAACGAGCTGCAGCATTTTGCACCAATTGAAGACGATTAAGACAGGATTGGGACACTCCACAATAAAGGGCATTACAATAGTCAATTCTTGAACTGATAAAAGCGTGGATGGTTTGCTCCAGGTCTGAGCGGTTTAAAAAAGGCTTTACTTTAGTTAAAACACGCAGCTGATAAAAACTTGACCTGACCACGCTGTCAATTTGTTTGTCAAAACAAAACGAATTATCAAAGACAACCCCGAGGTTTCTAACCACTGGTTTGAAATTAGAAGACAACAAACCAAAGTCTGAAAAATTTGAGTCACCAAACAAAATGAAATCTGTTTTGTCCTCGTTTAAATGGAGGAAATTCTGCTGCTGTAACCACAGTTTTATGTCAGATATGCAGTCCATTAGACATTTGACAGCATCACTCCTATTTGATGAAACAGGCAGATAGATTTGCAGATCATCTGCATAACAATGAAATGCCAAGTTATGTTGGGCAATAATTGACCCCAATGGCAACATATAAAGAGAAAACAACATGGGGCCCAAAATAGAACCCTGGGGCACTCCGCACGACAAGGAGGCAACAGTGGAGGACAGATCACCAATCATAACAGAAAATGTTCTATCACTGAGATATGATTGGAACCACCTAAGTGCAGCACCACAAATGCCAACATGATGCTCCAGGCGAGACAAAAGAACAGAATGATCAACAGTATCAAATGCTGCTGTTAGATCAAGAAGCACTAAAACAACAGGGCATTTAGCATCAACAGACAGGGTCACATCATTGTGTACTCTCAACAGCGCAGACTCTGTGCTATGTCTTGTTCTGAACCCAGATTGAAATTTTTCAAGAATTGAATTGCATTCTAAAAATATGTTTAGCTGTATAAAAACAACTTTCTCAAGGATTTTTGAAATAAAAGACAAATTCGACACAGGTCTAAAATTAGACAAAACAGAAGAGTCAAGCTGTGGTTTTTTAAGGAGGGGTCTGACTACAGCATGTTTGAAGACATCAGGGACTTTCCCTGAACAGAGAGAAATGTTAATTAGAACCAAGAGGGAAGGCCCTATAGAAACAAACACTTCTTTCAACAATTTTGTGGGGAGAATGTCCAAGGGGCAGTTCGTGGTTCTCATACATTTGACGATGTCAGTGAGGGACGAGAGAGAGACCGGTACAAAATGGTCAAACACTGCCGAGTGTGAGACAGCAACAGACTGGTCCGAGCTGCTGCTGCAGAGTGCTCTCACAGACGCCACTTTATCAACAAAAAACTGTAAAAAAGTCTCACAAGTAGAAACTGTGGCATCTGCCAAAGAAGAGGTATGAGGGTTCACAACAGCGTTAATTGTATTAAACAACACACGAGGGCAGTGTGCTTTCGTCGAAATAATGTTCGACAGAAATTGTGATTTGGCCTCTTTCACAGCCCTCTGATACTGAGCAAGGCTGTCCTTCAGAATCTCCCGAGATACATGCAAACGGTCCTTCTTCCACCGTCGTTCCGCCCATCTACAGCGCTGTCTGAGGGCCCGGGTCGAATCGTTAAGCCAAGGGTCAGCCCTTGGTTTTGAAGACCTGCACCTAAAAGGAGCAATTTTGTCCAAAATCCCTGAACAAGTTAAGTAAAAGGATGACAAAAGGCTATCTGGGCATTCTGGAATAATATCTCCACCACAGGCAGAGAGCTCTGAATCTGCAAAAGCAGCAGTAAACTCCCCAGCTGTTGAAGAATTAATAATCCGACGGCGAGAGGCTGGGACAGGTGGCTTACTGGCCGGTAGAGGAGCAGGAACTTCGAATATGATGGGCAAATGATCTGAAATGGGGGTGTCTGATATTTCTATAAGAGACACAGAGAGTCCATGAGAAATAATCAAGTCCAACGTATGTCCAGCGTTGTGAGTTGGTCCATCCACAGACTGATTTAAGTCAAAAGACAAGAGAAGACGTTTAAAATCACTGGCCAACTGGTCAGACGGGCAACATACATGGATGTTAAAATCCCCACAAATAAGAATATTTTCATATTTTGGGACCACCTCAGCTAAGAACTCAGAAAACTCCTGGATGAAATCCTTGTTGTATTTAGGTGGACGGTAGACAACAGCACACAAAATAGGGCAAGAGAGTTCTAATGTAAACAGCTGTACTTCAAAACAGGAATAATTATTTACGTGTAAAGGCTTGCATGTAAATGTATCCTTGAAGACTGTGGCGACCCCACCTCCTCGACCTGACGCTCGCGGTGAGCTGAGGAAAGAGCAGTGAGGGGGGAGGAGCTCAATGAAGGCGCTGTCGTCACCTGGTTTAATCCACGTTTCCGTCAACAATAGAAAATCCAGTTCACGTGTTAGGAAGAAGTCATTCAGAATAAAAGTTTTGTTTGTGAGAGACCTCACATTAAGGAGCGCAATGCGTATCGCTACGCGCACATTCCCTGAGTCCAAAGTAACAGGACGGAGGTTTTCCTGCACAGAGCCTCGTTTACAGACGCGAACACGATACGGGCGGCTAGAGTGTTCGTATCCAGTGCCTGGGACAGAGCGGAGGCAGCTGAGCTCCGAGGAGCCCCGCACGATGAAGCCACCATACCCCCGGGGAATCAGCGTGGGGTGGTCATGCGTCGAAGACTGCGCCAGGTAGGCTCTCAGTCTAACAAGTAGACTGCTTAAAAATCCTGCTTAAAAACGATATATGCACAGTAAGATACCACACAAAACATGACCGTTGAGCCTGTACAAAAGAAAAAATATATTAAAACAATAAAGATTTTGCACTATTCTAAGTAGAGTTCCAAAATGTTAAATAATTCAGATTGGTCAGAATGTTGACCCTAATAAGAGTAAATTCATCTTATTGGACTATTGCTTATCATTTCAATCACCAGGATTAATATGTTCATTTTCAGAAAAAGTGGCTTCCCAAAACAGAACCTTTTTACACCATTTTACTCTTTAGAAGTGTATACTTGCAGAAATTGTCCGGCCGCTTAACGTAGGGATCAAAGGTTTGTAAGAGATGGCAGCTGTCTAATGGCACAGGCAACAAGACTGAAAACAGTAATAGGATTTACACAAGGGTAGTTTTTATGGTTTGATAATGTGTGTGGGGAAAAGTCCTATGGTTCCATAAGGAATCTTAGTCTAAAGGTTGACAATAAATCCCAATCTGCTTATAATTATCATATTAACGTCATTTCCCCGCATGACTCTTTGTGCTGCTTGTACTGTATGCCTGGTCCTGTGCTGATTTTGTGTGGGTGGCATTGAATGGATCCACAGGTGGTTCTCTGCCTGTCTGCCTGTCTGTGATGGGTGTCAGTGGGTAGGTGCTCCATATGGGGCAGGCCTCATCTGCTCACACTGTCACTGATCTCTGTTCTCTGCCCCATCCGCTGACCCGGTGCTCAGAGTTGCTCATATTCTGGATGTGGTTGAGGATATCAGCAGACGTGGAGTGGGTGGGTGGCACATCATTTTAGATACAGGCGTCACTGAAATCCTTGTTAAACGAAATCAAAGATAGCTGTCAGATGCTGTTTATGGAGTGCGCTGCCTGAGAGCACACAAATGGCACTATCAGTGAAGAAGTCAAAGGTCCGTAGCTCTCTGCCAAGTGAGGCTGTCATTCATCTTTGAAGCATACACTTTTTGTGCATTCAGCTTAACACATGTTCTCAAACTTCAGTGCCACCAGTGATAATCCATACACAACAATTATTTAAAACTTGAAATTATGTTTTGCCTTTCTCAATGAAGTCATGTGAAATATTGCATCTAGGGATGTAGTTTGAAAGGCCTGGGTAATGTAAAAGATCTTTGGAAGTCAATGTTGACCCTGTCACTCGTGGTGGTCCAGTTTGAGAGACCTAAAAGCTGTTGTGTTGTGTTGGCTGCTAATGGCAGTTGGCATTTGGCCACTATCAGTGGATTGTTAATTAGTATTGAGAGGTTCAGAGAGAGGCAACCTCCTATGTCCTTCTCACAGATGTGTGTCTGATTTATACACAGTTAGTGTCCATACCCAGCTCCAGCAGATTGTAGTGAACAGCTAGAGATGTCATAAAAACAAGAGTAAAGGGCACAGAGAGATAACACACATACTGGCTGCGCAATACAATGCCATCCATTCATTTTCTTGCACTTTATGTAGACTGGTAAATCGAGCTTTGCCTTTCAATTCAGCTCAGTCTTCACCACAACTGTCCGATACAGCGCCCGCATCACGGCACACGCTGCACAGATCTGTACCTGTCAATGTCACGCTTCATCCTTCCCTCTCTCTGGATATATTGATTGGCTGAAACAGAATCACGTGTTGCATAATTTTTGTTCATACAACAATTGTGATTTGCTCGTCAAACACTTTTGCTGGCGAAGCTGCAACACTGAATGTTCAAGTTTGGGACAAATATTGCAAGCTCTTCTATTAGTGAACTGTTGTCTTCAGTGGACATTTTTAATGACTGGCAGCATGTGGTAGAGCATACAGATGAATCAAAGATCTGGTATTTGATCATGCAGTTTAGGCTTTAGAACTCTACTCATAGTATTTCCATAAAAAAACAAATATGTGAAATTACAATATTGATAGAAGGCATAGACTGTATATTGGAGGGCAAGGCTAACACCCTAGCTTAATGAAGCCCAAGGAAAGTGCTCATGGACAAAGTGTCTTGCACAAACTTGCTCTTGTTCCTATTGACTTACATTGAGTTGTGTCACATTGTGGTTTAGCGTTCTCTATGATCCTGGTGTGTATATTTTTGTATTATAAGGATTCACCAATTGGATGTCTTGCCATAGCAACACGTCTGTTTCTGTTAAAGTGCGAAGCTGACCCCATCAGAACAAATGCCCATATAAGAAAATTGGCTCCAGCTAGCTTATGTTACAATCGTCTTCTTCCGTCTTTGATTCAATATAATTCATGATTTCAGTCATATGTAACTAATTACAATAATACAATATGATAACTAAACTAACTAATATAAAAATATGTATTTTTGTAAATGTTATTTTGAATATTTATCATATTTGTAAACAGTCGTTACTGCAATATATCTGGTGGAGCCAATTTCCAATATTGTTTTAAAGTCATATCACTCTGCCCTTTGATGCACTAAATTAAACCCTTTATCATAGATTGGCTGCACCTCAAATGTCAAATGAGGTGCAGCATCTTCTATAATGGCTGCCTACATACATGTACATTCATTACCAAATTGATAATGAAACACTACTGGATGTGAAGGGAATTTGAACTACTGTATATGAGCTAACCTAATCTTGGCTTTGGAATTCTTTACTTTAATGGCAACCTTTAACAAATCTGTGCAAATGCAGGGGCTGGAGTTTAATATTATCACAGCCCTAATGTCACAGCCTTTGTCTAAAGGTAATTGTAGTATAGTTGTCATGGAGGAATAGCTCTGTGACCTTTCAGTATTTTTATTTCTTCTTGCCATATATATTTGCTAAGTGATGGTATTCAGGCTGATTAGTTCTCACTCCTACCCTCACACAACCAGAGACCAAATCACAAGCACACAGACACAATTACAAATCACAAATCACAATGAATCCACTCCCCAGTACCACTCTGCCATTGTTCTGCTTTATAAGACTGGGAAAGGAGCATCAGTCAAGTATATTAGCTGGATCCTATTACTGTCACCAGATTGCCTCTGTGAGCCATCTTAAAGAGCCCCCAGACAAAACTTCCTGTCATGTTAATCCAAGCTTTAATAAATAGAGGGATGTGTAACCATATTCAAATCGGGGCTCCTGTATTTGTGCTGACAAAGAGAGACGACCATCACGCCATGACAGATGAAAGCATTTTGGATGAAAGGAAAATCTTGAGGGGAGAAAAGTTTATTGCTTATTGTATCGTATGCAGAGGAGAAATGTCAAATTATTGAAAGTATTTGAAAAAAGCGTATTCTAATCTAAGTAAAACACAGCAGGTATTAGAGATGGACTCCATTGTGTGCCAAATTAATGCTTTTCAGGATCCCAGCTAGGCGTCCATTTGATCCCCCTTGTCCACCTTGAAAATAATGAATATAATGCGCACCTTGTTTCTGAACCGGTAAAGGTTTGCCAGGTGCCAGCATCACCAGGCTGATTTATGAATACTACATCTAATCTTTCACTTGACATTATGCAGCAGCATTATTGTACAGTATGTATTTATTTATTTGAATGGAACAGTCCATCTCACACTCCATTATTACAGTGATGCAGTCGCTGTATTGGACAAAGCGCTCATGTCCTGGGTTTGATCCCTGGGTCTCTCTGTGAGGAGCATGTTGTCCCCGACCCTGTATGTGTAGGTTTCCTTCTGGCGCTCCGGTTTCCCCTACTACTAAAAACATGTACATAGGAACACTGAGTGAGGCTCAAAATTTTCTTTCAGATTTTTTCCCCAGGACCTTCAGTCACTCATAGAGTTCACTGAGTTTAATTTGGTGATACCAAACACTTTAATGTTGAATCTTGTTTATTACCTGATTTTCACAATTTTTTGAATTCTGGAACAATTTTAATTAGTCCCATGCTGGGATGTAGTTCCTTTGGCTCCAGTCTTAGTGGTGCATGCATGCGTGTTATACACTTTTCTCACAAAACAAAAATGCACAACATACAATGACAAAACAATGTGGTTTAAATATCATGGTGCATTTTTATGCTGTAATAATAAACAAATAATACAAACTTTATGAAGAATAAGTGAGTTAAATCTCTGTTTAATGCATTATCTCCCATTATCTCCCATTATTGGCAATTAGTAAGATATTTGTTTTAAATAGATTTATGAAATAAGTTAAAACATAGATTTTTTGACATTCTATATTTTTACAATGTTTGATATTTCTGATATTATTTTATCACATTATTCCACATTATCATGTGAAAAAAACCCTCATATCACACAACCCTAGTAAGCGCACAATATACCAACACATAGAAGAGGGTTAATTAGAAACCCTATATTTTGTTTGTTTCAGTAATTTCTGTTATTGTTATTGAAAAAAAAGTCATTTAATTGAGGGTGTTTTTAAAAGCTTGTCTTTTATGGCTGGAATTGGCATGCTACATAGCTAAGCAGAGTTATTTGTCCTCAAAGTCGGTTAGTTAATGTTATCCCATGGATGATTATTCAAAGGTATATATTTTTGTGCCTTTCAGCCTCTCGAGTTCTTTGCATTCTGCAGCATTCCTCGTAACAAAGAGGAGCTGGAAATGACCCTCTTTACTTCACGGCCATCTCTCCAAGATTCAGAAGCACTAAGGAAAAGAGCAAAGACACCATTTCACAGAGAATGACATGCCCTTTATAAGGCGAGATTCCTGCCTCTTCAAAAACCAAATTTTAAAAAAGCTAAGCGGACTTTCACCATGAGACATCTGTATATTTTACTGTGGTGAGCAGCAGGGCTTCAGTATTATTAAAAAGATTATTGAATGTCTGTTCATTTTGTTCTCAAGCTGTGTCTTGGATATGTTTTAATAGACATATTTACCTGACACCATTTGCCTCTATCGCCAAGGATAAATTGAACAGAATTTTAAATACCACAGTAAAATGCAAATAGCAATGGCATCTTTTCTATACAAGAGATAACAAAACAGATGGCTTTCTCCCTACCCCGAGCACATATGGATAAGATTGTGTTCGCAAAGACACCCTGCATAGAGCCTATGTCAAGGAGGTCTCTGAAGTTATCACACAAAATGAAAACACTAGAAGGTGACTTGCTGTTGGGACCCTGGAAGGCAAAATCTGGAAAGAAAGAAAAAGATTCTTCATGCCTTCTAGCTATCTTTTTTTTTCAATTTAGTTCACTGTCAAAGTAAAATAGAAAGAGAGAGTGAACAAAATTATTTATTTATGTATCTTTCAACAACTGTAGTTAAAAGAGAGAATTTAGAGAGGGGAGACCTCACACTATCACAGTTTGTAATGACAGGATCATCAATATTGACCAAGAACCCCTTTCTTGGTCAATATTGATGATCCTGTCATTACAAACTGTCATTACAAACTTCTAAAATTAGAAATCATGTCTTTGTTTATTTTCTATTATTCACTCCTTAAAAAAGTTAAGATGTTGTTTACGTTGTGTGTTTGCTTTTCCAAGCCAAAAATCTAGTTTGTTTTCAACTTTGTGCAACCTTCTTGTGGCCATCAAAACAAATTGCATCCTGAGTGGCGTACTCCTCTGTCATCTTGTTTTCACACAGTATCACCCCACGTTTAAAAGAATGGCCCGACCTCTCGATGGCCTCAGTTATTGCCACTTGCCGCGATATTTACTGTTCATTAACAAGGAGGAGGGAAGGCAGTGGAGGGCAGCGTTTGCACAAGCTTCCTATATACTTAATGTGCTACAGAGAAATCTGATTGGCTTTGCAAGCAGAAGGACATCATTTTAAATAAGTCCTCAATGTTAAACTGTTTGCTCTGGGGCTTGGAGATTGCTCACCTCTCCAAATGCTATTTTAGCTTGAAAGTACAATATTTCCCAGCAGCCGGCACGCTCGCATGGGAGACTGAGGGAGGGACTGGTGCGCTGGTTTCATGGAGGTGGCTCGCAGGCATACTCCATTCTGACAGAATGAGGAGGCACTCGGCGAGAGTGGCGGAGAGGAAAGGGGCCCTATTAATAAAATGACTCTATAATGGGTAGTTCCCTGCAGCTTGGAAAAGAAGACAGGCAGATTGATGGACGAGGCCAAGGCCCAGTTCCTGAAGCAGAGTGAGCTCAGTTATGTGGACATGTATGAGAGAGGCCAAACCCAAGGCCAAACCATCGTAGCCTCCTCTCTTACTCATCGCTTCACAAAACTGTTTAGAAATGCATTAAAACAGCAGCCTGCACCCAATAGACAACCTTTAATATATAAAAGAAAGCCTAGATGCTATTTAACTCCAATGGTGTGGGGTGGCAACCATGCAGAATTTAGTTTTATTTGCAATTTTACCTAAAAGTTAAAGACATGATAAACTCCGTGGGTGACGTTATTAGGATAACATGTCCATAATCCATAATTGACATGACTTAGGGGTAAAGCACCCATAAAACAGTCTCTGGCGGTTTGTTTACAAGAAAAGGTAGTCTTAATGCAATGTTTTTTTACAAGCACTTTTATGTTTGAAGAGTCACTTGAGTGGGGAAAGAGCTAAGAAAATATTGTTTTGCCACAACAGTCGGTTCTAACAATAGAGCGGGCTCCTGAAGGCGCCCCTCCATCATCCTTTCATTACATTTTTGTTTCTCTACATTGATTAGAGTGGCCTCAGCATGACTGCCTTTTTAATTGTCTATTTTCTGATCCGCAAACTAAGCCGAGCGCAGCTGTAGATTGTGTGCTAACCATTTCACCAATGCTCTGAGGCATTTTCTGACATGCAAAGTTCATTGTTAGAATATACATCAGTTTGTATCACCATAGCGACCTCCTTGGATGCTGAGCAGGGGACCTCATAAATATGTAATTCTGACAGATTTGAGGAATTGTCCTCCTCTAGTTTTCTTCTAAAGCCGTTTTGTTAATGTCAACATGAACTAAAGTTGGTGCAATGAGTGTTGACACTCAGCTCACATTGTATATCATGATGTATTATTGGATGAAATAAAACTTAATAAAACTAATTATTAGACATACATAATTAACATGCATAAGCAACTGGGCTGTGGGTGTGCAGAACATCACATGACCATATGATTCCAATATAAAGACATTTTAAAGATGGGGTAGTATTATATTGATTCATTATTTTAAAAACATGTATTTGTATTTATGAGACATACTAGAGTGTGCAGTAGGTTAAGTATTGTCGGCTTTGCCGCTGTATAATAGCTGCTCTATCTGAGCCTATAACAGTGCTACTTTGGCCCCCTTGTGTAATTGCAAGAGCTTATGGGGACCAAAAATGTTGCCCTCTGCTCCTCGTTAAAGCACCACTTGTAAATGCGCTGGAGCGTGGTTGCAGCACACTGCTGCCCGACGTTCCCAGACAATGATATAGATTTCCTCTACAGAAGAACAATTGGAAGGGTTGTCACAAATTTGTCCATTGTCACTGGGTCGCTATCATTTCTCTGTTAATTGCCATCATTGTAATAGAATATTAGATTCTGTAGAATGCAGAAGGAGGGCTGCTGAAGGGCCGGTGCTAGCAGGGTTTTCTCCTTGACCACGGCCCTTATCTGCTTATGATAATAATATTATGCAACACTTCATTGATCCCAGTAGACTTTTGAAGCCTTCTTTTCCTTTCCTCTGCGAGGCATGGAAGGCTTGCACTCTTCACTTCAGACCAGGGGTTCCCAATTTTTTCTAGGGATCCTACAAATAATCATGTAACACACTTGTGACCCTATTGCAGAATACAAAAACATTATTACAAATAATATGTATTGTTATTTGGGACAATACTGTTTATAGACTCTTGCTGCGATGATAGGATTACAATAAATGAATTATGTTACATATATGCCCACAGTATATATATATATATATATACAGTTTTGTAATATTGAGGTATTTGCCATTTTCTTTGTAATGCAATACCATGTGTGTTGAATAAGTAAGTTTTAAAGCAAATGATTTCTATTGATGTTTAAGATAAGTTAAGCTAGACTTTATTGAGCTAACACAGGAGAAATTAACATGTCACATCTGGCATGGATAGAATCACTCAAAATTGTGCAAAAGAAAGAAAAGTGCAAACATGTTAAATGCAGGATATATTATGTACAATAAAAAGTGGCAACCAAGAAACAGTGTCAATAGTAATGAAGGTTTGTCAGTCCTAATGCAAGTGACTTAAAGTGACTTGTTGTACAGTCTGACAGCGGTGTGGATAAAGGCCCTGCGGTAGCGCTCCTTCTTACACTGAGGGTGTTTCAATCTTCCACTGAAGGAGCTCCTCAGCTCCTCTACAGTCCTGTGCAGTGGGTGGGAGGTGTTGTTCATGATGGAGGTGGCTTTGACTAGCACCCTCCTGTCCCTCACCTCCTCCACAGAGTCCACCACCTATTCATTGTAGTTTATTATGTCTGATCATGAAGGCAACATTTTTAAATGGTTCACAAGGATTCTTCAGATGTTTAGTAGCTGCCCCAGTGGCACCAAGTTGTTAAAATATTGTTTTGTATTGCAGGACATCTTTGCATCAATATATAAGAAACATGTGTTATCATGACAGGCCTATTCATACATCATAAGGCTATAATCTCTGTCTCACACATGAAATAAAAAGTATCACTTTGGTGGCGAGTTACCTGGTGGATTTTCTAGGCGGATCTTTGTTTTCAAATGTTGTGAAATTCAGTAAGTACTGGAGTGTAGTGCAAATCCACACATGTAAGTGCGCTGTACAAACACAAATCCCTGTAATCCCTGACATCATGTTTACAGCAGAGGAGCAGGCACCTGGTGCAGGTGCAGGAAGTCAACTTTTCAACATTTGTGCCCACTGATAGATTTTAGGTTTCTATTCAGAACATTAAACTTGTTTTGAGCGGTTTAGCTATAGCAGATTATCATCCAAGATACTTTTTGATTTTACCTTTTAGTGGTCAATATTTTTTCCACGTGTGGAGACCATCTCTATCTATCCATCCGTCCATTTTCGTCCCCTTTGTCCATTCAATCAGATGCCACCCAATCACAGAGCACCAGCCCCTTATGTTAAGATCTCATATAACTCATTTGAACGTCCCATAATATGCAAACATTTAGACCTTATTATAGTAGTCACATTTTTTCAAAGATTTTATGCATTTTACAATTAGAAAAAAAGGAAACTGAATAATGTTTATTAAACATTTTAGTACTAAATAATGCCTGACCAAAAAGGGTTTTGGTTGAGGTGAAGACTTATACCTAAAGCCTATTGACAATATATCCTAAGATGACACATTAAACAGTTTGTTTGTTACTTTTTTCATTTTAAATTAAATAAGGGAGGTAAGGGAAGTTACATTGAACACTATGTTAAAGGACTATTCTTACTTCTATCATATTTTTTAGGGGGGAAACATATCTGATGTCCCTTTTTGTTTAAATATTGCAACAACAGGTACACTTACCAGACAGAAAATGTGTATCCTTCATATTGGCTGGTGGTAATATATGTGGCATGGACAATGGTGGGGGGCATGGCATTAACTTTACTTTCCATAGGTTTTTCAGTGTTTGTGTAGCAAATGTTACAGAACAACCTTATCTCCCAGGTAGGGGTGGGCGATATGGCCTAAAATTCATATTGCGGTATAATTTGGGACACAGACGGTAGACGGTATATATTGCGGTATAATTTGGTGTGAATTTCAATATAGGTCTAGCAGGTTCTTGCATAAAATAGTCAAGATTGTTACTTATTTATATATTAGAATCTAATATATATATTTTTTTAGTTATTCAGTGAGACGAATAAAGAGACAAATGTTGTAACATACATTATTTATGTATGTTACAGTAAATACTGTTCACTGTAAAAGCAATTTTTAACAAGAAAAACATGTGCATTCATTTAGAATATAAAAAACTCACAAATGTTGAAATCAAAGTCTGTAGGAGTTAGACATAGGGCTGGGCGATATGGCAAAAAAAAAAAATCTCCGATTTTTTCACACCAAATCCGATTTTCGATTTTAATCAATTTATTTTTTTCTATTTAAAAACAAACTACAACTGACAAAGAAATAGATTTTCCTTTATGCAGTTTAATCTAAATCCCCATGGAGCATAAGTGTAACAGGAATTAAGCCTTAAAACATGCTTGTAAACGAGATGGCTCTGCCATTGTAAACAGTGAAAATGTAGCTTAACAGTTTTATAATAACTTCACTTACAATGACACTATGCACCTTCAAAATAACTTAAATCACACAAACAAGGCCCATCGCAAATATATCAATCCTATTAAACACATGCATTATTTACATGAAATATCACATTTTTAAAACTGATTACTCAAAATAGAAATGTTGTAACAGACAGTCTTTTCCAAAAGCCTCCTCGGGTTTTCATGCTTGTTCTTTCAACTGTGCCTGAGTAACTGTGCTGTAGTACAACGCTCGGTCCAGCTGGTGGCGCTAATACTAACTTCAGTGACTCCCGCATTGTGCGAGCTTCCTGTTTACATTCTGATGCTGTAGCTAACAGCTACTGTAGCAGCTACTGTAGCTAACAGACAGCGGGGAACACGTTGTTTGTATCAGAGCAATGAGAACAATGTGTGAGACGTGTCTTTCCCCAAAGTGCAGCGGCTCAGTGGGACACGAGTGTGTGCGCGCCACGGACACGGGAGTGCGCTTTGGAATAACGAGCGTGAGAGAGCGTGAAAGATGTGGCGTACGACCGGAGCCTGCGTGCGTGTGTGTGTGTGTTTTGGCGATTAAATAAAGTCTGATTCTTGAACGTTTGAAGTGTTATTGCAACAGCACCAACTGTGAGAGCGAGCCTCAGGCCAGAGGGAGACTGTTAGCATTAGGTTAGCTTCAAAATGACTGCTCAACACCATAGACCCGCGGTTAGCGCGTTAGCGCTGTAGTTCTGCGCTGGAGAAAATAAAAATCGAATTTTTAAAAAAAGAAATCGCCCTAAACGTAAAACTCGAATTAATGATTAAAATCGATTAATCGCCCAGCCCTAGTTAGACATGGTCATTATTTATAGTGTCTGAGAGTTTTGTGCAGGTACATGACTTCAGTAAAAGCTATTGTTCGTTTACAAAGCTGGTCTTGCCATTTGTTGACGCTCCCTAAGCGCTTTTCTCTGCGCTTGCAGTGAACTGGATGATTCAATGGATTTATGTTCATTAAAACAGCGCATTGGATTTGAACAATTGATGTAAATGATAATTTTGGCACAATACATTTTGTTTAACAAAGCTTTCGTGAGATATTGACCGCGGAGGTCCGAATCTGACGCTAACTTTCGCAAACTTCTGCTGTGATGCTGTGGACACGGCACACGCATGGGCCTACGCCCCTTGGACACTGATTGGCCAAAAGGTAGACGCTTAAACTGTGTGTGTATTTACCTCTGCTGGGGCCGCTGTGACAACAATACATAGACAGAAACACGGTGTTAATGCCGTGCTGTTGTTCGTTGTTTCCAGTGGTGTCTGCTAGGCTAATAGTGCTAGGCTAATAGTGCTAGGCTAATGCTGCTGAATGCCGGTTTGTTTTGGTCCTTTCTGCTGGCGTCAGAGCCTGCGCAATTTGATGACATTATGACCTATCGCAATATGCCGGTATAACAAAAATCTCTACCGTGGGCCAAATTTATATCGCATACCGCTTATACCGTTTATATCGCCCAGCCCTACTCCCAGGTCAGTGGCAGAGTCTCGGGCTTGTCCCTTTGCCATCACATATGATCTATATCAGTGTCACCCAAATTGCAGGAGGGCTAGTCGGCTAGCCCTCTGCAGCGATGCAAATGTAAATGCACGTTTGACACCTATCTAAATTGCTGTCATAATTCATTTCCCTGGCTCTTAAATCCCACCTGTCACCCTGCACCTCTGCTGTGTTCCTGTCCAAATACCCAGCACATTAGCTTTTATTGATGCCTTTGTCCTTTGATACATAATTTATCAGACTGCAACATTTTTGAGAATGATCATGAATTTTGACCAATGCTTGTACAAACATATGGCATTTGTTCATATTGCTGATATTGTCGAGTGCAAAATGGAATCAGAAAAACAATATTTAGATGCTTAAGCAAAAAAGCAGGCCCACCAAGACAGTTGAGCAATGCACTTTTAAATCCATATTAATTTCCCTTGTTATTGGTTTTGGTTATGCTCTAAAAATCTATTCCAAATTCAAAGTTATACCACTAACATTTGTAGTCATCCATGTCTACCACAATCTGAATTTTGCTATTGATAAAAACAAAATCAAATGCTAAGAAGGTCCTGGGACCCATATCAGAGCAGGGCCTTTCTGGGTCCCCTAACACTAAAAAACAATACAATAGGAAAAATCCTCCAGCTCTGGTTCTGACCAAACCAAGCATCAACGTCTGGAGATACTGGCAACGATGGATGATCTTCTGATCTTTTTTGGCTTCACGTGCAACTAGCGGCAACTACCACTATTACTTTTACACAAGAATTAAGAATATTGAATAATAATGAAACGCCTCAATTCCAGGTATTTTTCACATTTCACTTCAGGAAAAAAATCCTGCCTTCCTGATTGCCTGGAACAAAAGTTAAGTTACTATTACAGCAAAAGTGGAGTCTCATAATCGGCTGACTCTGTTGTGAAGTGGAGATTATGTGCTGAAGATGTGTTTAGTTAAAGAGCTGCTCATCCCGGTGGCCTCGGACTGCCTACCCTCGGCCTCCTCTTTTTAAATGGTCACGGCCTTTCCAGTGCATATACCACGGCCAAATAGACTTTTGCTCTTTTCTTCATTGTCACAAAAGGCCAGGCACTTGGTTGGAGTTCCCATTCCCTTTTTACATAGTGATAAGACCGCCATTATCCTTTCAACCTTTTCTTTTCAAGCAGGCCTGGAGAAAAGGAAGAGTGAAAGGGGAAGGAGGAGCAGGACAGAGAAAGATTTCTTCCCTGAGGTGAGCTCGGCCTCACCTCTGTGTGGCGGGCGTTTTTGTGAGCAGTGAAGAGGTCCTTAACCTTCTATCAGATGGAGGCACACAGTTGTGTTCTGCTTGAATAACTACATTGAAAAGGCCTGAAGCGCAGGAGATGGTTCTATAGACTGTGCGAGTGACAGCGGCTGAAGCAGACAGTATTGTATGACCCGCTGGAGTGTGACCCTCACATCATGTGCACAGTCTTTGTTAAAGCGGCCATCAGTGCTTCTCTGTGAATCTGTTCTTTATTGTTACGTTCAGACTGACAGTGTGGCTATCCTCTAATAATGTTCAACAACACACTTCACACATTTTTATAATACATCGCCTTTAATAGACCATGGCTCATTTTACAAAGTCTGTCTGCGCTCAGGCTGTGAATGGCTTTACAGAAGTAATAGTATCACCAACCATTAACACACATGACTGGCATATTATGAATAACTGACATCGACCCCGACCCCGATACCATTTTTCCAAAACTGCTGTGAGTACTTTATTTTGAGTACTTACCAACTATACTGTGGTCAAATTAATGCATTGCACAACAACAAAAGAAAAGCAATTTTTACTCTGTGTATTAGTTTGATCTTCAATGAATCCGTTTACATTATATTTATATTTTTTGGACACTCAAAGACACTTTGTCCAATGTGGCGAAAAGCTGCCACTGTAGCCACAGCTGCCTGGGGCTGACTGACAGAAGCGAGGCAACCGCTATGTGCCATTGGCCTCTCTGACCACCAATCATTTTCACACACACACCGAACTCTCACTAGAAAATGTGGGTGAAGTTTCTTTTGTAAGGACAGTTTACAGCCACAGCCGCCCCACCTGATGTTCCTAAAGGTCTCCCATCACAGTACTATCCAGGCCCTACCTTTCTTAGTTTCAGAGGTCTGGAGGTGGTACCATAGTTGTCAGTTGGGTGCACGCTTCATAAGCTGTGAGATTGTTTATGGTCCCGATAGCAGCCGCTGATACGAGTTTCGAGCCCCTGGTATTGAGACGGATGCCTGATACTGGTGTGGGTGCATCCATGTGTTGATACAAAGGAGTTGAGATAAAACTTCCTACTAATGACTGGACTGAGATGGTCTGATTGGCACTTAATTGAGTAATTGATTATTCAACAGATAATTGGATGTTGCTTTCTTTTCCTTATTTCTCCATCATACTGTACCATCATTTCTCATGTTGAAAAGCAGGACATCTCTTTACATTTCGAATACAACGTTCATCTCACTCATGCATAACGCAGCCTTTCCAAAACTGTTCTAATGAATGTTTTTCCCCTCTTGGCATTTTAGCACTTTATTTTTTCTCACATTAATGAAAGCAGACATTTCTTTTGGCTCTCCTAGAATATATAATATCCTTGGACAGCAGTTTAACGGCTCAAAATGGTTCTGTGGTGCATGTGTATGATAAATGATAAATGATCACACTGTCAGCCATGCTTGTCGAATGAAGCTTTGGCCCTAGATTGTAAACATGGTGCGCCATCTTTGCCCCAGAGATTTCACAGTTTTCTTTATTGATTGCTTCTGGTTTGATGTCAAGAAAAAGAAAACTTCTTTTGTTTTCCTATACTAACTCCCAGGGTACGTCAAATGATTCAAAACATTAGCTGTTCCTGTTCCAATAAGGCAAACGCTTTTAGAACTACAAATACCGGATATCTACTCTCCTTTCAACTTAATAGGATTTTCTCTAAACAGTTCACTGTGGTTCAGCCAGTTATGAGACATTACTAAGTTACGAAATAGGTATAGCCATGATATTGTCTGACAGTTTATTGTTGTGCTCAATGTTCTTATCTCAATTTACAACACGGACGTTTCCAAATGTAATCTTATACGGCCTTTTTCTCTGGTTGCTCCTCTTAAAAGCTTCAGTGCAGTGCTTCAGTGGTGCAATGCATACCATTTCCATGGTTACTAACCTTACTGTTGCAATACAACTTTGTTTTAATTGTCTTTATTGGATTGGTAGTTGGAATTAGAGATATAATACTTCTTTCTGACTTTATCATTTGTCTCTTCCGGTGACATATTTACTGAAATGTCTCTCAATGGGCTGTGTACTTTGTTGGGACAAACTATTCAAAAATTATTCACTTTTTAACTTGGTAATACAACAAAAAGAAAATTGGTAATATTACTAATGTGAGAGTACTTCCTAGTTGTAGCAAGGACTTCAACTTCAACTACTTATTCTGCAGTGCCAATGTTTTTCTTCTATTAAAGTGTATTCCACTTCACACACTATCTCAAGTCTGTGTGCACTTTAAAGTGGTTCTCACCCCCGCTCCTCGGAGCTTACGTCACTCACATTTCCTGTTCAAATCTTCCTCTAAATGGGCGTAGCCTGGAGGACTGAAGGGGGCGTGAACGAGACTGGGCCGTTTATATTGCTCTGGGCGGGGGGCTGCTGACGTCAGGTCCAACTTGCAGACGTCAGGTCCAACTTCTGTGCCAGTGTTGGCGCCAGATTCAAAATTCAAATGTAGTAATACAGGTCGCCAGCAGATGGCGCCTCACAGACGGTTTTAGGCAGAAAGTTTAACTTTCAACTAATTTGCACCAAAGTGAAAAAACTATGACCAGGATATGTAGACAACACTATTGGACACTCATTTAAATCGTTTATCAGCAAAAAAAAGTGGATTTGAGGGTGAGTTGTCCTTTAAGCTGTCAAAATACCGAAATGTTATATAAATACTCAATCAATAAATACTCCATCAGTCTGCCCCAGAGCAGCTGTATAACTACAGTTGTAGTTGTAGTCGTAACTTGAATGAATGTGAATGAATGAATAAAGTGTATTTGAGTGTCTGGAATAGTGCTATATGAAACAACATTTTGTAACTTATAAGATGAAATGAGCACAGTGTCAGTTTGTAGCATAACATCATCTTTTCCGTTTTAGATGTTATTTTGAAAGGTCACCATCTTCTGTATGTATTATTATTATTTATTTTTTTGTGGTCCGTATTTCTTAATCATGTTATCTTAGCCCACAGTTTTCAGACCCTTAACATTTCTAGCTCAGCTCCTTCAGCTTTGTTGAGTGTTCTTACCAATCTTCAGTTTTTCTGTTTACCCTGGTTACAAAAATAAGAATAGGCATGAATAAAACTGTGCAAAAAATGTATTTATTATCATTATCAGGTATTACCAGTCACTAACATTTGTGTTGAGATTATTCCTTTCTACTTTAATGCTTCAAAAACCATTGTATTTTTTCTTCCTCACAACTTTCATTCAGCATAAACGTTGAAAAGGTAATGTTTTGGCCAACGCTGTTGTGCTTTTGCTAAGCCTTTAATTTGGCCAAACTTTGAACCTCTGAAATATAAAATTAGTTCCAGCACATGGGTTGAGGAAATAGGCATTTACTCGCCAATTGCAGCAATGCAATCATTTACTTGAGCTGTTGTAGACCTATCAATGCCATAATGTTTTTAAAAGGGTAGTGACTTTTTGGCCCGCTAAAAATGTGCAAACACAATATGCGGCACAATCATCATTTTGTCACAAGGAGCTTGTTGCCATTACCAGAGGAAGTAAAAAAAATGGCAATTAGAATTGCATTACCGACCCTTACTGTCCCTTAGTGCTTGTATATGGGTCCTAAATCGTTGAAATATTTGGACATTTTTAGTGAAATGATATTGTGGAGTGCGACTGGAGTGCCTTTGAGCTGTGGCCTGTGAGCAGTGCAGTGGGCTCTCCAAGCTGTGCCGACGACTCGTTTGCCAAAATGTGTGCCACCAAACCATGTGCCAGTGCAAGTCTGCCCAGCTGCCAGCCACTTCTTTTTATCCAATCAGACGTTTTCGACTCGAGCGAGACCCCTTTTCTCCTCCTCCTCCTTTCGCAGAGAGTTTTGTCTCACAGGCTCGCGTAGATGCCCCTTCCCTCTACAGCATCCAGCCTTACCTAGAGACCGCAACCACTGAGCGAAGAGTGCGCTATGTTCCCCCTCTTGTCTCTGTCTGCCGCCGTTCCACTTCTATGTACTTTTTATTATTCTCCCTGGACTAAACCACGGGCTAAGTGGGCCAACCTTAGTCACGGTTTCAGGGATTTCTATAGACTAACGCAAAAGCAGAGTGCCTCTAGAGATGTGTTTTTCTGAGGCGGGTGAGAGAAAAAACTGTTGTCTGTCGGCGTGTGGCTTTATTGGACATGATGAGGGATGATATTATGGAGGATGCAGCAGCGGCGGTGGCAGCACAGAGATGAGGGAGAGATCTCATTTGTCTTACGCTCACTTATTATAATGTGTCTATCTGTCACTTTGGCTGAGGACAGACATCTGTGTTTCTTCATAATTCTGGACGTATAGTTATTTCTATGCAATGCTAAAATGAAGAAAAGAATATTGCCCCGGAGCTTAGTTATAGTGTATGAATGAGTAAGTAGTGAAGCTATATTGTTTGTGATGAATGCATCTGGATCTCTTCAGAACTATTTCATTTTATGCCTTGGGGTAAAACCTCTATTGTCTGCTAACAACTTGTGACCAGATTTAGCGCTAACCTATTCGTCCACTTAGAATTTTTTGGTTAGTTAGTTTTAGTTTATTAATTTCTTCACCCACAACAAAAAGACCATTACATACACACTAACACATTTGTGACGATTATACTGACATTTGTGTTGAAGTTGAGCTGCTGTGCTTGTGGACACTATATAAAAATGTTTAGCCTTCTCAACGATTTTTGGTAATTTACAATCGGAAACATTGTATTATGCATACCACATCTAACAATAGTAAATACAACACTATAGAAATAACAAAGTATGTCGAAGTAATGTAAATCTGGCTATTTATGCGACAATTCTTGTATGGCCTGCCCTGTATGGGAACCTCTTTACATAACAGCTATTATTATGAATTCGCTGCAGGCTTTTTATTTTCTCAAACCAATTACATCAATAATTAAAAGTAGCCCCGTGTCCTCACCGAGAATGCATAAACAAAAAAATATGTTTATTGTAGTATTATTATAAACAAAAGTATATCATATGAACGTGAACGCTAACTCGGCTAACGCTAACATTTCTTCTCTTGTGTATTTCAGGTTGACGACGCCATGCTAATGTTTGATAAGACTACTAACAGACATAGGGGTGAGTGCACAACCTTTTTTTTCCCCCTCATATTATTTTTCTGAAAGGTGAGAAAACAGTGATTGGATGTCCTTTCCCCATGAGCTACCAGCGAACAGTTCCATTTCACATGATATTAGGTGTGCCATCTGTTGGACAATGGAAGCGTGTCGGAGTAATCAATAAGCTGGTTGGGTGTTTAGAATGTTTTTGAGCATTAGCTTGTCTGGCGTGGGTTTCGCTCTGTCTGGGCACTGCTGATGGGGCTGATGGTGTGAGTGTTTCAGAGAGGTGCTTAAAGGGTGTAAAGATGGCGTGATGGTGGGCGCTGTGCAGTCAGATAACAGCATCAGATAAGGCCCAGGAGAAGCAGTGACTTTATCGGCCTCTCTCATCGCCGCCTTATCTCACATGGTGGGGGACGTCTCTCTCTCTCTCTTTCAAGCAGAGGACTTTCCAAAGACAGCTTTTCCTCCACAGTGCGGGTGGTTAAGCTAAAACTGCCAGCTTACACTTTTGGAGTTTTGAAAAGTTATGGTCTGAGGTAGCCGTGCGGTTTTGTAAATGCCATTTGTGAGAGGAAGAGGCAATTGTCGAACTTGGAATGTGATCATATCAAGTGTTGCGGATACAGTTATTGAAAAAAAGGCATGATTGACAAGTAACAAGTGACTTAGCGCTAACATTATCCCGAAATCGTATTCCAATTGTCATACATTGACACATTTCTCAAATATGAAACTGTTTTATAGAAATCTAACTTAGACCTAGAGTTTGATTCATAAATACATTTAGTGATTCTTGTTTAAGCAACATTTTATGAACAAACTACAGACTACAACATGATTCTTTTCATTATTATTTTACATTGTGAGAGCGGATTGGCTGAGTGAAGGCTGGTCCTCCCTTTTGAGAGTAAACTAGTTAGATGGATTGTAGTAAAATACTCCAGCTTTACCATGACAGATAAATGTTATTTACTTCGAGGATATACTTTTCTATGTTCCGTTATTTTTTATTATCATTCTAGACTCTTTCTCAAGGTGCGGAACTGTATTACCCCTGTATCATGCTGTAGTCTCTTAAAAGGCAGTTATAAATCCCATACTTGATTTGCAGGTGTGATTTCACAGAATCTGGACACAATTTTATCAAGTATGAGTTTTTTTTACAATGTATATTACCAAAAAGCATATTTAGTGCTGGCTCATAGCCGCTGTATTAAAGTTTGGGAGACAGAGTGTCCCCAGTTGTGTGTACGTCGGCACATCATGGGGTTCCAGAGAAGTCGACAGGCACTGACAGGTATTTTCAGTGGAAAAATCCGCCTGCACTTCTCTGTTTGTCACACCAATCAGCTCGCTTGTACAGGGGAGCTGCCATAAACTCGTCTCCACTGCGCCTGGCAGAGTGGTGTTTTGCCACATAGATGTAAACATTTCCTCTCCTACCTTGATAAATGTTTAAGTGGATGGGATAGATGTATTTTGTGTTTGTAATGTCTGCTTTGCTCTCCTTTCTCTTTGGGGTGTATCCGTCTGAGAGATAGAGAGACAGCGTGTGTGAGTCCTTTTAGAATCTGGTAAACAGTCTCTAAGTGTGGAACATGTGAACTATAGTGGAAGAGATCTATGGCTTTGAGGGGATTTTGATCTGAAGTGACAGAACGCAGTGTGAGGTCTGCTTTGAGACACAGGCTTTTCCCCTCAGCCTTTCCTCTGCTGCGTCTGTGTGCGCCTGCACTGAGAGCCTCTGAGGAACACAAGTATGCCTCTGGGTTTACAAAATGCCCTTCAGACAGAGATTGTGATGGAAAAACAGAGGGTCATGTAGATATAACCAAAAAGAAGAAAATATATTCTAAGGGATACATTGCCCAAAATACAGTTTCCTTGTAGGTACTATGACGTAAACAAGCACAAAGTATGTAGTAGCAATGACATTACTGGAAAGTGATTTGACCACCACAGCTTTAGCCAAAGTCTCTGCTTCTTTCAGATCAGACCAACGTAACAAATTAGTTTACTTGTTACAGACCTAGATAACGCTAATTTCCAACACGGAAAATATACCTTGAATAAAATGTACAATTAGTTCAACAATTAGTTTCACATGTTTCCCAACCATTGTTCTAAAGTGCTTGTTTATTCTGGATGTGCCACATTAATCTGGTCTTCATCTGTACATGAAGTACCATCTGCATGTCTTGATTTATTATTTCTGTTGAATCATAACAGGTATCTTCAAGGAAGAGCACATGATTGAAAGTGTGAATAATTCATGGGAGTTGAACAAGCCATTGGTGTGATTGTGTAATATTAATGCCCTCACAGCCACACAACCGCAGAGGAACAGATCATTGGGACCATCATTCTGTGGCCCGCAGTGACAGTGATGGGGATCTACAAACCTGTCCAAATCAATAACACACCTGTGTACATTTTTGTGATTTTGTGAGTGATTTATTAAAACAAATAATATCATATTTTTCTGAGGCAGATGCAACACTTATTACTTTTCTCATTGTAGGATTTAATTGTCAAAATAGCACACACCACACTGAGCAATTCCCAAAATGCCTGTTTTATTCCATTTGCTTTGCCCTATACGTTTCAGATCCCAAACTTGTGTGAAAGAGCCCTTTGAGTCAATATGGGCTCAGAGATGATTGGCTGACCAAGGGTGGTTTTATCCCTACATTACTGTTCTGTCCGAAAACTGTTTTAAAACTTGTGATGAGTTGCTAGAGCTGAGAACTAGTTAGATACTGCCGTCTTCTGCTATTTGAAATCCAGCTATTGCAGCTTTATAGTTGTACTTATGTCATTTAATTTTGTCAGCATTTGTCAACCATAAACCGTACTATAATGCTTCAATCTACATCATTTATGTATAGTCAATGTTTATTTCTTTTGTATGTAACACCTTTCTCCTCGTTTTGTGTTTTCCTGAGGGATGTGACAGAGTGTGGCAGTATTTGGTGTGCTGGTGAAGGGCATGATGGACACTTGATTGTAGTGTGCTTTCTCTGAGACTGTGGTGAATTGGCCAGAGAACAGACGTCACACTCCACTAGCAGCTGCATTGTCCTTTAGACTCTCCCTGTGTGCCACGCTCTCTTCCTTCCCCCTGCCTTTTCCACCTCCTTTTGATTAACTCTAATTCTGTTTTTCTTTCACTATTTCTGGACTGTTTTTGCCGTACCACCATGCTCTGGTCGCTCTGTCATTCTTGCTTGAAGGACACTCACTGTAAGCAAAGCTGCTCACAATAGCACATGCTGCACACCATCTCGCTGGCATTTAAAAGACTAGAATAAGGCCAATTGTGTTGGAAATTGAACTCTCCAAAGCCTTCCTTCCCAATGCAGAGGCATTGTGGGTGCGCTGGGTGTCTTCGGTGAACGGCGCCGGCTGTCCAGAGGTTGATGCCAGAGGGCGTCCATTGTTCCACACTCCACTGCAGTGTGTCTTGTTCACGCCTCTTTTCCGCCTTCTATTTTTCGGTCTGCCACTTATTCTCTGACAGAAAGACATTTAGTGATGTAGGAATTTTGTCCATGACTTAGGTGATTTTGTACAGGCAAAAACAGAGGCTGAAAACAAGGTACATTTACTAGTAAACTAGTATAATGATGTCCAGGAAGATATTTTCACTAGTCAAGAATTTGTAATTAAGACTGGTAAACCAAGACTATACTTGGCTTATCTCAAAATAAGTTAAATACTGTACGCATACCACAAGCTTAATACAGTCGAACATACATCTTGAAATAAGCTCACCCCTGGTGTCCTGAGCAGTGGGGACGGGTCCTGGCTCAAAAGTGGCCAAAATGATGTGCGCTGACATGCTTGCAATACAACCCCGGGCCGATGGGGGTGGACCCGGAATAAGAATTATTCTATGCTAACATATGGCATTAGCTGACCTCTCTTCTTTACAGGATGGTCCAAGAGTTGGCTCTTGGCCCAAAGCTCCGTTCCACATGTGTGTCAATGCTGAGGGGAGTGATTTATTTTGGACCAGTCTAGTTTAGTCGCTGTGAATTTTTTATAAGGCACTCGTTAAATGAATAGGGCTCGTATGGGCTGACGCATGCACAGATAGCGTTTTTTCAATTTTTTCTGCCCCCGCGGCCATTTTGAAACTGCCTATAGACCGCGGAAGTTGTGGCACATTAGTTAGAACGGCAGAGATAGGCGTGACTACGTCTATGGTCCTGAGCCATCCCAAAACCAGATTTTTGCCAACCCAGGTTACATTGGCTTAGGACAGCCATGTAAATGGTCCAGATAGGCGAACACATATGATATATTAAACAGAACTAGTATGAATTCATATGGCATATTTTTATAGCACTAATTTATATGCCCTAAAGTCCAAACACCACTGCTCACCTGTTGTGAGAGCCGTTTGTTGTAGGAGGAACAGGCACACTGCACACAAAAAAATCAGTATGTTGAAAATTAAAGTGACATATCAGACATCTGCAAAGTGGAAAATGATTTGAAATGGACCCGCAAAAACACAGCCAAAGAGGTTAAGCTAGGACAAAGTCACTATTTTTGAGGAGCCATTGCAAATTCAAGATGCCAATCCCATAGCAAATGTGTGAGTAAATCTCAAAAGTCATAGATACGGATACCCCAAACGTTTGACCCAAACAAATAAAACAAAAACAAAATGTATGTTGTTGGCCTTTCTTGTTGGTGTGCTGGACTAAACACATTATACCTAAAGGATTTTATGGGATTATACAGAAGAAAATGATGCACAGAAGAGGAGAGAGGCTTATTGTAGCTGCTCACTGTAGCTATTTTTTATTGTATGCATTATATCTTACTTTAGTTGCTTTGATTTTCACAAACATAAAATGATTGCAAAATAAGTTCCTCCAGAAAAATAATTATGTTATTGACAATGACTAGCCTTTTTAAAGAAAGATGTAGCCCATGAAAAAAGCAGCTACAGTAAGCAGCTACAATTAGCCTCTCTCCTCTTCTGTGCATCATTTTCTTCTGTATAATCCCATAAAATCCTTTAAAGTGGGACTATATACTATCACCATACAATTACTCTGATTTGATTATTCACATGGTGCATCTTAGCGTCCTAACTAATCCACATGAATTCAAAATGATACAATGCCATCTCAATGTTAATGACTCTCCTACAATTAGATAGAGCTGATTAATTGGGTCAAAACTGCATGTCACTGTGAATGTATTATTCAAGCTCTAATTGTGTTTTTTGTTAGATGGGCATAACATGCTAAGGGGTACATACAGTATATCAATCCAGGTGTTTTAATGTGTAGATTGTGCAAAGTAAAATGTGCGTGCAATTCCAGTGGTTTAGTTCTGTCTGCTTTGTGCATCATAAATCAGCTTGCTCCCAAGCGGTGCAAATCATATTTGTACACAGGTAAACCCTTGATACAAATAACCCGAAATGCTTACCTGTTTGTTCCGGTTTGCACCTTCATAATTATCCCATTAATAAGGCTGATGTAACTCTGCTGCAACTATCCTTTTGTATTGTTTTTCACTAGTTCAGAGCACACGCATAATATCTGCGTCATACTTAATGACTGATTGTAAAGCTAAATGTGTTTTTGAATGATGTAAGTGTTAGTAATATGCAGCAGCAAGGACCTGATAACAAGGAGTATTGTGCGGCACATTACAGCAACTGTGTTCCTGGAGAAACCTGGGATTCCTGGTAGTGTGTGTATGAGGCCAAGGATGTGCATTTGTTTATAGGCCTTTTTGTGAGCTTAAAGGGCTGGTTTTCTTCTTGGCAGAGGAACAGAAGACTGCATTGTGTGTTTCTGTAATCTCTTTACCTGGATTGGCAGCAAAGCTAGCAAGTGAAGCTCTCAGTGTGGAATTGGCACTGAGAAGTCAATGTCACACTGAGAAAGGAGCCTTCCAAACAACTGCCTGTGTGTGAATGGCTGTGTATGCCAATGACAGCATGCATTTTTGAATGTGTTTGTCATTGTGCATTTTCAAGGCACATTTGACAGTGCCTTGCTGTGCAGTGTGGACATTACAAGTATGCAGCTTTGGGCTAACTTCAAAATCAAATACCATATGCAGTGTCTTCGTCTCACTCTAAAAATGCTTCATAAGCCTCAACAAGCTCTGGACCTAGCATACATGAGCTTAACCATAACAAAGACTTGAACGGTATTAGGTGTCATTATACCCCAACTATCTGACATAAATGTACTTCTCTCGCCTCAGTGGGTGAGAAGAACAAAAATAATTGGCCTCATTATCATTCATCTCCTTGGCATATTACATTCATTATTTCCAACAAAGAGTGCCAGTATGAATCTTGTAACCTGTGGAGGCGCCTGCACCTTACAGGTTAACTGCTGCTCCCTGAAAAGCTTGGCTGTTTGACGTCACCACAATGGCTCATCAGCCACCGATGCTCAGGATTGAGCATGGCCGACTGAGCAAAGGATGTCTGTCTGCAAAGTGATTGCTGGCTCATTGACTGAGTAGGAGGGAAAACGAGGAACAAGTACAGTGGACGACGAGGGCTTTAGTACGGAGAAGTCGAATAAAAGGCTTGGCCAGGAAGAGAAAAGAGGAAATAAAGAGAAAGGAGCTCGCCTCAGTGGGATGCCTCCCCTGCTGGCTCCTCAGGCTTCAAAAGAGCGCCAGGCAGTCTAGGCCTCCGCTTCTAGCAATTAGAGATCACTCCAGCGGATGCCTCCTGGCCAGCCTGCAAATCCCTCAAAAATACCCTCTGATTACTACTGTAGGATACAGGCTGTTTACCAAATGGATCTAGCACTGCTGAGAGTGAGTTTGATAATGTGTTCTTTTGTTCAAGTTAAAGCGGTAGCTGGGTCATTTTAGTTTTAAAGATGGCCAGACATCATAAGAGATGTTAAACAACCCCTTAATATAGCATTGAAAAAGCCTTCAAAACAAATGGCAGTTTCTGGGTAACTACTATCTACTCAGTAGCACATGTACAAGGCCAGGACGTTTTCTGGGGGTGAATAGTCTCCACTGCCAATTATTTTAAAATGGCTGAACACCTGAAGGTTGTGCCGTACTTGTAGTATTTACAAATAGCAGTTTCAGTCCGCTCTCACTGGTGTGTTTGCATGACTGCAGAAAATGTGCTGATCTGCGGAGACCAATATTCGTACATATTTCATTAGTATGCTTCATGCTTCTGAACATTCTCTGACAGACTCTGATTAGTGTGAATGTCAGTTAATGGCAGAGCTAATCAGTCGCTATGGGTGTAGCCCCACCTGAGGCCCCTAGCTTTAGCCTATTCACAGTTACAGTGAGAGTGACGTATTTAGCCACTCATAGTAAGTGCTGCTGCTCACCAAGGTCCAGGCTCATGGCACAGCTGCTATGGTCTGACCTCTGTGACATTGTATCATGCACAGACTACATAAATAGACCAAAACAATCTATTAATTAGAAAATGTGACTGCAAGAATAATAAAACACAAAGCACAGAATAAACTTCTAGCAGAGATAGATAAAGACAATATTCCTAATCTTTGTGACATAAAACATTTGCTCTGTATTTGAATGTTGAAGAACATATGTACCCAAAAATCCAAATCCAATAATTTACAAATTTAGTTCTGATGATTTATGTCTCATATGCTAACAGTTCCACAGTATTCTTACTCACCTTAATATATCCTAGTCTTCTAAGTAAATATGTAAATCTTGCTTGTGCAATTTGCCCTGAGGGATGCACTTGACAGTTTGGCAGCCGTCCGTCGCTCACATCAGCCACACTATCAACATCGGTACAGCCTTGGTTTTCTGAGATTCCAGTATGGCTAATACGGCAGGCAGGTTTGGTTTTGAATTAGACTCTGCTGGGCCGGCCCGGCATGACCACTGCACAAGGCGGCAGGATGAAGGTAAAAGATTGTGGAAGAAGGCCTGGGGTTTTAATCTCTTCCCCATGTTTATCTCACCACCAGGAGACAAACCCTATGCCATTAAAAACATCAGCTACTCCCGCTGGTTTTCTGTATGACCACACCTCAGAAGACGTTTGAAGGACAAAATGAAAGAGACCAAAAATATGTGAGCACTAAAATGCTAAAGGCTAAAATCCCCTTTTTTTAAATATTTATTTATGTATTCGGATAGAGGATCCATAAAGAGTTCTCAATAGAGAATTTGGCTAAGGCCCAAATTGTATGGTAGTTGTGTGCATCTGGTGGTATGTACAGTATTCTATCACTTGGGGGAGAACTATTGTAATAAACATCTTCAATTCTGCTTCTGCCATGAGAAATAAGTCTTTTCAGGAAATGAAAATGTTGCCTTGGAATTGTCATCATATTGAAAGTTAGCCAACCTTTGACCTTGTAATACCAGTGCAACTTCTTGAATTGTGACCCGCTTTAGGCTTTTGGAAAATGAAACCATCGGAGGATCTACTGCTCACATCATCATTCTCAGAAGACCTAATAGATTTACCAAGGTTAAACCCCTGTGGGATTTCAGCTCTCATGACCTGTGAGTTTACATCTGCACAAATACACACAGAATAAAAAAGTGCGCGTATTATCGAGCCGAGTCAGATTTTCTTAATTTATTTATTTTCAAATGACTTTTCTACATTCACAAGCTCAGCCAAATGTGGATTATGTATAAAAGTCAAAGCCAAAAGCTGCGGTATGTAGACATAAAGGCAAATGTGCTAGTTTTGTTTTCTCTGTTTAGTGGATGATTGGTGCCCAGCCAGTCATCTCCTATCTCTGTAGCCAGGTGGCTCCTGTTGAAATATGCTACCTCATCCTTTTGGAGCATTTGTGAAAACATGCTAATTGTACCTCTTTCTTTCTATTTTTTCAACTATAATTTAAAAGGATGACCACAATTATCTTTACCTCCTGCAGTTTTCTGAACCAAAAACAGTAAATTATAGATAGAAAATACATAAATTTGCTTTCATGATTTTACATGCAAAAACAAATATTGAACCGGGCACAGGGGTGTAGTATTGAGGGCTGTCAATTGAAGTATGTGGGAAAGTGATCATGTGACTGGGAGATACTCCAGCTCCGATTCATCATCATCATCTTAATCCGTTCTAATCTGAATTACATGATAAATGAAAAATAAGTGTCTGCTAAGTATCTACAGATATCCAAATATCTGCAAAATATAACAATAGAAAATAATGTTACAGTTATACTATGGGGAACCCTGTATACGGCTTCACATTTTCTGAATACAACTCCTTCTCATCCCTCTTGACTGAATAATGCCCAATCAGTGCATTGCAGAATCACAACAGAAATCATGTCTTCCATTCAAATCACCTCATTTTATAGAAAGTCCTTTTTGTCTCTTTATGTGTCAAACTCGGTGCTCTTGGTTGTGAGTTTGAAAATCTTGCGTCTAAGCACCTCCCCTGTGCACTGTCATGGCGTTCCTGTTTATTTGGAGGAAACTTAACCATGTTGGCCCTACTTGCAGCTGATTGGCCTCCTACTGCCCCGCTGGTTTACCACTTAAACAGTTGTAGGAAGCGCTTTTGAAGTCGAGGGCTTTTTATTCGGGAGCAGCCAAAACAATCATGGCTCCGCGGGGTATGTCTTGGCACAGGCTCGAATGTAGCTTGACAAGATAGACTTGCTTTGTGTTAGTCTTTTGAAAGTACATCGCACTAGCATGAAATGGAAAGTGCAATTTCTGTCCACAATAAACTATAGTAATAAGCGACGATTCAAAAAGCACATGGATTCTGGCCCCATATGCAACATCGGCCCCCATGCTGCTTTATGCATCCGGGGAAGCTTACCATGTTTCAAAGCGACACAAAAACACATAAAGCCTAATATGACAATTTATCCTAAGGGACAATAAAAAGGCTTTTTCATACGGAGGGTTCTTTTTGTCATGAAGAGTGGCTGTTGTAACATGGCCAGTTCACAGTGCTCTGGTGTCTGGTGTGAGTAAGTGTGCTGCGGTGCTGTAATAAGGGTTGCCTAGCCAAGCGTAAGTGTCAGAGTGGAGATGCCTGGCTCATTAGGTTTTATGGCAGGATAATATATGAACAGAGCCTATGAGTGTTCGCACAGGTGAAACGGGAGAAAGAGAAATAGCAGCCATTGTTCTAATCCTCATTTTTGCCATAGTAAATGTGGGCTATGAGGAATTTACTATTGATTTGGATGTAATATTTCTTTATTTAAAACACATTAAAGGAATGCCTAAAGGGATGGTGGTCAACTTTACTCTTCCTATATGTATATTTTTGTTCCCCTTTAAAAAAAATAAAAGATGGTGTTTTGTCTGACTGCTAATTTGGTTTCCTATGTTGGTTTTGTTATGTAAGGAGAAAAGTCCAAAACAGAGTATTGTTAAGGTAATAATTATCTGTTCTGTTTTCCAGTTTTCAAATTTTGGGCAATGATGCCAACATAGGCTCCTTCTCTTCTGATGTGAATCTGACAATGAAATTACCATTTTATTCCTAAGTAAATTAATGTATTGGTTTATTAAAGTGATTTAATTTTGATTCTTGTTTTCCTGCTGTGACTACTCGATTGACAGGTTGCCAGTCATGCTAAGAACCCATGTCCCATCGGTATCGTCACACTGCCGCATGTCTCTAATTGAGTTGAATTTTAAGCTTGTCTCTCGTCAGTGAATCCATCTGTTGCCGTCGTGTCGTCGGTTTGTTCTCACTTGACAAATTCTGAGTGCTTTCTTTGTGTGCTTAACCAAGTGCTCCTGCAGAGGTGTGCTGTGTTTTTATATGAAATGGGTGACTGCCTTGGGGCCTGTTTAGTGTGTGATGTTTGCCCGCAGTGCTGTCCCAGGGAGAAGGAACCTTCACAACAGAACACCTCTGTTTGCCACTACATTATTTACTGTCAAACAAAAGCTCTCAGAGGATACATCCATATATTCGTGGTGACCAGACATAATGATCTGCAATCAAATAAACATGCTTTTATAGACATTTTTGGCACTGCCGTTGGAGTTGGTTTATCGATCAACTGATGAAATTTCAAGGAATTGCTCTTATTACCATCATTGATTACAACTCTTTCTCTCAATGTGCTAAATTTATTCAAACCACTCCAAACCGCACCTCTCTGCACTTTGGAGTGATATGTATTGTGCTTTTGATTGTGAAAAACCAACCTTAAATATAAATGATTCTCAAATGTGTGTTTAAGCTATTGTCTACGTCAAAACACAAATAATGAAGCTTAACATTTAGCACTTCACCTTCATCCCGTTCTCTGGGATGTCCTCCATCCTCCTATTCCTCAAAGTTATGAAGGCTTTCTTTGTTTGTCTTTGGTAATCTTCTCATAGCGTCTTTGCTTTTGTTTACAAAAAGTCATACTGTTTGCATGAGCAGGTATAAGATGCTTCTATTTGTGAGCGCTGGAGAGAAAACCCTTCGAAGGCCTTGACTGTTTGTTTGTGAGAGCTAAATTTATACAACCCAAATGAGCAACTGCCTTATCATCAGCGCCTTTCACGCTCTTGTGAACTTTAGTTTATCCAACACTTTCACAGATATGCATCTAACTGGCAGATGACTCTTTGTTTGTATGTTTGTCTTCCCTCCTTTCTCTTGGCCTTTTTTCCCAAATGTGCACTGTTAATGTTTAAGGTATAATTTATTGTCCCTGTAGGGAAATGTGTCCTCTGCATCTAACCCATCCTTCAATGCCACTAGGGCAACCTGTCAGGAGTAGTATAGATTTTACCTATGATGCATGGTGGGGGAAACCGGAGCTCCTGGAGGAAACCCACCTAGACACAGTGAAGAACATGCAAACTCCATACAAAAAGGCCTGGGCCAACACAAGAATCAAACCCTTGGCCTTCTTGCTGTGAGGTATGATGACTTAGTTGGCATCTGAGCACTACCCACTCAGCCGCCAAATGAGGAGACTTTGGGAAAAAGCAGGTTGTCTCAATGTTTAGTTTGTTATAAAAATATATCTTGGATAACATTATCACACTTTTATTCATCAAACATGGTTGATCACCACCAACATTTTACTCAGACGTTATGTGCCTACAGTATGAACTTCAAAACAAAAAGAAACATTTATTCTCTTCATTCACTCCTCTATTCTTTTTTTTTTTGTTATTACTCTGAAAGATTACCTCGATGGATTCATATCACTGGTTCTGCTCTGGCTCTGGTCTGTCCACCAACGAGAACACCCCCACCAACCACCCCCACAGCAGGCAGCTCACTGACTCCTGGCTCATTTCTCATAAATTAGTCTTACCTCGCGCACACTTCTTTCTCTTTTGTTTCTTGCAGCGACTCTTTCCATTCTCCCCATGCCCCCTTCGCCCGCCTCCAGTCTCTCCCCGGTCCTCACATTTCATTTTTCTTCCTACAAATGCCACACAGCAGTCCCTTAAGAAATGTCATTTCTGTCTTCTCCTTTTGTTCTGTAATTTCTCTGTGTCCCTCCTTTTCTCTTGGGATTTCATTTATGGAATGCCGTCCCTATGTCCAGGGCTCTCTCATATCTGTCTCACTGTCATCTTGCGCTGTCTGTCTCTCGGTCTTTGTCTCTCACACTCACACGCTCCATTCCTCTCTCTATTGTGCCTGTCTCCTCACCTCCACATACACCTACAGCGCAGCGAGTGGGAGTTTGACATGCTATGCTGAAATCTATTGTAGCTCAAGACAGCGACAAATCTTTTATTTATGAAGGCATGAGGCTGACAAAAAGGCAAGACATCTTTTAATAATCTGTGCCATAGAAAGTGGTTTTGACTTAGTTATTTGAATTGTTGGGAAAACCTCTTTTTATTGGCACAGGATATGTATAAAATAACATACAATTTAAATGAGTCAAAAAAGCAAGAATGCATGTGTTCAATATGAATCCATTATACCAAATATGTTTGAACTCTGGGTTTTAAGATTTTCATCACCTGTATCTCTTTTATCACTATGTCAATATAACGGATGATGTTAAAGCTACACCTATCAGTATTTCAAGTTTAGAACTCAGCTCCTTATATTCTTTGAGTGTTATTCAAACCTCATTTGATTCTATCCCACAGATAGGATTCCACTGTAGAACACTTCCCTGGCATAGGGTTGCAGTCACTTGTACTCTATCAAAATGCTAATAATATCATCTGCAATATCCAGGACAATATTATCGTAGTGCTAATTGGTGGGGGGGAAAGCACCTGCCCACACCACTACCCAATTATTTTTAATTACACTGGTGGTAATAAAAGGGAAAAATTGTGTAACGACAAGTCTTTCTTGGGCGAGGTGACAGTTGTGTTCATCTCAGCTTTAGTGTGTGTCTCATTTAGATGGCAAGGAGTCACTCAGAGATTTCTGCCCCCTCAGGAGAAAAACTTTTCTCCTCTAGGTTTTATGCTGCATGATTTATTCATGGCACCACATGTCTGGTGAAGTGGTCCTGGGCTGCTTCACATATGCGCATATGTGTTGGCCCACACATCCTTTTCACGCTCCACAAGTTAGCCTTGTCATACATGTGATAGAAGGATTATAGGGCCAAAATTATTAATGGCTCTGATACTGGATCAAAATTAATATATTCCCTTTATTTTAAAACTATCCATGTCACCCATATTGCCAAATGGACTTATTTTCAGTAGCAGTGCCTAGACACAACAATAATTAATGGTATCTTTTGGGGAGTATCTTCCGTGTATGTGTCAGTTTTTCTGGCTGCCTTCAAAGTGATAATGCTCCCCGGCTGTTGCCCCCGGGGACTGCTCCATCTTATTAACTTGTCTGAGGAGACAAGCCGGTGGTGTGCTGCTGCTTTAAAGCCTTGAGGGACGGAGCAGGGGACTAAGTTCTCCCCTGTCTTCTTCTGCTGCCCCAAACATCACTTCACTCTCTATGCCTTTGGACCCACACACGCACCGACTGGCAGATCATCTGACACAAAAAGGGAATAGTTTAGAGTGCAGGGACTGTGATAAAATATAATCACTTATTCAGCATGGCAGATCTCGCTGCGAGGGCGTTTGGCTTCACCAGTTCACTAATATGAGTTAAAGAGAGCGGATTCCGTTAAAGAAATCTCTTAAGAAACTAGGATTAGAGAGATTTTGTCAGTTTTTTTGGTTGAACTCTCTCATCTTTCTGTCTGTCAAAAAACACACAAACTTTTCTTTCTGTCGGCTATAATGATCAAGATACCACATAATGCATCTCCACATTGTGTTTCACAGTATAGAAGGTTTATTTATAACCAAGCAGGGTTTCTAAAGGACTTCATATGTGTTCATGTAGCAGAATAAGAATCTGTAGAATATATTAGAGGCAACAAACAATTGATATACATTGTTTGGAATTATTACCCAGCCCTACCAAAGACGTTCCTGTAGACTGACTATTCTGTAAGTTATGGACTACAAGTAATGTTAGTCATTTGAAAATGTCTGCATAAACTCATCATGTTTACTATTTATGGGTCAGTTACTGACAAGGGAAACAGCATTACAATATTAATAGCAGACTTGGAGACCCTTATCCATGCATTTGTCTCCAGTAGATTAGACTACTGATATGGCCTGTTCACTGGGATCTCCAAACAAGCTGTAAAACAGCTGCAGTATGCCCAAAATACTTAAGCTTTAGTCCTGACCATAGAACCAGGAAATACGATCACATTATTCCTGTGCTCAGGTCTCTGCACTGGCTTCCTGAGGCTCTGAGCATAGACTTTAAAGGAGCTGTGTACAAATCTCTCTATGCCCTCTCACATAGGTACATCTGTGACATGTTGGTGCTATTTGAACCGCCTCGGACTCTGAGGAGCACAAGGACTGGCCTCATGCTGGTGCCCAGAGTCCGGACTAGACATGGGGAGGTAGTGTTTCAGATTTATGCAGCTACAATCTGGAACAGTTCTGTTTGTCTGTGCTTACAACTATTAGATTATATCTGTACTCTTTTTAATGCATTGTGGTTATTTGTGTATTATAAATATATTGTAATGTTTTAATTAACTGTGTGATTATAATTGATATGTTTTTAATATTCCATGTGATTTTATTTTTTGTTTTTGTTTCTATGGTTACGATTTATGCCTGTGATACGGGCTGTGAAGCATTTTGCGTTACCTTGTGTAGGAAAATCACTCTACAAAAAAAGATTGATTGATTGATAGTATTTAGCATGCATAAGACCTTATCTATACATAGAGCAACACTGTAGGGTCTTTCCTCACAGCAAGAAGGTCATAGGTTTGACTCCCAGGCGGCACTGCAGGGTGAGGCTTTGTGGGTGGAGTTTGCATGTACCCCTCATATTTGCGATGGTTTCCTCCAGTGGGACGGCAGATGAGCGAATTCTGGTGTATTTACTGCAGTAACTGTTCATTAATACTCAACTTCCATTCAAATAAATAAATAGATACCTCAGTTTCTCTTTTAAGTTTGAGTTTGGATTTTGCGAGTGACATCCACTATTCTGTCCTCCTCTACCCTCCATACCTTCTGTCTTTGGACTGTCTTTGGAGCTTATCTTACTATAATGTGCCCTTTCTCCACCTCGGCACCATTTAACGGCTACATTCTCCCTGCTCTCATGTTGGCTGTTGTCACAAGGAACAGGGTTATTTGGACAGGGAATGGGATTGACACAGACTGAGGACATGACAAGTGGACACAGCACCTTTCGGGACATTTAAACAAAGTTACTACCTTGTTCCATGCCACTCTGCTGTTAGCACTTGATAATTATTACAGCAGGTCCACATCATTCTTGTAAAAAAAAATGGGCGCTGTAAATTATAGATGGATGTGCAATTTAAAAGTTAAAAAAACAAAACAATATGTATTACAATTTGTCATGACTGGAGAGGTATTTAGATAAATACATTGATTGTCCAGGGTGAGACATGCATCTTTGTCATGTTCCTGCATCTTTTCCCTACTTCCCTTCATATATCACTCGCAGTAAGTGTTTCTCCACACTTGCAGGTGCATAATCCCGTCATTAATGATCCTATTACACTTTGTTAAATCCACATTGTAATAAAAATATTATGGCCCTCACTTGCCCCATAAATGTTCATTAAGGTTGAGATGAAAAAAATTACCTGAAAAACTCCAAAGCTTTCCAAAACACATTATTAAATCTGCTATTTCTTACATTGTGCACCATGTGCACTTGTATATTGTAAATAGTAACTGTAACTCTATTTTAAATTTAAATTTATTCTTTAGAAGTGTTTTTTATTCTTATTTTTATTATCTCTTTTTGACTGTTGCACTGAGCCAAAGCAATTTCCAAGTCTGTGACCTCCCGTTACTTACGTTGGCAATAAAAATGATTCTGATTCTGATTCTGATTTGCAGAAGGAAAATCAATTCTAAGCAGATTTTTCTAAATGCTTACAATTTAGGGAGCATAAATTAGCTTCAGCCTTTCAATTATGGTTGCTTCTCTGTGGAATACGGTGACATTATGTCGTCCTTATCATTTCTAACTGAATTATAATCATGATTTATCTCAAGCAGTGGTTTGCAACAAAGTGAGAGCACATAGAAACAGTTTCATGATGACGTTTTAAATCTTTGATCCTATTTGAGCCCTTTTTCCCCTCGCACCTCCAGGCTTTCTCAGTTATTGTTCTGTCTTTCATGCATCAATAGATGGATTATCATACATCCATATTTGGTCATTAGAGGGCAGGCAAGATAAGGAGCTGATTAAAATTGTGTTTTTTACTTATTATTTTTACTCTCTGAGCAAAGTCTGATTGTGTTGTGTGTGTTTGTTATGTCCTCCTTTGTCCTCCAAGTTAATGTTGTTGTTGTGGCACTTACGGAGGACATGCAGACCTGCTGACAAAAACACTGATAGCGACACACTCACATCCTCGCTCAGGGAAGGGCCACTTATCTGACATACCAGATAGGCTGCTGGGCTTTTTATACTTGTAGGTGATATGGCCCAATGTTTAGACTATGTATTAGAGGCATTGAACTGGCAGTCTTAGGAATGCACCTTTTACATGCCCAATGCTATTGCCTCCTAATACAAGATTTGGTAATGGCGGGAAAAACAAATTATCACTTAAAATCAGCTAAAAATATTACCACTGCCATGTCTGCTATGTCTTGATCATGTTGACAAGACAGTCAAAATGTATGAACCACGAAATTCAAGTATGTACTACCTTACATTTTATCAGCTTTTATAGTGTACACTATTGTAATTTAAAGTAATCTAAATACCACCAGAAAGATCAAATAAACCAGCTCACTGTACAGTTTTTGAATTTGGATATGTAGGCATACTGTGGAAGATCACATCCAAAAATCAGCTCATGAGTAAGTATGCTTTTATTTTGGCCACAAATATGGTTGGGCTTTAAATATGCAAATTATGTAAAGTCATTTGGTTCTTCTATATCTGACAATTGTAAGATAGCGATGTGATTACCTTAAACCAAATAACTTTATCTACTAAGAAGATAAGATGGTCCTTTCTAAACTATGCACAGTATGTCTTAAAACATCTAACATTTGCCATGTAATATTGGCCTCTACCTTAGTGTGTCATGAAATGATCTTGCAGTTGCAGCTGAGAAAATATTAGGCTCAGACCAAGTACAACATTGTGTGCTGCGGTGGGTTGGTTCCCAGCTGTCAGAGGCTGACCACACCAGGATTGTGTTCCTGGAGCCTCAGGAAAATTGGAATGACTGTAGCAAAGTCATGGATGCGAGGTGCAAGGAGGAGCTATGTGTTTGGGTCTGCAGGCCAGTCCTCATTATAGCGCCCGCTAAAATATTACAGTGAGCTGACAGTGTCTAAGTGAATTGTCCAGGGCAGGTTTGACAGGCAGGGGAAGGCAGGCAAGATTATGATGGATGATGACAACACGCGGGTGCAGAAGGTGTTCTGATGTGTTCTGTTGCTCATGCAGGAACTATTACCTACACATAATGTGTAACAGTTTGGTGGCACTGGGAACACACACACGCTGCTGATGCCTGATGGGGATGTTAGAATGTGGTGCACAATGAGGCTGCCATTTTTCATACCTTCACAATTCATTCAGGAGGCTGTTACAGGCCCCACTTCTAATGACAATCAGTGCCATTGTAACTGTGTTTACGCTTTAAAATGAAACAAAAATATTAGTGCTGTCCAACGATTAAAATATATCGCGCGATAAAAAAAATGACGGCGTTAATATTGATTTGCGTTAACGCGTTAATAACGCGCTATTTTGGACAGCCCTAAAAAATATATGATGTTTATTTTTTCCATTTTCCATCTCCCATTTGTTTTGTATTACAGAATGTCACTTGTATTTTTGGGGGCCATTGAAGTTCATTTGTACACTCAGTAGATACATTACTATGGTTCATTTGGCCATTGCTCAACAATTAGCTTTCAATTCTTTTCCATTTTTCTCCAAAGCCATTTTATTTCATAGGCTTGAATTGCTCGCTGTAAAGGATTAATCAGCTGATTGATGACTGCTGATTGCACTATTCAAAGCTCTACTCCTCTTTCTCTAGTTGCAAAAGAATGTTAGAAAAACTGCACTGCAACTTCAAAGCAGAAAAGATTTTTCTTTTTTCCTCACACAGCTGCTGGCCAATAGAGGCCAGACTCTTAGAAGTCCAGCTGAAGTTACCTCCTTCATCCGGTCCTATGTTCTGTGTACATAAGAAGTGAAGGATGCATGATGCTCTTTGAAGACCAGCACACATCACTGCAAAGAAAACAGAGGGAGATCAGCAAAACTGATAATTCATCTATTTGAACAGAAGAAGAAACAAACCATTGGTGGCTACCTACCAAAAGTGCAAAACTGTTGGGCAATTCCATATAAAAATAGCCACCACATCATAAAAACACAGCTTTGTTTAGTGTGAAATTCCATGAAATCCTCTTGGTTTATAAGCTGCCAAGGACACAAATCTTACAAAGTTTACAATAAAGACTAATTTCTTTAGGACAACAGCCCCTTTCTGTCAGTCAGAAAAGCGAGCTCTTGTTGAAGGCGAGATTTTTGAGCTGCAAAAGCAAAAGCCTCTCGTAACACACCATAACTACAGTATTTCAGCTTCCATGTCTTAGCATATCCTGAAGGTTAAGGAACAAAAAGGTCAAGTGATAGACCCAGACCAATTGGTATATCTTTGACCCAAATTAATTACTGGTGCAATGCCAGACAAAGACTGAGTCATAAGCATGGCGATAGTTTTATTGTTCATTAACATAATGATGGTCTGTAATTGTATCCTTTTATAGCATTATGTCAGCAAACCGTTTCAATGACGGGCATGTAGTACTTGGACTATTGTATATACATGGGTATATACTGTAGATCTTTTCACTGTAGGCTAAATGTACTGTTGAATGTGAGTCCAAAAACTCTACTCATGAAGAGCGTAAGAAAGAGTGATAAGCACTTTTATTTCTTCTAATTTCCTCTACATGGACCTGCAGATAGAAACTTGCTCTGGGCTATATCACTGGTGTCAGTGGTATGTTCATTATTATTTTTTGTCTCAAACAAATACATATAAGCAAACAATTCTCACCCTAAATGAGAATTGTTTGTACCCTAAATGGTTCCAGAACCAGTGTTAAAAAATAACTTTTGTTCCCTTTTGTTTTAGTTTCATTTGGTTTGCATGTGCCTGTCAATGAACCAATGACAGACAGCTGTGTCGTGTGGACCCTTCACAACAATCTAAAACATTTTGAGCTAGGGTGTAGTGTTTCCCTAGCTTAAGATTGGTTATTTTAGCTCAGCTTTCCTCCCATTCTACTCATTAGAGCAGATGGAACAAAAAAGGAGCAGTCACCCCAAGGTTGGCTGCCACACTCCTGGTGCATCTCCTGGTCGCTACACTTCCAAACACTCTGTCATTTATCCATCCCCTCTCAGCCTCTCAGTGCACTGGCCTTGTTCCTTTTCAGACTTGGCCACCGGGGGAGGTGTGTGGCATTGGAGCAGGCATTATTGATAGAGCATCTGCTTAGACTTGGTGTGGGTATGTGAGGCATGTGGGTGAGCAGCTGGGGGTTGGAGCATTATGTCATATTACATATCTTGAGACGTCTCGTTCACTAGTATTGGATCCCCCTTTGCATATTGAACATTGTTTTCTTTTCTTTGGCAAACAACCCATTATACAAGACCCCTCTTCTGTTGTTTATGTTGTCCTGAATCTAGGAACTTATTTTTATTATTTATTGAATTTATCCATATCCAATTGATTCCCTGGGGATGTCTGGGTGTCTGGGACATGCCTGGGACACCTCCCCAGGGAGGCGTCCACGAGGTATCCGGAACAGATGCCTGAGCCACCTCAACTGGTTCCTCTTGACATGGAGAAGCAGCGGCTCTACTCTGAGCTCCTCCCATGTGTCTGAGCACCTCACCCTATTTCTAAGTGAAATAGGGTGCTATCTTGTCCTTTCGGTCATTACCCAAAACTCATGACCATAGGTGAGGTGACGTGGGAACGAAGATTGACCGGTAAATCAAGAGCTTTGCCTTTCGGCTCAGCTCCCTCTTTTCCACAACGGCCTGATACAGCGACCGCATCACTGCGCACGCAGCACCAATCCGCCTGTCAATCTCACGCTCCCATCCTTCCCTCACTCTTGAACAAGAGATACTTGAACTCCTCCACTTGAGAAAGGACCTCTCCACCCACCTGGAGAGGGCGAGGCACCTTTTGCGGTCGAGCACCATGGCCTCCGATTTGGAGGTGCTGATTCTCATCCCAGCCGCTTCACACTCGGCTGCAAACCGTCCCAGTGCATGCTGAAGTTCGTGGTTTGTTAGAGCCAACAGGAGAACATCGTCCGCAAAGAGCAAATCAACAAATCCTGTGGTCCCCAAGTCAGACCCCATCCGGCCCCTGTGGCTAGTAATTCTGACCATAATAAAGACATTGAACAGAACCGATGACAAAGGGCTGCCTTGGCGGAGGCCAACATGCACCGGGAACAGGTCTGACTTACTGCCGGCGATGCAAACACAGCTCTGACTCCGGTCATACAGGTATTGGACGGCTCTCAGCAGTGGGCGTTGAAGTTCCAGAGGAGAATAACGAGACCCCGGTCGGTACACCTTTCAAGGACTCCAAGAAGGCTGGGTACTCTGCACTGTTGTTTGGCCCGTAGGCCGCCACAACAGTGAGACACTCCCCATGGCAAACGCCAGAAAAGTGGAACGTCCAATCCCTCAGGGGGGACTTCTTGAAAGGGGTGACGTTCCATGTCCCAACAACCTAAATATATTCAATTATACAAAAAAATAATTGAAAATTGAATATTGATGTTTTTGCATTAAACAGATCTAAAATTGCTATCTATTTTTTTTTTAAGTCTTTTTCATGTTTTTGAATGTTAAGTACCCTAGCTTTAAGTTGACACTTTCAGTAGGAGTTTTTCCCAGCTGCCATTATTTCTGTCTGTGCAAAGTTATTTAGTTGAATTCAAAGCCTATCTGTGTGCGGGAGACTTAAGGACAGTTCTTTTGGCATGTGGTCTTGTTCGGGGGCAGAGAGGGAGCGGTTCTATCCAGATAATCAGTGCACATCTCTTCTAGATGGCCCGACTTGTCAGAGCGCATGGAGGCTCTGCCAATAGATTTGTGTCCTTGGCAGCTTATAAACCAAGAGGATTTCATGGAATTTCACACTAAACAAAGCTGTGTTTTTATGATGTCAAATGGGGGAGCTTGTCTTCTGGACGTCACCATTTCTGCACTTTTCATTTTGGGGGAGGAAGTGAAACTTAAATGCTTCAGCACAGCAAAATAACTGCTAAATAAGTCGTCATTTTGAAAGTAAACACTCAGATGAAACATATGCTGAAACGCCCCAAGGGGTTGTGCAAACTTGCGTTAAGTGTGCAGTTATAAAGAGTTTGTTCACACACTTTTCTTCCTTTTGGGTATATTTTTGAGTAAATTGGCCTTTATTTCATTATTAGTTTATGACCTCAGCTGAGCACTTTTGCTTTGCTTTGGTTAATTTCGTCATTGGCTGTTCAGAATGCCTCTAACTACTCTCTAGCTTAGAACTTATCTTTACATTAGTGTATTATCTCTATACAGAAATGATGTAATAATGAAAACTATATTCACAGTAGGTTTTGTCCTATGCGTGTTTATTCATTACACTATTTTCTTGTCCTTGTTTTGACCTGAGCCAATGTGTGTATTTTATTGCTACTATAACATATTTTAATGTATCTAGACTTTTAGAAACATTGCAACGGTAAGCATGAACTGCACCTGGACTATACACTGCTTTCATCATGTGCATTTTCACATTGAATTCAATGATGCAACAATACTCTAAAAACAGCAAGACAAATGTATCTATCTGCTGCTGATGCTGTACTTACGTTTCTAAAACAGTGAATATATGATGAGATGGGGAACATTATCTGCTGAATTTCAGCTGGTTTGTTTGTGGTTTTTGCCTGTCTGTCGTCAGCGTCTTATTTTTGAAACGAAATGACTTTCATGGTTTAACTATGTAAATGAAATGGAGCGCACCTGATCTCTGCCACTCAGAGCCGACATCAGGTGTGCCCCATCATTTCACCAAATTGAAAAGCCGTCATTTTAAGCAAACAGGGTTTACTGAAAAGATGCAGCTGCTGGTCCTCTCCCCATGCAGCTCTGCTATATATCATCCCTGATAATCAATGTTCATTCCACTCAAATTTACCTAACTTTTATGATGGTTTTTAATCACCAATGGTTAGGGAAAGTACTTGTTTCTTCTCAATTTGAAAGATTTCTCTGAAATCTATGATGAGAAGTCATAAAAATTGTCTTAAATAAAAACAAAATAAATGACCATAATCATCTGTGAGATGAACACAGATCATCTGTGAGATGATTATGGTTCCAGTTGTGGCCGGAGGTTCGAGGTCCAAGTTGGAGATGCATTCCACTTCCAAAAATAACTCAAAATAAATAGCCAAAATGCAGATAAAGTTGTTAATCCAGACAGTGATATTTTAGATTTTGTTATCAGCCCTGAATAAAACGTATTAGCGTAACATTAGTGTCTGTTACATAACAGCACATTTCTAAGAGGCTGCACTGCTGAACAGGTGACAGACAGCTGGTGAACTGAGAGCTCTAAAGAGAAAATACACAACAACCATCAATATTTTAACTACCATGTTGGATTTTATATCTCGGGCATTTTTCTCAGCCGGAAATTCTGCCCTCCGATGACCACTATAGAAAAACGTCTACATGACCAGTAGACGTTTCTCAAAAAACATCTAATTTTCTATTCCAGTTATTTTTACCAAATGTATTTCTAGTATAACTCAATGCCACAATATTGATATCTTCTAAATGATTTATATTTCTTCATTGAAAAGTTATTTATGACAAAGTAATGATGGGAGTGTATGTAAACATCCACTGTAGGGCTGGGCTAGGGCTGGGCGATATGGCAAAAAAAAAAAATCTCCGATTTTTTCACACCAAATCCGATTTTCGATTTTAATCGATTTATTTTTTTCTATTTAAAAACAAACTACAACTGACAAAGAAATAGATTTTCCTTTATGCAGTTTAATCTAAATCCCCATGGAGCATAAGTGTAACAGGAATTAAGCCTTAAAACATGCTTGTAAACGAGATGGCTCTGCCATTGTAAACAGTGAAAATGTAGCTTAACAGTTTTATAATAACTTCACTTACAATGACACTATGCACCTTCAAAAATAACTTAAATCACACAAACAAGGCCCATCGCAAATATATCAATCCTATTAAACACATGCATTATTTACATGAAATATCACATTTTTAAAACTGATTACTCAAAATAGAAATGTTGTAACAGACAGTCTTTTCCAAAAGCCTCCTCGGGTTTTCATGCTTGTTCTTTCAACTGTGCCTGAGTAACTGTGCTGTAGTACAACGCTCGTCCAGCTGGTGGCGCTAATACTAACTTCAGTGACTCCCGCATTGTGCGAGCTTCCTGTTTACATTCTGATGCTGTAGCTAACAGCTACTGTAGCAGCTACTGTAGCTAACAGCTACTGTAGCAGCTACTGTAGCTAACAGACAGCGGGGAACACGTTGTTTGTATCAGAGCAATGAGAACAATGTGTGAGACGTGTCTTTCCCCAAAGTGCAGCGGCTCAGTGGGACACGAGTGTGTGCGCGCCACGGACACGGGAGTGCGCTTTGGAATAACGAGCGTGAGAGAGCGTGAAAGATGTGGCGTACAAACATGGCGTACGAACATAGCGACCGGAGCCTGCGTGCGTGTGTGTGTGTGTTCTGGCGATTACATAAAGTCTGATTCTTGAACGTTTGGAATGTTATTGCAACAGCACCAACTGTAAGAGCGAGCATCAGGCCAGAGGGAGACTGTTAGCATTAGGTTAGCTTCAAAATGACTGCTCAACACCATAGACCCGCGGTTAGCGCGTTAGCGCTGTAGTTCTGCGCTGGAGAAAATAAAAATCGAATTTTTAAAAAAAGAAATCGCCCTAAACGTAAAACTCGAATTAATGATTAAAATCGATTAATGGCTGAAAACTATATCACGATATAAGTCATTCATATCGGTCGATAACGATATATATTGAGTTTTTTTTTTTTTTACCTAAATAAATATATTTGTCGTGTGGGCTAACCAACCTTAGCGGCCTTGTTTACAGTCACGGGGCAATGAGGCTGGAGGAATATGTTCACACTGTGTCCCTTGTTGTTAGTCCTGGTTTAATCCTGTTTTTTTATTCCTGGTTTAGCTCCTGGTTTAGCTGTTTGAGGGTCTTGTGTCCCCGTGACCGCTCCGTGCGGCTCTCTGTGCCGCACATGCTTCCCGTGGAAAAAGTTAATCTCTTGCTTTCGCCGAATACATCGAGTCTGTCCACTGCCTCTGCCGCCGCACATGTTATTCCGTGCACGTACGTGCATAACCATTGACACGGCATTGAAACACGAGCTATAGATCCATGGACGCTACGCATGGTGCGGTTGTTGGTGTTTTTGCATTTCCCCCTGCTCGGCTGTTATTGGTCGAGAAGCCTCTGCCTACATCCCCCACAATGCCATGCGCTTATGAGTCGGCTTTACTTTCGGTGTTTTCTTCCTGTTATTCCTGACGGAGTTAAGTTAAACTATCAAACATTCTATCGACCCCATTCTCTATTGATATCGAACACATGTCCATCCATCCATCCATTTTCTACCCTTTAAACCATTTCTGGGTCAGGGGGGTGGCCATCAGAGATGCCACCCAAGTCTCATAGCACCAGAACACATGTCTATTGCGATATATATCGTTATCGTTTTATCGCCCAGCCCTAATCCACTGTATCCACTACTAAGATAGATAGATAGATAGATACTTTATTGATCCCCGTAGGAGAAATTAGCATGTCGAGTAGCAGCAAAAAAAAAAAAACATCTTAAAAGCTTATAGTAATAGTCAGAAACAGCCCTTCAGGTCAAAGCAACAGATGTGGAGTAGCCTCTGGGTGGAGCAGGACGGGTCACAAGGTGGAGTAGCCGCTTGGTTCGGACCATTTTCTCTGCTCTACTCCAAAGTAAAAGGCTATATGCTTAAATAGCATTTTTCAAACATTTAGCATTCTTCCAATGGATTTTTGCCTGATCCACTTGTTTTGGACCATGACCCCTCTCCGCTCCGGTCTGGACCAGTGCAAAGCCATGCACACTGTTCTGCAGCAACATCAGGCAGACATTTTTTTTTTGTAAAGCACAAAACAACAACTGTTTCAGAGCTACTTAGGACATGCTGCCATTTTCCAGTGCATTCAAAATAAAACCAAGAAAACCAACAAAAGACCAACAGTGAGGCTCACAAAGGCAGATTGGCCAATGGAAAATGAAATCCACTTGTGAGAAGTAACATTTATATCTGCACTCAACAAGCTCTTATGTGTTGTGCATATAAGATATTATGAAGTATTTAATTGATGTTGAAGGTGTAGGTTGTTCCAAGGCCAGTTGTAATGACCATGTAGTGGATCCCACATAGCAGGGAGTGGTGAACTTGAATAGCCCTGCCCAGTATAAATGCTCTGGCCGCAGATGCATTTAGCGGTCAGCTCTGAGTTTATGGCTGGGGACAGCACTGTCTTCCGTGCCATTTGTTGTGGCTGACCTTTAAGATGATGAAGCACAGTGTGAGTGACCCCTGGCAGGGTTTGTTCAAAGAGCAGTCTCCCGTAATGGGGGGTCCGGAGGCTGGCAGCATGCTGTGGGATTGATCAGCCCCTCACTCAAAGGCCAAACACAGGCCGGCCCGGGCAGAGAAGGCCGTGCAGGACACAGCACCATCAGCGCCTTTGAAGCCCGCTCCAACACCTCAGCTGCTTCAGTGCATGAATAAACATGTGTCTGGGCCTAAGCTGCTCCTGTGTCTCTGCTCCGTCTGTTCTCCTGGAGCACGTCAGAGGTGGCAGCTAAACATCAGGACTAAACTTCTGTCTTTTAGTTGCTCTGAACCATTGCGCTGTTTTCGTCTCAGTTCCAGCCACTGTCACAGACTGCAGAATATTTCCTGAGCGCGTAGTGCTGTAGGATTAAATCCACTCATATAAAGCTTGCATTTCTTCCACAGATGTCAGCTTTGAGATTGAAATGAGATCTCCTTCTGCATATTCAGAGTTAAAAAAGAAACACAGAAAAGAAGAGAGTAAACTCAAATGCTTTGACTTGAGAAGCAAGTTTAAAGAGAGTGTCTGAGAGCCACTGACCACAGCAGCACACATGAGTCGGTCCACAACTATAAATGTCAAGATATACGTTATTGTGTACAGTAATATTGGTATTGGTCAAAAATGCAGATAATCCATCCATGCTCCATCTGAGCTCCAGAGAGGAAAGGGTCAATTTAACCTACTGGTGAAGTAAGAAGCCTTTATTTTCTACATTAGTAGAATAAGACATACAATACTCTTATGGCACGGTCACATAGGTTTTCACAAACGAACTTCTAACCTTGGTCAGAAGGATTTATTTTTTCAACCGTGCCAGCCCAAAAGCGGTGTTGTACAACGCTCAGTCCAGCTGGTGACGTTAATATTAACTTCAGCGCCTACTTCGGGATCCGATTTAAGTTTCCGTTTCTCTTTCTGTTTACTCTTGGCTACTGTGCGCATGGATCTACTAGGTACCAAAGTGAAAATGTTGGCCAATTTCGATATGTGGAAAACGTAATGTGACGCACAATATCTCGTGCTCACTAGGGCTGGGCAATATGGAGAAAAAATCTTGTTATTTTTATTTTATTTCTCAATATACTATCCATCCATCCATCCATTTTCTTCCGCTTTATCCGTTGCCGGGTCGCGGGGGCAGCAGTCTAAGCAGAGACGCCCAGACTTCCCTATCCACACACACCTCCTCCAGCTCGTCCGGGGGGACTCCAAGGCGTTCCCAGGCCAGCTGAGAGACATAGTCCCTCCAGCGTGTCCTAGGTCTTCCGCGGGGCCTCCTCCCGGTGGGACGTGCCCGGAACACCTCCCCAGGGAGGCGTCCAGGAGGCATCCGGAACAGATGCCCGAGCCACCTCAACTGGTTCCTCTCGACGTGGAGAAGCAGCGGCTCTACTCCGAGCTCCTCCCGTGTGACTGAGCTCCTCACCCTATCTCTAAGGGAGCGCCCAGCCACTCTGCGGAGGAAGCTCATTTCGACCGCTTGTATCCGCGATCTCGTTCTTTCGGTCATTACCCAAAGCTCATGACCATAGGTGAGGGAGGGAACGAAGATTGACCGGTAAATTGAGAGCTTTGCCTTTCGGCTCAGCTCCCTCTTTACCACAACGGTCCGATACAGCGACCGCATCACTGCGCACGCTGCATACTATATAATATACTATATATACTATACTATACATATACTATAGTATACTATAATACTAACTATAATATACTATACATAACAATATTTTTACAGGATCAATAACCCTCCAAAAACAACTGCAAATACAAACATTTTGTATTTTCATTTGTAAAACTTTTTTGTGAACCTCAAAAAGGCCCGAATGTAATCCCGTTCTGGGCCTATAATCTGTGGATTCACATAATAGGGAATGGCACTGTAGAATGCAATAGTGTCATGAAGTCATGACAGAATTAAAGACTATTTAATGAAAGTCAGTGAAATACCTACTGGGTGTAAAAGTCCATGTCAGTGAATGTTAAACAGCTTCTCAGTTTGTGTGTACTTAAAGTAAAGGCAGCTCTCCACATTTCCACCCTCAAACACATTAGAACCAAATGAAGATCCTCTTTAGTGCCACACAATATGCCCATGAGTGACAATTTCAGAGCTTTTTCACAAGATCACACGGCTGCTTGAGCCATAGTACAAACTAATTATCCACAGAGAAGCTGACTAACTAGCTCTGTGCACCTAGAAAAAGACAGCAGGCAACGAGCTTTTAACATACAGCAGCTTATGGGGCTTCAGAGAATGAGGCATATCATTATTATAACGACACATTAAGTTGCATGCAGAGAAGCTGAAGAAGTGTTTAAGATGTTATACCAGCTATAAACCTGGTCAATCTCAATCAGATTTTAGGAGAGCCCTCACTTTTACAACACCAAATAAATATACCATGAATTCTATGGAAGTATAGTTTTCTCAAAAAAAGAAAAGAAAAACTGGCTCTATCCTTAATGTCGTATGCATGTATTTTTGAGAGGTTTAGCAGTGAAAAAGAGACTACTATACCTCTCTCAGCCAATCAGCTCTCAGTATGTAAAAGATAAACTGTTTTCTAATAAGATGAATACAGCATGTTGTGGTCTGTTTTGTTCACTTAAAATGTATTGACTCCAGTTTTCAATAGAATTTTGATCCAATTCAATGTTTTTTACATAGCCCTAACACCAACAGAGTAGCAGAAAATATACACAGCAAGAAACTAAACACATACAATATTTGATAATAGAGGAACTGCTGCATATATGTGTTTGAAATGCATGCTGTAATATTTATGAATCTGTTCTTTGTACAGTAAATAAAAGGAAAATAAGGTTGGTTGTTGTGTTCCTGTAGTATTAAAACTCCTCACACTGATTCTGTCAGACATATCAGCTCTGGAACAGCTCCAGCAGTGCTCACGAGGTGGTGTTATGGGGGTGGCAACTGTTTGTTTACCAACACATTTGACTTTTTGCATCTTTAAAAAGCTGCCCCAAGTTTGATTTGCAAATTAGAAGTGATTCTGTAGGAGGCTGTATCCAAGGGTTAAAAAAAAATAAAAAATTTAATAGTGAAAGGAATTAATTTGACAGTGCACCTATTTTTGTTGTATTCCTTATTCATTCATTACCCAGTTTTAGTTAATTGATGGGTTACTTTGTTTATACTGTCAGGAATGAACCAGACAGAGACGGATCATGGTGCGCCAAACTCTGTGAGTTTATTTAGGTTTCTCTCAAGTTTCAGTGGTTTCTGATGTTTCTTTCTCTCAGACCAAAATGGAGTCCGTACATGTTATATAGTCATTGTTACGTTACACATCGAAAGACGTACGTGTCACACAGAGACAGAGCAAATCATAGTCAAAACATGGAGTCCTTGTTTAGTCTTGCAGTTGTCCTGCACGTAGGCCAAATAGCTATCTAATCCTCACATTACTATGAATTTTTTACAAAAATGTTTAGAAAGAGCTAGAAAGTTCCTTTTGCGATCACCCATTCAGACTATTTTGTATATAATGTATTTAAAATCCCATGTAGGGATTAGAAATCTGGGGTAAATAATACATGTATAGTGATCGATTTAGTTTTTGTATAGTGATCCATCTCAGATTTAGATTTGCCCATAATCGAGGTGAGATTTATATCATTACATTTTTTGCACACCTCTAGCTGCAAATTCACAATTATTCTTATCATTACTTCGAAAGTGTGGCTATCAAGAGTCACAAACTCTATAAGATCATTATACGGGTCCTTCTAAAAAAAATTGCATATTGTGTATTATTTTCTGTAATGTACTGATAAACTTTAGACTTTCATATATTTTATATTCATTACACACAACTGAAGTAGTTCAAGCCTTTTATTGTTTTAATATTGAAGATTTTTACAAAAAAGTAAAAAAAAAATAGCATACTTCATCCGACCAATAAAATAAAAGTGTTTTTGATATAAAAGAAAGTCAGCCTTCAAATAATTATGTTCAGTTACACACTCAATACTTGGTCGGGAATCCTTTTGCAGAAATGACTGCTTCAATGTGGCGTGGCATGGAGGTAATCAGCCTGTGGCACTGCTGAGATGTTATGGAGCCCCAGGATGCTTCCATAGTGGCCTTAAGTTCATCCACAGTGTTGGGTCTGGTGACTCTCAGCTTCCTCTTCACAATGTCCCACAGATTCTCTATGGGGTTCAGGTCAGTAGAGTTGGCAGGCCAATTGAGTACAGAAATACCACTGGCCGTTAACCATTTACCAGTGGTTTTGGCCCTGGGAGCAGGTGCCAGGTCGTGCTGAAAAATGTATGTATTTATTTATTTATTTAAGGATAGCCCCATTGAGATAAACTATCTCTTTTTCAAGGGGGTTCCTTTATCACAGAAGAAAAATAACAAATAAGAAAACTCTTCATCTTCATAAAGCTTTTCCGCAGATGGAAGCATGATGTGCTCCAAAAACTCCTGATAGCTGCTTTGACCCTGCCCGTGATGAAACACAGTGGACCACCACCAGCAGCTGACATGACACCCCAGACATCACTGACTGTGGGTACTTGACACTGAACTTAAGGCATTTTGGCATTTCCTTCTCCTCAGTCTTCCTCCAGACTCTGGCACCTTGATTTCCGATTGACATGCAAAATTTGCTTTCATCCAAAAAAAGTACTTTGGACCACTCTCTGTAGCCCAGGTCAGGCGCTTCTGCCACTGTTTCTGGTTCAAAAGTGGCTTAACCTGGGGAATGTGGCACCTCTGGCCCATTTCCTGCTCACGCCTGTGCACATTGGTTCTGGATGTTTCTACTCCAGACTCAGTCCACTGCTTTTCTTTACATTTTTGCCCAAATCATCAATAATTAAAGGCTTGAACTACTTCAGTTGTGTGTAAAGAATCAAAAATATATGAAAGTCAAATGTTTATCAGTAAATTACAGAAAATATTGAACTTCATCCCATTTTCCACTTTTTTTGAGAAGGACCTGTATATATTTTTCTGTCAAAAGTCCAGAAAACAATCGTAAAATGAGTTGCTATGCTTAAGCCATAGTTTATGCCATGCATTGCCATAGCAGATTTCATCTCAAATGATTGTCATGTGAAAATCAATGTTTACAAATTTACAAATGAATGAGCCTAGGAATAATAGTAGGGAATAGTATGCCTCTGTCTGTTTGCATCCAGCCCTTCATGTACTTACCTCTTTCTCACCCCGCTCACCTGCTGCCTGAATGGCACAGACATGTGTGTGTACACACACACACACACACACACACACACACACATACACATACCTGCAATTGCGAAAAGAGCAGACCTGGAAATCAATCACTTATAAATGCTCACAGAGAGAAATGGATAGAAGGAAACTGTGATAACACCTGTACAGACACTTCTATGTTTGTTCAGCTGCAAAATGATGCTCATATTGTTTATATCTGACTCATACTCCCAAAGAAATGATTTGGAATCTATTATTTTAGATATATAGAGAAAAAGACAAATGACTCTGCTATAGGCTATTAAGCAGAAGACCTCACCCTCCCACCCCATGTCCCTCATCTGCCTTGTCTCCTTGAACATCATCGAGGGACATCATTGAGCTTCATTCTGCTTCTATGCTATCAATAAACATTTCAATTGCATTCTATTGTTATGGCATTTACTTTGCTTGTGAAACACTCCTTAATGCAAATATACTCACGCCACGTGTACTGTGCTTTCGCGGACATCAAGACTGCATTTCGTCATCTACTCTACAATGACACACCTGCTCTGTGTCGTAGATCCGTAGAGCACAGAATGTCTTGCATTTCTGGATAATAATGATGGTTTTGGGCTTTAAAAATAATTGTTCGTCTCTAGTTTGGGTCAGGGTGGGCTTAATGTTTTTTTAGGCCCGATTCCAGACCTGTAGCTGCTGTCATTGTCACACAGTCTGCTTATTGTTGGAATGAAAATTTTACCACATCGATAAATAGAAGCTTAGTTGTAAGTATGGATTTTTTTTTGCGGAAGAAACACATAGTTTTGTTAAATCTATGGAAATATTGATTTAATACGGACGCACGCTATTCACACTTCTTTCTGGTGTTGAAAGACAGTTTGTACTGGTGCTGTGCTGGCAGACATGTGCAGTGTAAAGAAGTGTTTGATGTTACATGAAGGTGAGAAAACCCTGCCCTCAGTCAAACCAGACAAAAGCATCTGTCCTTTATAAAGCGGACCCAGCCTGGGACCTGACCCGGCCTTTGAGCAGAATTCTGAACAGCACTTATCTCACCTGTACTGGAGACAGGAGCTATAAACTTATCACATCGCAGAAAAACTAAAACGGATTTTTTCGTAAATACTGTAACAACAAAAAACTATGATTTTTTTCTACTGTATATTAGAAGTAGTAGAAAATAGCTTATTATTATTATACAAATACATGTGGAAAATCAACCACACAGAGACGGGATCTTTGCGCACCAGAGCCCGGAAGTTTATTCAGTTTCTCTTTCAGGTTTTTTTCAGGTTTTTTCAGACAGAACATAATCAGGATATGGTTTATATAGTCAACGTTTCAATGGAAAAACATACGTGTCACATCAAGAGACAATCAGAACATAACAAGACATTGAAAGAACAAAACACGGACACACAATCATAGCAGATACACAATCGGGTCGTTGTGATCTACACAAGGCCATCACTTGTATAGATATCTAATTCCCATATACAGATTTTTTTTTTGGGGGGGGGGGGGGGTTTAGGAGGTAAAATATAAAAAAAATCCGATCCTGTTTTTGCTTTGTCCTTTCGATTCCCTTTGTGTTGTAAAAAAGATACATAATAATAATAATAATAATAATACAGTAAAGCCATATATTTGTGGCACAGCTGGGGTACATCTGTAATTTTGGTAACATAACTTTCATTAGAAAAGATATTCCACCTCTAGATGTGACTACTGCAATTCATTTGTTTCGAAACAATTTTATTTTGCAATGTGAAGCATCCAGTTTAGAGATTCATCTCCATTCGGCAAGCTATTTTCATGGAGTGTGCGCTGCAATTGGCTCAGTTGCTTAAAATTTATGAGACGAGTAACATTACTGGCACAGAGGATAATGATTAATCACAAGGTAGCACCGTTCACATTTAGTTTGAGCCAGCTCTTTTACCGTAGAACAGCCCACCTCCTCGAACACAACAGCATCTCGTGCATTGTCCTTGCACACATGACCTTGCAAGCTCCACTGATGACTGTATCGTAAAAATAGAGGCCCTTTTTACACCTCTGAAAACATGCCATGTATTTCACCCAGCACAGAGGTATCAGGTCTACGCAGAGGTTCCCTGGGCTTTTGGAGAGGTGCAGAAACACTGAGTAATGCTGGGTCCAACACCAACACATTACAGCAACAATATATCACGGTCTGCGTAGAGTGGCTGAAGCTAATTCACAGCTAATTGGAGTCCAAAGGCAAAACTCCTGCTTCATTAATATATATTGGGAAAGCTCGCCCGGCAGAAGTTATGTAGTTGTGTGGCCTTACCACCTTGTCTATGTCCAATCAAAACGGCTCTCGGCTTAGTATTTAGGGGTCCCCAGCGAGAACCGAGACACATGTGGTGTGTGCACAGTGTTGGGGAGGAACTAAATACATGTAGCTATTTTTGAGTAACAGTAATCACAACACATCACTTTTTATTTTGGTAGTATTCAGGATACATTTACCTTTCCTACATTAGCATTGCATATTTGATCATGTAATTAGGGAGAGATATTACAGAAAAATCGAGATTTAAGGTGCATGCAGGTAGGTTGTACACTTTCTCTGTAACTAATGTTCCAAGTATTCTCCCCAAGAATGCATGTGTGAATGGCAGATGGATACAGTCTTGGAAGGATTGCTTATGTTGGCCTCGGGGCAGGTGTGATTATAATCACTTCAACAACAATTATTTTTTTATTGAAATGTAACTTTAAGTTACTTAAAGACTGCAAAATCAATTTCCGTATAAATCATGCAGTATAAAACCATGCCTTGATTATTTGCTTGTTGAAAAAAGTGTGGACAAAAATGCCATCAAATAGAGCAGAGGTGTTGTTGCAGATGTGAATACCTCCAGAGGTTTGCTCCTGATTTATTGCCTCCACTGAAGAGGTTGTGATCTTTCTGCCATTGCTTGGCTTGGTAGCTTTTTAGCAAGGTCAGTCAAAAATATTGTTTAAGTGATATAGCCGAGTTGGAGAGCTGTAGGTACTCTCCCCATGTGCTGTATTTAATAAAGCATTGTTTTCTACATTAGTGTTTACTACTAGCTTGCCATTGCATATACTGAATTGGCTATCATGGAGTGCATTTCCAATGCAGAACTGCTTATGTCTCATGACATCACTGACTTCCTTCGGCAATGTGTCCACATAACTTTTCAACATAGCCTCTCTCAAAGTTAATGTAAACATAAGGTAATTAAGTTCAGAATTTAAAATCCAATTAATTTAAGTGACCTCTTTTGTGCAAGGTGTTTGGAAATTAATGTCCCCTCATAAAATAATCAGATCCTGTTGGGTAATGTGTGTAAATAAACGCACATTGGAAAAAACACTAATCAAATTCATGGACAAACATAACCACAGCTAAGAAAGCAGTGGATTTTCTTAAAATGCTATGAGGAGCCTTTAAGCAAACACCAGCAGCAGGTTGAGTAAATACCATTCACTATATAAAACAGGAAAGCCCATACAGAATTAGAAAGAAATGTTTGAAGAAGAAAACCTGGACATAATTGTTCCCAGTGATAGAATTTCTTTAGTACAAATGGAATATAGCTGTAATGAGATCCAAGGGTTTGAACCACAAGAGGATTCTTCTTTCACGAATGTCAGACTCTTTTGTGGCGAGCAATAGGACCAGGCTTAATAGATGTCTCCATTTCTATCAAATACAGTAACAAGCCTGTGGGGCATGGACGGTGGGAGGACAGGGCACCCATGCCTTCCAGCCTTTTGAGTGAACTTGATGAATTTCTTTTGAGATGAGCACCAACATGGGACTTGGGAATGAAAGAAGCAGAAACTCACCTTTTGTGTTACTTGACCTATTGATATAGATATCATTTTCATTAAAATTATTAGAATTTCCCATCCCTGACAAAATGGAGGGAGAAGAGGAATTTCAAGGAATAACTCAGGAGTGTCTGCAAAGGGAGCACTTTGTGAATGAAGAGTCAAAGCATGCGTAGTGTTGTGGATGCCAGTGTTTCCGACCAGCTGCTCAACAGGGGATTTCACTCAGGAACTAAAAGCATTTAATCAAGATAATCCTCTGCAAACAACTGGGCTTTGAAGCACTGAATTAAGTGCAAGAAGGTTGCAAAGTAAAATTGATTTAAGTGAATTAGGTCTCCTGTTGCTGCTAGGGCCAGATTGTTATTAATATTTAAGCAAGGGGTGTATTTGAAGGCGTGACACGGGAGCGCTCCGTCTGAAATGAACAACACTGATGATGCCACTTTACGCGGGCCCATTACCATTTAGCAGAGATTGCTTTCATTGAGTGAGCCAAATGCTCAGAGGCAGAACTGCCACTTGTGTTTACTTTATGGATGCTGTAATGTTGTGAAAGTGAAAAAAGACAGTTTCCTTCAAGAGCTCGTACCTAGCAACTAACAAACTAGAAAACTAGAATCATGCCATAACTCATTATATTCATTAAAGCTTGCATACTGTGGTTCTGATACTACTGAGATTTTGACATCCTCTCTATCATCACTTTCTCTCAACTTTCACCACAAACAAAGCTACAACACACTACCATTATAAATTTGTCAGACACTTTTATGGACACCTTAGTGAGAGGCTTATCACGACAGAGATTGCTCAGTAAATAGAGTTATAGCATTTATGGCTTGTTTTAAGTTATTCATCACATTGATTTTTGTTGTTCTTTAATGTCAGGTCTAGTAAAGAACACATGATGAAGGATAAGGAAAGGTCATGAGCTCATATTAGCATAAGTCCAGTGGAAATTACAAAGGTGCAGACAAATCCACTCTGAGCAGCGCAAGGTCAAGGAGATGGTGAATTTTCTTGCATGTTAAAGTAATCATTTTAGAAGATACCACTTGTGTCAGTATATTGGGTACACAGGAACACTTTAACACATTTCTATCAAGGCCACTGGAAAATTTGATTAAAGCTGATTTGGAACATGAGCCAACTCTGAGATTCTGTAAAAAAAAAAGGAAATTCAACCAGCAATTAAAAATACAAGGAGAGGCTCTGCGGTCCGGACATTAGCTGACCCTGCACTGCACCCACACCCACTATTACTCTGCTATTTGGATTTTGACAAACAAAACAGTGGCAGTTGAGTTTTTAAGACAGCTGTTTAATATTGTTATATCTTTTTCTTATGTGATTTTAATGTTTTTTGATTACCTTTGTGATTTTATCTGTGTTTATAATAGGGGTGTGACGATATATTGATTTCTCCCGCGATCGATTTTTCGATATATCGCGATACTTTCTCCCGCGATTCGATTATCGATATGCATTTGCCAAGTATCAAAATCAATTTTTTTTTTTTTTACAATTTTCTTTTTTTTAAATTGGTATCAATACTTAATATATTGCTACATTACGCATCTCCTTTCCATTTATCATGAAATAAAGTGTATTTTTTTCTTTTATTTATGCCATAAATTGGCATATTGTATATTTCTGACCAATATATCAATAATCGTCATATCGTGATTAAATCGTTATCGTGATATCGTTATCGTGATATCGTTATCGTGATATCGTTATTGTGATATCGTTATTGTGATATTGTTATCGTGAGCTTTGTGTATCGTATCTTATCGTGAGGTACCCTTAGGTTCCCACCCCTAGTTTATAATGGTGATCTTGGTGTTTATGTCATATGGTGAAGTGAAGGAGGACCCAAAAAGTGGAGATGCTAAAATAATGATTTCATGAAGGCAATAAATTTAAAGTCCCGGGTAAAAACGAATCAAAAATCCAAAAGTAACTCAGAAACATAGACAGACAAAGACAATCAAAGACACAGGTAGAACACATTTGGGCGGGACAGACAATCAAAACAGGGGAACAGGACAGGAAGCAACACTAAAACCAAACCACAGATAACTGATGTCAAATTAAAACCAAAGTACAAAATAATACTAAATCCACTCCGTGGCAGTTTAGGTTTTATGTGATGATTTGTTCCTTGTGTGATGTGGACTGTGAAGCGCTTTGTGTTGCCTTGCGTAGGAAAGGCACTCTTGATTGACTGATTTGTGATTGGAATTTAAATGCAAAGTAGTTGACATCACACAACCAGACAAACAGCAGCACACAGAGGAGACGTGTAAAAAGAAGTGCATAAATGACACATAACGATTGGAATATTTACACAGGACATGATCTAAAAGCAAACAACCTTAAAAAACCAAAATCCGACTCAACACTTCTCTGTATACATGTATAGTCTGTGAGCTAACACAATCTGGCTTCTCTAGAATTAAAGCATTTTCCTTGGCTTCCTTGTTTAGATCGGCGTGTCGTTTGCTGTAATGTTTCTTTTGGCACCACCTCCCTTTCTCCCGGTTAGCTCTGTGGAATAACCCTAAATAGTAGCTTGAAAACGATGTCACTTGAGCTGGTGAAAGTGGGCACGAACAGGTTTGAATGGTGCAAAGCTAAAATTGCTTGAGTCCACCCAACCACTATCCAAGAGTGTAAAAAAAATCTCTGAAATAAAATGCCAAGAAAACATCTATTCAGTCAGGGTTTGTGAAAGTAGAAGCACAACAGTGTAAATAAAGTTTTTAACTATTCTGAGCACAATGCTTATGTCTTGGGAGAAAAGCCTGATGTTTAGATATAGGCATATTGATTTCACCAACAAACAGGTGCAACATACTCATTAGAGGCCACAGTTGGACGCCTTACCCTAGTTCACCAGGAAAATAATGTGTAGCTCACCACTACAACATGGGGCTGTAATAAATATCTGTCATTAAGGCATACTTGAAATTAGTGTCATGTTGCTCATTTATATGCAAACCTAACGTAGAAGTGTGCTTGCCCGTGCCCATGCTGTTGCTCTGTCTATTTAAGTAGGACACTAGAAATGGATGGCCAACTCTGAAAGCTGACCTACATAGAGGCACAAACAAAGTAGTTTCCTCAGCATGCAGGCAGGGCCCAGTTGCTCGGCAGAAAATGCAAAAGTAGCAGATGCTTTGTGTTATGGTGAAATTTAAATCAAAGCAACATGGCCCTGTACATTTCCTTGTTATTTAGAAAAACAAGAAATGGAAGTATAATGCTTTTTAGAGATCATCATGGCACCATTTAAGAAAAATGTTTTTATGTTAACCCTTAAGACACTTGGAATTTAGGCTAAACCGTGAACACTCACTTCTCAGCAAAATAGTCTTAGGACTTTTCTCAGAGTGGAGTTTGCGTGTTCTCCCTGTGTCCGTGTGGGTTTACTCTGGGTTCTTCTGTTTCCCTTACTACTAAAAACATGTGCAATAGGTAACATCCTCTAGCTCTGGTAGACCTGATCAAGCCAAGCATCAACATCTGGAGATGGGAGCTAATCAATTTATTTGTACTGCCAAAAATCAGCAGTCGTCTTAAAGGGCGTCATAGATTGTTGATTTGCCAACAGCAGTACAGTAAATCGAGGAAATCCAATAATAAAACATACACAGATATGAGTCATTGGTCTATAGCAGGTTTAACCAATGTTTAAATGGCTCGGATCATCAACTGTCCTAGGATACAGTCACCTAGGGACTACTAAAATTGATAATAAATATAAAGAAAAGCAAGAGATCTAAGAAAAATGTAGGGAATTGTTTGTGGGAAGCCAGGTCACTGTATAAAAAACTCATGAAGAAATTCTGCTACTGTGGTGCCTAAAGTGCTTTTCTTTTTCGCAGTGACAAGTAAACATGAATAGTTGAAAAATGTAGTATCACATTTATTCTTTTTCATGTATCTTATGTCCTTTATAAACAAAACCACTCTCAAAACAGTTGTTTCAATGAGATAATAATCCCAAATGCAGACTGAAATCACTAGGTTTTAATACAATGTGCATCCACTGACCATAACCTTTGCGGTTCTGTGGTCGAGTGTATTTGCAGCCTTCACTTTGCATGACTCACTGCATATGCATAACCGTAATGGTCTGAACAAAACCCCTGCAAATATCAAACGAATGCATTTGAAGAGACAGATCCAAGCACAAAGGGCCACCACACGAGGAGAAAGGCCAAGCGTGAAGCAAATAACAATCACATTGAAATCTAATTACATCAATTTTCAATCACATTGTTTGTGTCTGATTGTTCTGCAGCCTTGTGCTTTATTTTGTAGTCTTATTAAAATCCACTCTGTGACATATTTCTGTAATCAATTGTGAGATGTCCTTTTAACTGTTGTCACAACTAATAAATTCTAGCATTTAAAAGCCACAGAGCCACCACTGAGGTAATTGTCCAATCTACCATTTTTCAAGCTTCAGACTCTTGGTTATTTGGACACCTCCATGTAATCAGTGCTTCTTGTTTCCTTCTCCTGACCTGACACTCAGTCTAGACAGGACACCCCGAGTTCTGTGCATTTTCTCTCCCGCTGAAGTGTTCCATTAAACCTGAGCGAGAATACTTTATTCCAGAGGAAATCTAAAACATGCAACTTCAATAGTCTTTAGCCAAGACTTGGCATTTCAATTGTTGTATAATTTATCATAATGGCATTGTGAATAAGCATGGCTAAGTTGATTTAAAAATAGGCCTTTTTCACGTTTCTGATACATTACTAGGCCTGTAATTAACTATTATTTCAAATTGATTATTTGAACTATTATTCCTTGGAAAAATCGATTAGTTGTTTACATCCCAAAAAATCAGTGAATATAGGATTGTGTTTGTACATTTTACCAAAACAAACCTTAAAATTCCCTTGGAGAATATCGACATATACATGTAGATTACTTTTTACACGTTGGTTTTATTACCAATACTTAGTAAACACATTTTAATTTCATTCTGCTGTCATTATCGAATTATCTGAGCCATAAGACCTTTCCAGCATGTTTTAGTCTATGTAAGAAAACTATGAATCAATATTTTAGTATTGAATTAATCGAATAGAAATTGCTGTTAACTAATTTAATTTGATTAACTTTTACCTGTCAATCTTTGTTCCCTTCCTCAACTATGGTCATGAGGTGATACGAGCAATCGAAATGAGCTTCCTCCGCAGAATGGCTGGGCGTGGAGTTCAGTCAGACAGGAGAAGCTCTGAGTAGAGCCGCTGCTTCTCCACGTCGAGAAGAACCAGTTGAGGTGGCTTGGGCATCTGTTCCGGATGCCTCCTGGAAGCCTTCCTGGGGAGGTGTTCCGGGCACGTCCCACCGGGACCCGGGAAAGACCCAGGACACGCTGGAGGGACTATGTCTCTCAGCTGGCCTGGGAACGCCTTGGGGTCCCCCCGGACGAGCTGGAGGAGGTGTGTGTGGATAGGGAAGTCTGGGTGTCTCTGCTTAGACTGCTGCCCCCGCGACCCGGCAACGGATGAAGCGAAATAAAATTGTTGGATGGATGGATAATTGACAACTATTTTTAATTAATTAATAGATTTAATTGTTACAGCTCTATACTTAACTCTTCAGGGTCACAATGAATTCATTTTGCATTTGCAGTGAAAAACCACATTTTAATATTTTCAGAAATACTCAGTGTTCACCAGACCAAACATTTAAAAACAAAAAGAAATATAAAACACAACTGAAACACACTGAAAGTACATAATGAAAGAACTTTGCTTTTACGAGAACAATATTGTATGTACTGTTTGACATAGGAAAATATACCAGTTTACGGAATGGTAACTATACAATACTGTTCCTTGATACTATGCCATCACGTACCTAAGGTCATAATAAAGCTTTTATAAATGTTTTTTAAAATGTGTTTTTTATGGTTTTGTTTTTCTTTAAAGAATGTGGAAAGCTATCATAAGGTTAAGGTATACTTTATTGTCTCTGTGGTTCTTGGATTTGCAGCGTAGACCCTTTTTCAGTAGACAGACTGTACTTACTTTTTTCCAAATTGTAAGCTAAATCAAAGTATCATAGTTGCAGGTAAATCCCATGTTTTTGCAATTTATATCCAGTTCCAGATCCAAACAGATTCTCCTTACCACACCATATTGCTTATAGCGCCGTGCTCCTGGGAATACACAGACATGCATCTCGTCATAATCAAATGTTTTATGATGCTCTTTTTGAACTAAGCCCTGAATCTTTAACTGCAGCACTGTTAGTGGCCCACTCCACAGCTACGCTCAGTGGATCCATCTTCCACTGTCCGTCCCAGTGCTCCCCGAAGGCTCCCGCACATGAAGGCAGTCGCATTCATTTGTTTTTGTCTTTACACCCGCTTATGCTTTGACTCGCGATCTGGGAATCACCGCCTCCCCATGGGAACTAAGCTTGCTCCTCGATTCATCTCTGTAAATTAACCAATAACATACATGGTATAACATACTTTTTATTGCACTCAGTCTCAGCAGTGTTTTTCTTTTACTGCCTAAATTTATTTTTTATGTGAAATGTGCCTGGTGCCGTTAGAGAGTGGAGCTGTTAACTGTATTAAACATGGGATTAGTGCCCGGGGCTGTGGATCTCTGGTAATAGCAGACGGAAGTAGTGATCAAAGAGCTCTAAGTGTGCTGTGGGTGTTGGCGCGGCCTCTGTGTGCTGCTCTGCATTTGAAGACAGGCCTGGGAGGCTGCCGGGGCATGCTCGCTGCGTAGGTTTTCCATAGTCTCGCCTTTGATTGGACAGGTGAGCGTTTGATCAGACTTAATCAGGCCAGGCTAAGCTGGTCTGTGCAGGAAGTGGGAGAGCAGCAGGCTGGAGGTATGATAGTAGAGCCTACGACTGGGAGGTGTAATTCCCTTCCTTATTAAGTGTTGGCAGGGTTCACACTTGGAACTGTGAAGGCAAAAGAAAATTGTCATTTAAGAATTTTTTAAGTTTCTCTAGTGGAAATTGAGGTGGGGCTCAAAATATAAATGGAAATCTGCTTCAATATAGTTTCATTGTGATAAGAATTCCAGGGCAGTTCAGCAATTGTGTTCTGTTGAACACAATGTTCTTGTTTTTTACTTGCAGAAAAGGATAGCAGGATTACTATTGCAACAACACGTCATCAGTAGGGTAAAACTAACCTGTCTCACGACCATCTAAACCATAGACTGTGAATATTACTGGCCGTAGTCACGCCTATCTACGCCGTTAAAACTAATGTGCCATCACTTTTGCCTTCTATGGGGCTTTTTCAAAATGGCCATGGAAATTTGAAAAAACGCATATGCCGGCTAACATACGCATTTGCGCATATGTTAGACGGCACTAGCCCCATGTCTTCTGAAGTCCACAGCAGCTAAACTAGACTGGTCCAAAAAGAAATACTCCCCTCAGCATTGCACACATCTGGAACATAGCGTTGGGTCAAGAGCCAACTTTTGGACCGTCCTGTAAAGCTGTTTTCAAGAGGAAAGAAGACACCATACAAAAGCATTGGGTAATTCTCATTCCGGGTCCACCCCCACCGGCCCGGAGTAAGATTGCAAGCATGTCAGCGCACATGCTCATGGACCTTTTGGACCCGGGGCCCGCCCCCACTAATCTAAACCCAGGTCACGTTCCCCATTAGTGGGTGAACTATCAAGGCTGGGTGAATTCTGCTTCACAATGATGGGAAGAGCCAACATCGAAGGAGGACATTTTTGCAATAATTGTCACTTGGCCACGAGTTTCTTCTCAGCTTGTGTGGTATCACTGTTTTTACATGTTTTACATTTATATTAAATCTCAGAAATGCGCTGTTATACACACAGACTGTTATACACATTCACTCACTCAGACGAGACACAGGTTCAAACACTCTCTGACCCTACACCTCTCCCATCACTCGCTCTGTATTTCCAAAGTTTGTGTTAGAAAGAGGTTTTGTCTTCTACTTTTAAAGTTGCATAAAACACCCCTTGCCATTCCTTCCCTTTACCCTCATTTATCTTTGGCTTTACCTGGAACAGTGGTAATGAGCACAGTCTAAGTTTTATATATAGCTATGACAATGCATAACCTCCTCAGGATAGTTAGCTGGATTCATTAGGAGCTGGGGAAGCCGACCATATATAGTAGTTGGATTGCTTCATTCTTATTCAAGAGTGGTCCTTCTTCTCATTTTTTATGATTGTTATTTTTTCGGTATAACCATAGCCTATAAACTAAGTAAAATTATTGTATTGAGAATTCTACAGTTGTTTGATGTAGAATTTGGATCTGAACAACATATATTTGAAAGATTAATTGATCTGAATCTACAGTGCCTTGCGAAAGTATTCGGCCCCCTTGAACCTTTCAACATTTTGCCACATTTCAGTCTTGAAACATAAAGATATAAAATTGTAATTGTTTGTCATGAATCAACAACAAGTGGGACACAATTGTGAAGTGGAATGAAATTTATTGGATAATTTAAACTTTTTTAACAAATAAAAAACTGAAAAGTGGGGCGTGCAATATTATTTGGCCCCTTTACTTTCAGTGCAGCAAACTCAGTCCAGAAGTTCAGTGAGGATCTTTGAATGATCCAATGTTGTCCTAAATGACTGATGATGATAAATAGAATGCACCTGTGTGTAATCAAGTCTCCGTATAAATGCACCTGCTCTTTGATAGTCTCAGGGTTCTGTTTAAAGCGCAGAGAGAACCATGAAGACAAAGGAACACACCAGGCAGGTCCGAGATACTGCTGTGGAGAAGTTTAAAGCCGGATTTGGATACAAAAAGATTTCCCAAGCTTTAAACATCTCAAGGAGCACTGTGCAAGCAATTATATTGAAATGGAAGGGGTATCAGACCAGTGCAAATCTACCAAGACCCGGCCGTCCCTCCAAACTTTCATCTCAAACAAGGAGAAGACTGATCAGAGATGCAGCCAAGAGGCCCATGATCACTCTGGATGAACTGCAGATAACTACAGCTGAGGTGGGAGAGTCTGTCCATAGGACAACAATCAGTCGTGCACTGCACAAATCTGGCCTTTATGGAAGAGTGGCAAGAAGAAAGCCATTTCTCAAAGATATCCAATAAAAGTCTCTTAAAGTTTGCCACAAGCCACCTGGGAGACACACCAAACATGTGGAAGAAGGTGCTCTGGTCAGATGAAACCAAACTCGAACTTTTTGGCCACAATGCAAAACGATATGTTTGGCGTAAAAGCAACACAGCTCATCACCCTGAACACACCATCCCCACCTCAGCTGTAGTTATCGGCAGTTCATCCAGAGTGATCATGGGCCTCTTGGCTCCACTTCACGATTGTGTCCCACTTGTTGTTGATTCATGACAAAAAAATAAAATTTTATATCTTTATGTTTGAAGCCTGAAATATGGCAAAATGTTGAAAGGTTCAAGGGGGCCGAATACCTTCGCAAGGCACTGTATATACTTACTTTTTGCATTGCACTTTTTTGTTTGTCTTGAAATAACCTCTAGAGTTGCCAGGTTGTTTTTGTGGATTTCAGCTGGGGAGGTGTCTGAGGCTGTATGGGCTGCTGAGAAACATCAGTGTACACAAGCAGAAAACCTGCAATGAGTGTGAAATAAAGAGGCAGAATGATGAAGCTGGTAAAGGGCCGTGAAAGTAGGCTCTCTGCCAATTTAGTGGAACGATGGGATTGGGGCCCGTGCCCGGCGCTGGCTAATAAGTGTGAGCGAGTGTAGCCAAGAGGGCCGGAGCAAGTCCATCCAAACAACACCTATTATCAACCTTACCATCAGACATCGTTGTGCCTCCATTTACAGCCTATTGTTTAAGCTGTAGGGAGGGTCTTCTCTGCCCAAGTGTTGACACCTCTTCCTCCTGTCCATCAATGCTGACAGGCTGTAATAGTCTCATAGAGGTCAAACTCAATGTGTTTGGAAGAAAAATATTCGAAGATTCTAGAGGACAAAGCCGGTTTTGTGCTGACACCTTGCAGGAAGAGTATGGCTTGGGTCGGGGCTATTTTGTGGCCTATAATTGTCGGTAAGGTCTGTAAAATGGGATAGCTGAGCAAGAGGACCGCGAGTTCAGAGAGCCCACAGGGGGACGATTGCAAATAGGAAGGAGGAGAGAAAAACAAGGGGAAGTTTGCTGTTTGATGGCGATGGGACACATTCCAACTGCAGTTTACAGCCACTGCAAACACGTTCTTACGGGGAGACAGAGAAAGAGAGAGAGATGGGACGAGCCGGAGAGCTGCTGTTGGTGGTCGCTGGTATCTGTGGTGTGGTCCAACCCTGACCCCACAGGATATAATGGTGCGGTAGAAAATGTCTTGTCAGTTGATGGAAGAGCCGCCCGTAGCAGCAGGAAGGAGTGCGGCGACAGAGGCCATGTGCGTTAACCTCTTTCCTAGTCGCTCTTTCTCTCCCTCTCTCCCCCATTCTTCCATCCCCCCACCCTATAGACTTTACTCCCCTCTCCACCCCGACACTCCCCTGTGACAAATGACTCCTGGCGGTTGATTTGTTGGTTGTCAAAAGTGCTCCTTACGCTGGCATGAAGGTAGGGTGAGCGGAGGGCACATCTATCTTTCTCTCGCTACCCTGTTTTTCCTGCCGTTGCATGTTCTCGCCCCAAGCTCGGCGCAGGGATGTCACACACTAGAAAATTGATATTCTGTCTCTTAAGATCTTATTAGATGTTGTCTATGTTTAATCAGCTGAAGCATTAAGGTGTCTAAGTCCTCCCTCGACGAGGCGGTTACAGAAATGTTCCGGTTTGAAGAGCATCTATTGTTACTTGAAGAAGACAGACAGCGCTAACGGCACATCATTTAGGGACACTTAATATGCACACTTACGCAGTCTATAGAAGATTAGGAAATGCTTTTGCTTCTAAATGATTAATCAATCCACCTTAATGAATAAAATGTATTATAGATGTATTTTGTTATGTATGTATTTTTTCTTCATGTATCCATATCGCACTGGAAGAGTTGATAAGGCCAACATTATTACACAGGATATTAATGTTTCTGCTTGAATTGCTTTACTTTTTATTTTTCTGTGAGTCAAGGTTGAAAAAATGTGTCATGAAATGCTATGCTAAATCAGCCTCAGAATACAATACAATTCATAAAATTAAGAATGATTGGTTTGTTTTAATATGTTATTGTATGGTTAATGATGAATATTTGTGAAGAATGGCAGTCATCCCGCTTGTAAAGTGACGCAGAGAGCTGTAGCACAGAGTATAAGTTGTGGTTACATACACTATATGCACTCTATTGTCTGTATTGTATGCCAAATAGTGCATTTTGAGTCAAGAGGATGTCAGGGCGGCAAGCTGTTTATTTTGACTGGTGTTTAGGCTTTATCTGAAGTGATTTCAGGGTGCTTTTTGTTAAAGAAACCCATCTCCTCTCAGCCACGCTTGTTTTTTTATTCACTAAATGTGTTCCTATTGTGCCATTTTCTCCTTTTGCAGAAGTAATACAAGATCACTTTTTCTTTCAACCCTGGACCACACAAGATGCTCAATTGCTTTGCGCATCCCCATCAAAAAAGCGTGTTCAAAAACCTGCAACCATCTTGTCTGTATCTTTTGTGTTAAAAAGGGGGGTTAAGCTTTTATCCCATAAATATGGCATAAAAAACCCACAGTCAATGACACATCCATTCTGAGGCCTGCATTAACATAAAACCGAGGGCTTGTTATACAGTGAGATTTCAATAAAAAGAACACAAAATACATTTAATGAAATTCAGATGCTGGGGCCTGGCTCGGTGAATCTCATTACAAAGCTTTGTGCTGTTTTTCCATCTTCCATCTGCAGAGGAGGTCTTGGAGTGCCCTTAATAATGTGGCAGATTTCATCATATTCCTGATTTAAAGAGGACAATGCCTGTCTTGTTCACTTGTTCTTTTCAAGGCCAAAGCCAATCTCCAAAGATGAACCTGCAAAGTTTCTGAATCTGCTTGTGATAATAATAATTCATCATCATTTCTTTTGGAAGTTTTGTTGAAGCTAACTGTCTCTCTTTCTTGCCCCCCTCCCCTCTCTGTTCTTTTCTGTGTAGGATTTGGTTTCATTACTTTTGAGAGTGAGGACATCGTAGAGAAAGTCTGTGAAATTCATTTTCATGAAATCAATAACAAAATGGTAAGTCCACTTATTTGTATTTTTTTTTTCAATTTCAGGTGGATGTTGAGGGATTAATTTTTGATTTGGTCTTTTTCCTTCATTCCTAATAGCAGAGTTGAGTGTGCGAGTGGCGTCAGGTGGTTGTGGGTGCAGGTCCAGGGGATGGGGAAGGCAGCGGTGTGTACTGCCCACAAAGCGTGAAATTGTATGGCTGAGTTATGCCTGTCAGGCTGGAGGAACGGGAGCCTGTCCTCTCCAGTCGCACTAACCCTCTCACACACACACTCGCACAGGTGGAGGTGTCCAGAGAGGCAACAGGGGAAGCTGAGTTCATTAGTCAGGGATTAACAGCCTCTGCAGTGTGCCCCTGTGATGCTGGTTATACCTGTAATTCAGGCCCTTTATTGCTGCATATCTCGCAGTTAGAAGCAACAAGCGACAAATGCTGTTTTATGGAACACTGTATAAAGAATTGATTCACACTATAGCTGGCGTACATAACATTCTAACTATAACAATGGAAATTTGTTACCAAATAACCAGTTCCTCTTTCTCAAAAAGGAAAGATGATTCGTTTCTTATAAGATGAAGACAGAATGTTGGGGTCTTTAAGATATATATATATTAGGGCTGTCAAAATTATCACGTTTACGCACATAAAATTAAATGTTTTCATTAATCACGTTAAAAAATTAACCCACGTGATATTATGCATCCCATAATAACACTCAGAATGCCACGGACACATGCTTGTGTAAGATGGCGACAGAGCAGGTAGGCCCTCTGCAAACTCAAGTTTAAAAAGAATATGCGTGTGACCGCGGGGCACTTGCTGTTATATGAACTCAAACGGGAGTCTGCATCCTCCATGGCCGCAGCGTTCTGACCCGGGGCAGCTGCAGCCGCTCTGGACAGCGATTCGATTCTCCGGCGGCTGTGAGTTTCTTTGACAACAACACGGCGAACGACGCCGCCGTAATGTGATCAAAGACCATGCACGCACAGAACTATTATCTGCTTGTTGTGTGCGTGTCTTTGCACGCAATATTTACGCCGCTGAAGCTGGACTATGGAACCTCAAGTGTCCGTGTCTCCTCCCGAAGTGCAACTTAACTCGCTAAATTAAAGCTGGGGCCCTAATATATGAGGGGAAAAAGTTAAGTATCCCGGCTTTAGAGGGCTATAGATATTAACATGGTCTAGTCCAATATAAAAAAATTGTCAGAAGGAAGTCTATTTGTGGCCCACGTAATAATTGATCCCTCTTCTGCTCTGCTTTTGAAGTCGTCAGATCACATCTGATAATTGACACAGAGTGACCTTGCTGTTGCTACTGCGGCATCAGGTCCTCCTCGAGCTGCCCAGGCCTCTTGAGAGCTGCTGCATCATTTGAGCAGTTCTGTGGATGGACTATGGGGAATACTTGTCTCAGTGCCTCCATCTCCGTGTGCGTGTGTGTGTGTCCGCTGCCTCTCTGCCAGGCGCTCTCCTCCAGCCGCCTGCCTGGTCCTGTGACTGGCTGGCTGACTGACAGGATCAGTGTAGTAGAACCGTGTTCACCAGGGAGCACCCCAGGTCGCATATGACCCCACACTGCAGTACGCTCAGTGCTCAGGACGGCTCCCTGCAGCGCGCCGTTGTGACGGAAATAACAGTACGTGCCCAGCGAGCACTGTCAAAATCAAATGTCGCCGATCCTGTGACATGTAGGCAACAGCAGCAACAGAAACAACAAATATCACACCCCAGCACACAGCTGTTTATGAAGGCGCAGGAAAATGAGAATTGTCGTACCACTTCTAAACTAATTACATATTTAAGATCTAATACAATCTTCCTTGCAAAGAAATGGAGCCCTTATTCAAGTACAAAATAAATCACAACTATGCAAATGTAGTCATTAAACAGCCCCGAGAATTAAAGTGGACATGTAAAAGTTACCAAAATGAAACTGGTTAAGATTTTACACCCAACAATCTGTTTTACCATGTTTTATTTTGTTATAACTTTCTCAAAATCAGAAATGGTTAGGCATGCCTTATATTCTTCAAATGCCAGTCTGTATAACTGACTGGTTAAAGGAACTAATTAGGTAACAATTTGGTAATAAACATTAGTGCCACTTATTTGAAGTTGATAATGATAATTAACGCTCGAGGGTATGAGCCTTTTCATAATTTACTGCAGCCGTCTTACAGTTCAGATGATTTTGGAGTAAATTGTCTGCAGTCTGTTCAGAATGGGGCATGATTGCACTGATGAATAGAATTCACAATTTCCATTAAAGTGATAGTCTGGAACTCCAAATGAATTACAAATTTTAAGAATTGTATTAAATTGACCTCCTGGGCTTAAATGTTGATATAAAATAAGTCATTTTATGAATTCTAATATTGTGGGTAAGTCCCGCCTTCCCTTCTCTTAGCTATAGCTCAAAAATCCACGATCCCGTCCACTTTAACCAATCAAGTGATGCCAAGGGCTGTCAATCATCGGCGCTCATGATCGTAGCTGCTCATGCTCAGTTGTTTGTTTTCACGGAACCTCCGAATCAAGCCTTTATAGGCTCTGGAACTAAATGAAAACTGAACAAAGAATTCTGAACATCCTTGCTGAGTTACCAGTTTATAAACTGAACCTATATCCATAATCATTTATATACTGAACCTATATCCATAATCATTTATATACTGAACCTATATCCATAATCATTTATATACTGAACCTATATCCATAATCAGATCCTCTGCAGATGTGTCCTATAATGTTCAATTCATGATAATAGCCACTTCCGGGTTTCCCCCGATCCCTTTTTTTGTGCCTTAAAACATTATTTTTATCATGAAAACGTTAACAAATAATCCTGAAAACCTGTGTGCATGTGTATTAATAATGTATATAATGTGTTCTCAGATTAACATTTAAATGTGTTGATTGATTGTTACGGAAACGTAGGCGTACACCAATCAGAAAGGAAGGGGGAGGGAGATTAGGTCATTTTTTTTGTTTTTTTTATTATGTACCTCTCTCTCTTTTTTCTGACAAACTCCAGACAATGGGCCTCATTCACCAATATCTTCGTAAAGAATCTTCTTAAATTTCTTCTCAAGTCGTTCTCGAGTAGATTTCTAAGAAGACCCTACGTGGGATTCATCATGTTTTCTTAGATTGATGAATGGCAACTCCTCGTAAGTAGAGCGTGCCAGGTGATTCATTAGCATAGGTACTTAGCATAGATTACCGCCCATTAATGCCCATAAAAGGGACTGCAGGCCGTGTGCAGACGCCAAAGAAAACAGCAACATGCCTAAAGCAAAGAGTTACACGGAGCTAAAAAGTCACCCTTTTTTCTTCTTTTGCCAGACTGAGATTAAAGTCGTACAATTTTGACTTTAAAGTTGAAATATTATGAGACTAAAGTCGAACTAGCAAAATTATTAGATTAATCTAAAAATATTACGAGATTAATCTCAAAATGCTATGAGATTAATTAAAAAAATATATTATGTATTAAATATGAATCTCAAAATGAATCTCATAGACTGGAGAGACCAGCACGCAGAAACCAGCGCGGACCGAGGAGAGACCGTAGACTGGAGAGACCATAGACTGGAAAGACCGGCGTGCAGAGACTGAGGAGAGACCGCATATATGAGAGACCAGCGCAGTCCTGTAATAGACCCATGGGAGAGACCAGCGTGGTCCTGTAATAGGGACGTCCCGCCATTTGGAGCAGCCATCTTGACGGAATAGAAAATGCAAAACCGCTGGTGATACTACAAGTCGTTGCGAAATTTTCCTATCATGCCGGAGCAATACTGTGCAGTTGGATGCAACCAGATACGTGATCAGACAAAAGGAATATCTTTATACCGTATCCCAAAAGAAACAAAACGGAGAAACAAGTGGTTGGCGGCAATAAACAGACATTATTGTTCAGTTAGCATTAGCTCAGTTAGCATCAGTCACGACTAGGGTTTTGACTTTTGCACAAAAATCATATTCGAAGTTTGTTTGTTTATTAATTTAAATATTCAAATATTTAATTATAATTTATTAAACGGCTCCTCAAAGCTAGTTGTTACTTATGTCTGTACAGAGAAGCTAGCCCACGCTCAATAAACAGATATCTATCAATCAATCAACACCATTAAATGTTAATCAGAGAATACAGTATACATATACATCCTTAACACAAATGCACGGAGGTTTTCAGAATTATTTTTTCATGTTTTCATGACAAAAATACAAGTACAACGAGCTTTCAGTGCCTATCACTACTTGACTGTGCAAGAGAAGCTTGCCGAGCTAGCCACTCTCAATAAGCAAATACCAATCAATCAAAACAAATAAATGTAAATCAGAGAATACAGTGTACATATACATCCTTAACACAAATGCACGGAGGTTTTCAGAATTATTTTTTATTTAACAGTATTATTAAATACTGTTTTAATGTGACAAAAAGCGATTGTGACAAACCCAGAAGTAACCATTAACATGAAACGAACATTTTAGGACACATTTGAAGAGGATCTGATTATGCATTTAGGTTCGGTATATAAATGGGTAACACACCGCTGATGTTCAGAATTCTTTGTTCAGTTTTCATGTAGTTCCAGAGAGTTTTTGAACTAGCTAGCTTAGCTCCATTGCTGCGGAGTCGGTGGACGGATTTCGTCAAAATGGCTGACGCGGCTATGGGTCATGTTACTGGGAGATCCCTATAGATCCATGGGAGAGACCAGCGTGGACCTGTATAGGTCCATGGGAGAGACCAGCTCGGACCTGTATAGGTCCATGGGAGAGACCAGCTCGGACCTGTATAGATCCATGGGAGAGACCAGCGCAGAGGGTCGGCGCAGACCCCGCAACCTCCTGCAGCAGCAGTATTTATGCCATTTTTTTGTGGCCCGTGGATGGAGAAATGCCTCCTATAAATAGGAAGGGGTCACTAATACACAGCATGATGTATTTTATTAAGCATTGGCACATTTAATTTAAAACTGAATTAAAAAATAGGCTAAATTACCATAAACAATTAGATGGTTAAATATATACATCAATATGACGGACATATCACTGTAATGTTGTGTTTTATTCTTTATTCTTCTTATCACAAAAGAAGACAACACCAGCGTGCGAACATGTCGGCACTGAATGTGCTTAAGAGTGCTCCTGAGCACTCTTAGGATTTGTTCTTACCCAAGAGAAATTCTGGATACGAGAACATTTCATGAATCCCACAATCTTCGTAAAATCCTCGTAAGTAGGATTTACGCACAAATTTGTTCCTAAGAACGGTTCGTGAATGAGGCCCATTCACTTTAAGGCTCTTGGGCATGACAACATGATGTGGGCAAGGCGGAAATTGTATTACATTTACACAATTGTTTAAACCTTCTTCCTTTGTGTATTTTTATATCATATCAAATGATCTGAATGTTTTGTTTTTTCCTTTCCACTGAACACTACTTTTCAAGTGTTCCAATACTGTGGAAATAGTTTTTTGTAATTAGTTTTGTAAGTATTTGCAATTTGTTTTAACTGTCTGCCCCTTCTAAAGTGCGGAAGAATGCAGTGTTTCTGAAGTGTACCTCTAGTTATATTATTGTTCGACAAAAATAATGCATGTTATTTTTGTCAGCAATCACAAATATCAGAAAAAGTCAATTATATTAAAAACCTTGGACAGTTCCATGAGTATTTAAATAGAAATGCCAGCTCTTACCAGTACCACATAAAATATCCGCAGAATGAACTAAATCCACCATACCACCAATAATAAAAAAACATGATTGTTCCTTATGAAGTGCCTTACAGAAATAGACCTCATCCATCCTGTCCTGGCAGTGTTATCTAAGATAGTCATTGAATAATTGATGCAGACAGAAATTCCACCCCACTCAGGAGGCGGCTGGGTGCACTGAGATTGGACCACCTTGTCTGGTCCTGTTCCAGGGCAGAGGAGGGAGCGGAGGGTGGCCCAAATGTGACTGCACTTGACTTAGAAGTCGCTGCTTTGGTCAGACAATGTTCAAAGGGTGTGTCCAAGCTGAGTCCCAGGGCTGCACAACTACCCTTCATGTATTATTAACTCTAAAGGGTGATGCTTTTCAAAAATCAGTGCTACCAGCTGGACTGTGATAGAAAAACATAGCTGCACATTGCCATTTGTTGGCTGGGTTGGATAAGACAAGAGACTGCTGGGAATACAATGGCTCTGGCCTAGTGCATGCCAACCAAACCAAATCTGCGCTAGTATGGATGAAGTGGTTGGTGATGGTTGAAAGAGATAAAAGCACTGCATAGCTTACATCAGTTTGTCAGGACAGCTGCAGCTACCATTATAGTTAATCAATGCAGAATAAACTATAAAGGCACTCATACAACACAGACATCCGCCAAAAGGTGTGAGAAATTCATGGATCCAGACGGTGATCGCTTCCAAAAAATTAATTTTATTGAGTTATGATGCTAACAGACAAATGGACCCGGGTATAAACATTGCTCCCTGGTGGAGGTAAAAATGCACACACTTGTAAAGTGCAGACCAGCTGTAGAGGAGCAGGACTAATGCATTATCTTTATCAACCTGGTGGTAACTCTATAAAGCTGCTGAAACACTGAGCAAATGTAATTGTATGGGTTTGTGCCTTTTGTTCTTTTTTTATATAATTGCAGCTCTAGTGAAATGTCTTGTGATTTTTTGTAATTGTACTCACAGAAATGTCAGTTTAGACAAGAACTTCCAAACTTAAGTGAATCAGTATTATCCAATGTGTCTCTTTACTGTCTAAGAGGATTCAGTCTGGAGGTGAAAACATGCAGAACAGCACCAGGCATGAATAAAAACTTTTCTTTTTTTCTTTTTTTTGACCCCTTTGCGATATCCCAATGCTTGTCTACTTGCTAAACACAGGAACACGGCCAAAGGAGAATGGGTTTTAAAAACACACAATTTTACATTTACAAGACTCTTTATGTTGAGACATACCGTTCTCTATTTGCGTTGGGTGCAGCAGCATTAAGGAATGAGGAGTGCTTTGCTAGTTGTATTTCAAATGTACCCATGGATGCACATGCAGTACATACAGTTCTCTACTCTATAGTGTAATTATGACTCTATTTGGCTTAATACCAACATTTTTTTCTAACAACGCCTTTTGAAGAAATATTCTCACATCAGCTCTCATGTTGGTGTATTGGGAGAGGGTCCTGTTATTCACTGTTCACCTGCCTGCGAGGTGGATGACCCATCAGTCCCACATGCAGTGCCCCTTTACAAGTTTGTGCACTGTAAGTAATTGGATATTTACCCTCCATTGAAGATGCAGGGCTTGAGGGATGAAGGGGGCTAAAAATTACCTGGTTCTCTGCACCCCAGGACATCCCATAAAAGCTTGGTCACGTTTAAATCCTCAGACATGGCGAGGGATGGGAAGCGCCATTTGACGCCAACTTGATGATCATGGCATCCCATTGACGAGGCCAGAATGTGCCGTATGATTTTAGGAGAGTAATAAGGACATAGGCCCTACACAACAGGGGTGCCACCTCAATAACCTCATATGTTTGTTTTCCCATACAAGCCAATGTCGTTCATATCTTGAGATAGCAGCACATGAGCATATGAGATTGCAGAGCGCTAAAGGCAGTTTTCTTTATGGCAATATCTGCACAGAAGGAACCACGACATGATTGTATTACCTATACTTGTATGGGGTCTTAATTCATGCACTATTTCTTTTTAAACTGTGTGACCAATAAATCAAGTTTTTGAGAATATTTCTATCTGTGCACTGTTAAAATCAATAAAGTTAATCTTATCCAAATCACACCTAATCTGTAGATTTAATCCTTTAAATAGTTTACCCTATAGGCATCTTTAATATTTATATCGCATTCAAATAGAAACTAATAAGGAATATAAGATGTCATTTCAAAATCAAACTTCAATCCATGCTTCTGTTTTGGCACAAACACCAGATGGCAAACACAGCATCAGTCATTAGCCTGGGTCAGGGGTGGTAAATAATTAGAGGTGGCCCCACGTGGACAGCCCAGTCCGGGTGAGGAGGTCTCAGGATCCCACCTCTGGAGCTGCACACAAGCTTTGATTAGGCTCTTCCCTCAAAGTCCTCCGCTCACACAGGGGGTTTAAATGCCCTGTGGTCTGTAAGAAGGTTGTTAACCTTATGATTTATCTCAAAACCTTATCTAAAATAGAGCAATCGATGGGACTACACATGCGGTACATCTCAATAAGGATGTCCTGGTTAAGGAAGAACAGAAAAGTGGAACGTTTTCAAAATATGGGCCTTTAAATCGTATTTAAAAACATGTGAACAAAATGTTTTGGGCATATTTGGAGTAATCATGTTGGTGAGTAAACTTTTCTTTGTCAGGTTGGTGGAAAAAATGTGTTTTTGATTAATTTGACCTTTTGAATGGGATCTGTTTACCTGTTTTTCTTTTACAATTGCAGGCGTGATTGAAGATGTACTTGAAAACAAGTAGACGCTTCTCAAACATCTCAGCGTACATCTCTTTACAGGTTGCTGTCAATACCAGCTGAACGGCTCTATAGTCATAGGAAAGACATTTGCTGGAAATGACACTTGGGTCGCGTTCATTGTCTCTGCGGCCTTGTGGATCAAGCATGAGCCATGTGCAGTGTGATTACATTTGTGACTGGAGCCAAGGTGCCCCAACGTCTGATTAACAGGACAGGGGTTCAGCTGGGGTTATTTGCTCTTCACTGAGGCCCAGGTGTTGCTTTCTGCTCCTGTCAAGCTAACTGACACTAAGGTTTTCACGTGACGACTTCTTCTACATGTGTGGATGTGTAATTTTGTGCCTTGCCTCTGCAGCCATGGAGGGAATCTCGGAAAGAATACTCCAGAGGGGGCGTTTTCTCTGAGCCGGGTGACATTGACTCTCTGCCAATTTGGCCAAAGCGTGCGTTTGTTGCTTACGGTTGTTTGATGCCAAATCTCTTGTTAATAATCATAGCTCATATCAGCCGGACGACCTGATCCACTCTCCCTTGATGCGTTGAGGACTGTTTCAGCGTAATTAAAATGTATCTGGGGCTACAGGATCACACATCAATACAACATTTTTGATGAAAGACTATTGTGCTTTTGTCAGCTATCTTGTGGTAATCTATGGCACCTCTCGACTATTATGTATTTAATCTCAATATATAATAAAAAAGAGTCCCCACATTTCCATATTCAATCCAGCCACATTGATTTGCGACTTATAATGATAATGAAATTATCATGGTCGCAGCATATGGATTCTGTACAATGTCTAAAAGCCAAGTGACAGAATGTTAGCCTGGGATTAACTAGATATTAAGACGGTGATCCAGCTAACCCACTGTTGCTAAATGGGGATAACACACACATTCAAACATGAATACAGAGTGTCAGAGTATTAGTTTCAACTAAATTAATGTATACTATATGAAGATGTTTAAGAATCCAATACTTTGATATTGTCTATTGAAGCAATAATCCATTACTTTCTGGTAGTAAAAAAAAAAAAGTGATTCTAAGCACGGCTATTATGGGGAACACTGACAGAAGCAAAGCAACCATATGTGCCAATGGCCCCTCCAACAGCCACCACAAATCAATCAAACACACACACACACACACAACCTCCCATCGCAGTACTAACCTATCCCTTTCCTTGCTACATGCAGTAGTATCTTGCTTGTTAAAAAAAAGCAGTGTAATTTTTCATAAACTTGAATTGATGATTCCACCACAAGATGTCTGCACACTCTCATTTCTTCACCTTGATTTAACATAGGAGCTGTTTCATTCCTTAAATAACCACTTGTTAAATTGGTGTAACAGCTTTTCCCCTCAAATGAATAAGCGGCCTTACCACACCTGACATTGTGCATTGAGAGCTCTGACATTTCCAAACTATTCAGTCTATGTGTTTTGACTGTCGAGCTGAGAGTGGAAGCCTGAGTAAATGAATCACACCGTTCCTTTCTTCACTCTGCCAGTTTGTTGATTGAATCCATTCACTAGTGGAGCTAATAGTGGTACATCTCCTCCTCTCTCACACATGCACGCACACACGCACACACACATGCTCACACACAGGTAGACCAGGCTCATCCCTGAAGGACAGTCATCCCGGGTCCATCCCGCTCACTCCTCCCTGCTCCACCCACAAGGTTAATATGTACGAAAGATGTATTGAAAAGGTCATAACTGGGGAACGCTCCACTCTGTTTCACGTGGGCAAAACAAAGGCTCTTGTTTTTCTGCGGTGTTGTTCTACAGCACACATGATCATTGGGTGCTTGTCTGCATTTATTAACGTTGTGCAGCGGCATTCCCAGTTGTAGACAAAACAAATGCTGTTTTTTATTTTCATATTGATTTGCTGATACAACAGTTAAACTGAAAACATTATTTTGTACACAAAGTAATGTTGCGTTCAGACTGGTTCACTTTAACTGGACCAAGTCTGGTTCATTTGGGAGAAATGCTTCCCATATCTGTGTCCAAAAATGTGAACTGTCTTAAGTTAACCCATGTTCCCTTGTGGCTTTACGTTCATAAAAAGTTTTTTTGCTCCAATTGAACCAGGTTATGTTTATGTGACATCACAACATTCCAAAGAGATTATTGTTTACAGTTGTAATGGAGGGTCGCTGGGAAATCTTTCCTGTTAGCTATAGTAACTATGGTATATGTCAAAAGTCATAACATCTATTCAAAAACTGTCACAAAGTTTTACATGTTTTGTCAGTACATATCCACATTATACAAAAAGTATATGCATGATGTTGACCTTTAGAAATGACTTTCAATACTGGATCACATCTGGGAAACATATAGGCTTTTTTTTTTTTTTGCTCTTTGAAATTGCTTCTTTTACTATACAGTTGTATTGGCACCTGCCCTCTGACTGAAATACAATTCTAGAACATGAATGCAAGCTATTGATCCGGTTAAAGTGAACAAGAGAAACAAGTGTGAACGTGCGCTTATGCACTTTAAATAGTGCAATTAATTTTGGGTGTTCTGCTAAATGGGAATTAATACTTTTTTAAGCTTTTGAAATGTTAAACAGGTACTCTATGAACAATATGAAAGCAATAAAGCAGATGCAATTATGCAGAGTTAAAGCCACTCTTATGCATAGTTTTTTTCCCCCACACACAGTATTTACATTAGAACTGTGACTGACACATCTTCAGACAAAAATACAAGCACATTAAATCAGTGTTAACCAGCTCGTCTCTGGTATCCTCCGGCTACAGCAAATGTCAACATCTGCTCTACCTTCTCACAGGGTTTCTGGGTCTTTTCCTTTGGGAACGCCTGATTTACTTTGCACTGCAGGTTTCTTGGACAGAATCCAAGACCACCCCTTTAATGCACTTGTATGTTAGACTGGAGCCACATATTTATGGATCTTTTCATTCACACTGACTATTACACAGCCCAAGTTGTCAAAGGGGACATAGAGGGTTCTAATTCAAGTTGACATCATGCAAGTAATAAGCAAATGGAAAAGATTGTTTCTCCCCGACTGGGAGGATTAACAGCTCAGGACGTTATCAGTTGCAATACAGTTGTGAGGAGGACATTCTGATGTAAATTAGATGCTGACAGTTTGATGAAATAAAAAACAGTTGAAGTAACACATTATAAAAGGTTAACATTTTATGGATATTAATGCACATGCACATTTGTATTTTGGCAGCCAGGGATGATCAGGTTAATCGGAGTGCTCCCTTACAAAACAAAGCACAATGGTCTGAGCACCATTTATACTGTCTAAATGGTAGATTAAGAGACTAAACTCTGCAGAGCAGGGCAAACAATGAAAGACAATACCGCACACACACACAGGTGCCGGGCAAAACTGCTAATGTTGTATTTTCTCAACAAGATTTAGTCATAGGACTATTCAAATATATGCATTCAAAAGCAACCTCAACAGAATTCCATGTTTGGATAATAATTGTTATTGTTCTTCCTTCTTCCAATCTTTTGCTGTCACTTAAGATGAAATAAATAGAAAAAGAAAACATAAAATCTCCTTTGTCACACATTTGATCTGTCTTTTTATTTGTGTGGGCTTGTGAATATGTGAAAGTGGCAGAAACCTTCCTTAACAGAGAAATTTGTCCCACCCAGTGTGTACTTGCATGCTGACCGTCATTCCCCGATGATAAGAGCCCATGCTCTCCTCAGCACAATGTCGAAGCGTGCCAGGCAGCGCAGAGGGCAGAGGAGCTGTGACAGCTACATAGTGGCTGAGGGGACTGTGTACTTTAGTTGGTCTGCATCAAATGAAAGGACTGCTAACAGCGACAAATCACAGCTCTGCAACACAGCAACTTCTCTCTGTGATAGAAACCTTTTTCATTAGAGCTTCCTTTTACATGACCATCCCTCTATTGGATACACTCAGCCTGTTATTCTATTAATTTAGCCACAGCCATGCAACGTTCTTTTTTCAAGTTGCCAAGGTACAATAGCAGGTTGTGTCAGGTGGTGTGCATGTGGTAGACTGTGCATGAGTTGGTGTGTGAATGGTAATGTGCACCGATGGCCTGTCAGTGTTGTGAGCCTATTTGTATGGATGCCGGGCTGTAGCCTGGTTGAGGTGTATACACAGCACTGGCATAGCACTAGGCTGTCTTGTGCAGCGGGCCAGGATGACATGTGAATCGCAGCAGCCGAGAAAGCCCCGCTTAAGTGGAGGCAGTAGGGAGAAGCTGGCAAGAGCCAGGAGGCAAACAGACAAACAGATGGACAGGCTGATGCCAAGCAGGCAGTGGAGCAAATAGATTGTGCAGCATGGTGAACAGACTCGGCCTACCAAAGAACAACCAACACCACAAGAGCAGGCCACCCTCGATGTGAGCTCGTCCTCCTCTATAATTCATTGAGATGGGATAGATAGATAGATAGTAAATACGACTCTCATCTTCCTCCTTCCTCCTCATCTGCCCCTGTCACATCCCTCATTTGATATGTGTTATGTAGGAGGAGGAGATGTCAGTCTTGCAGGATGGGAAATGAACAAAGCGCTATGTGTGAGAAGTGAAGTGAGAGGAGGGAACGGAGCCGAAAGATGAGTGCTGCAGGTGGAATTGGACTGTGAGGCACTGGGGACTGGAGCCCAGCAGACGCTCAGGCACAATTCAAAAAATAACATCAGCCATAAAAACAACTCGCTCAGCTTTAAACCACAACTTAAATCTCAAACAGCCAAACAAAGACGGAAAATGGGCATCTTTCATCGAGGGATATGGTACATAGTATTGGTTTTATTGGACTTGGAATGTCTAACTCTGAGATGATAGCTTCACCTCTCAAAGCCTATACAAAAATAATGCAACCTTTAACAATAACTTCAAAGACAATTTAGCAGTGAGTTCACATGACAAATGAATCAGTGCCTCATAGTTTATAGCTATAATATATAACATTTTTATGTTGATATCATATTGTTGCAACTTTGCCCTCTTTTCTTACGACATTTACTGACTCCAACCAAATCCACACTGTGTATTACTTCACCACTGCTTCAGTAGAGGATACCCTCTAGTAATAATAATGTTTATGATCATAGGAATTAGCTCAAAGATGTAGCGCTGTACAAATGGAGCTTTTGTAAAGCGCCCGGACACACTGACACGCTGTGGGGCTCTGGTTGTAGAACAAAGCGTCTCCTACCTTGATGCCTGCAGAACTGTTGGAAAGTATTTAGCTTGGATTTCCCTGAGGCCCACAGTATGCGCTCACTGGAGCAATAACCTTTGCTTTAATGCCGAAGGAGCATGATTGTTAGTTTCCCTTTGAGGCCTCACTCTAAAATATGAGCTGTTGCCATTGTCTCTGGCTTGTTTTTCTCTATGGAAAGCATGCAGTGCAGTGGAACACAAAATGCCTTAAAGAACTTAGACAGGCCCGTCAGAACTGTCTGCCTGCATGCCTACAGAGACTAATGCCCTTTGTGTACATGTGTCTGTGTGTGTCTGTCTCCATAGGTAGAATGTAAGAAGGCCCAGCCCAAGGAGGTGATGTTCCCACCGGGCACGCGAGGGAGAGCCCGGGGTCTGCCCTACACCATGGATGCCTTCATGCTGGGAATGGGCATGCTGAGTGAGTACCCAGAGACATTCACAAAAATAAAAACGTTTTGTCTCAGATACAAACCATTTTGGCTGGCACCAAATAGCAAACCATTTTAAGTAGAATGAAATAAACTATGCAAGTTTTTCTTAATTTCAAAAACACATGTACCTAGACATAAATGAAATAGAACATTTTCCGTTAACAATTGTTAGATTTGTGCATAATTACCCTCTTTTAAGTTGCCCGTTACATTGGTGAAATCCAGTTAGTTTGGATATTAATCAAAGCCCAACACCTGCAGCACTTGAGTTCACAGATCTCAGGCTGAACACCAGCAGCGACATGTGCTCCATCTGGTGAAATTATAGTTTGAAGACATTTTTAAGCCCCTCTAAATGACGTGTACATAAAGACAAATACATCATTAGTCATGTCATTGTCCTACTATGTATACAAATACATTGCTCAAAATATCAAAATCATGACTTCAAGTGGCTCTTTATTTCAGACAAATTGTAATACTCTAATAATACTAATACTCAAGTAACCAGTCCATTGTTGATTTAAGGAGATAGTGGTATATTGCAGCTATTTATATTTCTGCTATCAATATTTTTGAGGTAACACAGCTATATCTTGCTACACAAAGAACATTCCTAAAATTGTCTTAAAATACATGACAGTGCTGCAGTGGCAAAGCTGGACTGCCAAACTGCCCCATCGTCCTCCCAAAACATGCACTATGTTTATAATACTTTGGTAAAGGTAATTTGGACCACTGCTTCTGATAGGTTTCCCTATTGAGATTGGAAGTATGGCTCAAATACAGATGAATAAAATCCCTACGAGGACAATAAAGTGGCCTTATGCCTATAGATCAGGGGTGCCCAAAGTGGGGCCTGCGGGCAAAAGTTGGCCCGCCGCACCTCTTCATTTGGCCCGTATAACGTTGTCCACCTGAGTGGCAAAACTCATCAACCCTCATCGATGCTGACAATACACTATCACAACTGAAATTGCTTAGGCATTTCGGGCCCTTTAAATTCATGTGTTCCGGTGATTAGCTCTTGTATCTAGTTACATGCCTCACTCATGGTTCACATCAACTTGCACTAAAAATTTTTTAAATCAAACACACTTATCAAAACAATTGGGTGTAAAGCACCTTTATGTTGTTTTTGTCAGCCTACTATCAATTATTCTTTTGAGCAATCTTAGTTTTATCAATTTGAGAGAATCCCCCATGAGCCTTTTGGGCTTGTAGGAAAGTAAAGGAAAGCCAAGCGGAGAAGTGCACCCCTAGTGTTGAAGTACCTTCGCTTTTGAGCACGTAGCTGTTGTCAGAGCAACACGCAGCCTGAGCCTCCACATTCACGTTGTTCCCAGTGTGTCAGTGTGCGTTAATGGCCAGAAAGTAAGGACCATGTATGACTTGTTTATATATATGTGCAGCTTTAGCCATATGTCTGTGTACTTTACAGACTTTACTTCTGTTTTCTTATGTCACAATTTATCATTTGTGATGTACCTACTTTTAGTGGTATTCTAATTTGCTGCTAATTTATAGTTCAAAGTTCATTCTATTACTAGTTTATTATTAATTACGTCTGTTACAATCTGCCGCTGCGTCTTGTGCCAAAATTAAAGGGCATGTCTGTAACTTTTTAGGAGCAATAGACCCAATTTATAGTTGTTATATGATTATAGTATATGTCTTGTTGCTACATACAGTTACTCATTGTATATATTGTCTGTCCTTTATTGCAGAACACACACACACACACACACACACACGATTATAACCTGTAAATAAGCCACAACAGAAAATCTCCCTCCTCTGTGCCCTGATTCTCTGACCGGAATCTTCCCGTACTGTAGTCTCCTCGAAACCAGCGTATTTCCCTTGAGCCTCCCCTTCACTGAGAATGAGTTGTTTTCATTCATTCAGCTGTGATTTACACTGATAGACATTAATTAATACATTTAATTATTAAACAGTAATTAAAGGAACTTGATCAAATTTACATGTATTTGTGTTTCACGTGTAATATTGGTATTTTTGGCCCGCGGCCCACAGGCAAATTTTCACTTTGGCCCTTGGAAGCAAAAGGTTTGGGCACCCCTGCTATAGATAATGCAATGCAATACTGTATGTCAGACTGGTGTGTCATGCAATAACCATCTATTTCTACCTGTTACAAAATGAGGTTATGCAAACAGTACTCCAGGTAGCCCCATTAGGTGGGCACTGCCCCTAATTAGGCAGCGTGAAGGTGTGCCACTGGTGGCCAGTGCGGTCTATTTCTGGTGGAGTGTGGGGCTGGGCCGCCCCTGGGCATATAGAAGCAGACCAGCACATTAGCAGGCTAAATGAAGAGGAAAATTGGTGTAATGTCATATTAAGGATTCATCACTGTGCCCCCCTTAATGGGTAATGAAGGGGACACACATGTCAGCGAGAGATCTCATCTACAGGGACCTCAGCTGCTGCCCACCGCTCTTCATTACCATCCAGACCCTGCCCCAAGCCCCTTTATTTAACACTATTGCACTTTTCTCCTGCAGCATTCTCTCTCCGTGTCCGTGCGATCTGTCCGCCTGCACCTGCCTGTCCATTGCCTTTCATTCATTCATGTCATTTGTATGTGCGACCCTCTCAAACGAATTTGCCCTCACTTAAAAGATTCATCAGCCATCTCAAATGCAAAGGGAATGATGATAAAAGGCTCTCTTTATGTGTGAATATGCACGGCTCCTCTTTCCTTTGGCAGCAGGTGCAGTTTCGTCTGTATCAGGTAATAGTACAAAGGCTTTGAAAATAACAATACTGATGCATGTTTTAGGCTTTGTTTCTGTAAATAAATAAATTGTTGGTTATGGACATATAGTCATAACCTCACATATATTCACTTCAACATAAGCCAACACTCAGACAATGGCTTGTTTGGTCCATAGAGCTATCTATATAAAATCAAGCATACTCACTTACACAGTCCTGTCCCATACAACCTATTTGCAAACAAAATCAGCTTTAAATCTCTTTAATTTAAATGTTTTAATCTGTATCAACATACATTATATCTGTCTTTTGAGTTTTCCCATAAATTCTGCATTTACAAAAGACTAGAAGTTAACAGTGTACTTGACCTTTCCATTGTTTGTAATTAAAGCATTGCAAAGCCCTTTCGAATGCCTCATGTCAGCTCTATCTGAGTGTGCCACATCTCATCTGTTGGCTGTATTTAACAAGCACAGTGAACTTTTCCAGACTTATCGCCGCCTAATGCTTGTGTAGAGAGAGGCGTGCACTCTTCCCCTCCACTGGGACACGACAGCACGGAGGCAGTGATGTGCTCATGTGAGAATATTAACCAGCAACTTGTTTGGAGACGCGCTTATCTAAATGAAATTGGAACAAGGACAACGAAACATTCCTTTATATAATTTGCATTTGGAAAAAACATGGACCCCAGGCTCATTATTTAAGAAAGTGTAAGCTTCTTTTGTGCCAAATCTCATTAAAGCCATCCTTAGCCCCTTTGTTTACCACTTCTTATCGGGGCATTTATCTTTATTGTGTTGTGCGCAATGTATGTTTGCCAAAATTAATACACATTTGAGCTGCTCGAGGTATGGCTGCAGCAGATGGATAATTGATTTTAAAGTGAATCAGAACTGTTGAGCCATAAAATAGGTACATTAGCATGCATATTAATAAGGCAATGGGAGCACACAAGGCCATCACCAGGCCGTACACAATAACAAACTCATTTACAAAACGTTTGAAGAGCCTGTTTTTTCATCATTCCATTCAGTTCTTTCGTACATTTCAAAATGTACAATAAGAACACCTTATTGACTCAGTATGTCTCGATTCTCTATTAAGAGTCCCGTTACCTAATTCGTCCTGTTACATGTGAGGTGCAAGGGAAATCTATGCAAGGAAATCCTTTTGGAAAAAGCAGTTTAAGGATACTCTCCTGTATATAAGCCGTCAATTTCAGCTAGTATTACAGTGCTTGACTGTAAGACAGTAGCAAACACATCATATCCATTATTTGGTGCTCTGTAATAGCTTTTCATTCTCTAGTATAACAGTTCTTTCAGAGCAAACAAACAGTAAGGGCTTTTCGTGAAAGCTATCCATCTGTGGCTTCCTGGTGATGACTTCTCATCAGTGACTGATGAAGATTTTATTTTTTGCTGTAGCCTCCATCCTACCTCATCCAGACCAGGTTACGCTCCCCTCACTCAGCTCAGACGCGCATTTCTTTTTGTCTGCGAGAGAGACGAGAGAGGGTCTGAGACGCATTTTCCCATTGGGTCACGAATAAATTGAACTTTTTCATGGACAGCAAACACTGATTAGATATTTATGACCAAGGTCAACCTTTCTGATTCCAGCCGGCACTGGCTCTGAGGCATACAGAGTAGAGCATGCACACATGCCATGTCCATCCACCATGCACATAAAACAATACAAGCTTATATACATATATATAAGTTATATATATATGTATATATATATATATATATAAAGCAGTGCTACAGGTCGACTTTGGCTCGGCTTTGGAAGTCACTCTTCTATGGATACATTATTGACTCGGGATTTAATACTTCGATAAACCCTTTTTCTCATTGCCGGAGAACCTCCTAGTTATAATAGCTGAAATGATACTCAAGGTGCAATTATGGGATTATTTGTGTTTGGTTTTCCACATTGTCACAGTTGTTCTTTCAGATTTCAGAACTGAAGGCTCTTGCTGGCCACACGCTCACACCCTGGATCTCAATATGTTGCCCACAGCTGCTGGGGCCTGAAAAGTGTCCAGCTAATTAACTGCTGGGTCTGCGGTTGTAATAAGAATCATGACAGCAGATGAACAATGCATCTGCTGCTCTTAAAATTGTCCAATGACACCAGTTTCTTACATGGGATTAAATACTCACATTGAATGCATACTGTTTTTCTATATCTCAAAATGTTCAATAAAGCTTTACACTTTAGATGTATAATTTTAAGTTGCCCTTCAAGACAACTTGTGATTTTTGGTGGAACAAAAAACTTGTTTGTTTTTTATTTATATAGCGCATTTCACAGACTATGGTCACCAAAGCGCTTTACAATGTTTTTGGAGTCCAGATATTTTTTCATTCTCTCCACACACAGTGAGGACTGAAGCGAAACGGCAAACACACTGGGCCATCAAAGCCCCATCACCATTCACTCTCTCATTACATTCAAAAATATTGTACATGTTTTTAGCGGAAGGGGAAACCGGTGCACCCGGAGGAAACCTATGCAAACTCCACACAGAAAGGCCTGGAGGTGGAAATCTTCGCAAACTCCACACAGAAAGGCCTGGAGGCTCCACCCAGGAGCTCTGAAGCTCTGAAGCGCTCTGAAGCGCAATCCCTGAATATTTTAAAAGTTCTTTTTTTATATATTCAAATTATATCAAGGGATGTAAAAAAAAAACAAAAAAAAACGGTTATATTAATTTTGTACATTTGCTCCTGTGTCGATCTGAAAAAGAACAAGACATAAACAGACACCAGCGTCACTGTGCGGCGCCTGCCATAAAGTGTTATTATAGAGGGCTATAAAAACGTCTAACAACTTATGGTCGACTGAATTAAAATGAGTTACATGGAGACAGCGAAGACGCAAGAGCGCTGCCTTTTATCTGTGATTTTTGACCACGTCTGATTCTTGTTTTCTTTTATATGTTCTGATAAAATCAAATCCTTTGTTTGGTTTCTTTTTATGTGTTTTTTGTTTTGTTCTTATCAAACAGACATCTATCTACAGTATTATTGATGAACAAATTCAAAATGTGTTCTCACGCTATTTTTCCTGTTTTATTTTCAGGTTATCCCAATATTGTGGCAACATACGGCCGTGGATACACTGGATTCACACCCAGCTACAGCTATCAGTTTCCTGGTAAGTGCTCCCAATATATCAAAACTAATTCTTACTCGCACTATTTTTATAAACACATGCCAATCACCCCATAATCCACTAAAATTGCGTACATATGCAGCTCTTAGATGTTTTGAAAATAAGTTTAATTCCTTTTCGCTAAACCACCATGACCAAACAGCTAATATGAAGCTAGTTCTCTGCTGCTCTGCTCCATGTATGCAAATGTGATGTGAAGAAATAGCCTCTTGTGTGTGTATTTTATCTTATCCCCCTATAATGGAAAATGAATGAAGTCATTTTGGGCATAAAAAGTGTTGATTGCCAGAGCAGCCTACTTTAATGAGAGGCGTGTGCGGCGGCTGGACCTGAGCAGCTGTACCTACACAGGCGTACCTCCAATTTCATGCTATATTTAAGGACTTTCCACACTCTTTGTTTGCTGTGCCAGACATCATGCCCAGCTGCTGATAAGATGGAATGGGAAATGTATGACAGCGACTCAGATGTGGGTAATATCTTTGTGAAATAGATTCAGAAATGGTAAGATGCCTGGTCCAGCTGTGACCACCCACCGATCAAAATATGATCCATTTCTTCTTGACCACAGAGATGTTTGTTAGCACAAAGACTCAGCATCTGCCTGTTACACTGCTGAATATACACACAGTATCCGCATTATGCTGTGTGCTCCTTTTCCATATGCTGGTGATAGCAAAAACAAATATTCAAAAACAAAATATGCAACTAAGGAGCAAAAAGAGGTATGTTCACATTAATCAAGCCTGACATCTCCACAAATAGTTTTTAACAGCAATCAGGCTAATTTAAAGAACATATTTAACATATTCGGGTCTGTAGTCCAGTAGAGGCCAGAAGCAGCGTTAGTGATGTTTAGTTCTCTCATACATTTGACTGTGTGGTTGTTATTGATGGTCACCTCTATGACAAACAGGATCATGAAATGTAAGCAAGGAAAAAAACATGTGCTCAGGCGGTGAGGTTTGCTATTTAATCTTGTTGAAGTGTCCGTAAAGAGGTTGAGATTTCTTGTGATGATTTTTTTAGTGGATGTGGGTGCTGTTCACGCAGATAGACAGCTATGATCACATGATGGCCAGCCAGGCTCCTCGACATACACATTCAAATTCAGAAGGGTCTGGGATCAAGCATATTGGTTCCATGTACTCTGGCTGATAAAAGACTGGCCAGAACGGAATATTTTTATAAATATGCAAGATGCAGTTCTGCAGCCACCTTAGGTTTTCTCCGATTGGATCTTTAGCTCTCCAATCAAATGTGACCAAACATGGCTCATGAAATCAGCTAATTGGGCATTCAGACATTTGAATGTATTGTAAAATTGTGTGGTTTTGACTGGTCACGAAATATACAAATGAGAATGAGTCAGTGTAAATCAGAAAATCCAATAAAACTCATTATGTACTATTTTGATTTGCTATATTTAAAACAAACATTAATTCATCAAATATTTTAAATGTTTACTCTTAGGACAGATTAGTGGGTATCACCTTCCCCCAGGCCAAATGTATGATCATGTTCATGTTCAACTCATTTTAAAGTCTTTGATAAAGCCGTGTGATTAAAGCTGCCTCCTCTGGGTGCCCTCAGCTTTTGACAGGGTAATTGGAATTTTTAATGTATGAATCAAATTCCTTGTCCAAATGAAATAACCCTTGGGCAAATATTGACTATAGTCCTTCCTTTACCTAGATGTGTAAAGCACTACCAATTCCAGATCAAAGACGGTATGCAACTCTCACATAAATAAGTGAGCGCTGCACCGAGTCGGCTGGATACAAGTGTTATAAATTGCGGGCAGCACTTCAAGGCTTTTTTACACACTGAAAGCCTCAGGAGTCCAATGTTAGCTGAGTAAAACAGCTTAGGCAATTGTTCAATTGTCAAGATAAAACAGTGATAAAACATTGATCAGTGATGAAACAGTGAATTAAGTCTGAAAACTCAATAAGCCCCGCAGAGAGGCAAAGTAAACTAATGCTGACATGGTGTAACTGGGAGAAGTGAGATATACACAGGCTCAGCCAGAAGGGATAAGCCCAGCTTGTACAGTTCAGAGTTAGAGAGCGGCCATCAGCCAAAGAGGTGTAAAACTCTAACTGACAGGCCCACTTCATGGTCCTTGTAGCACTGCCTTTGATTAACACCCAAATCGATCACGTGCAATATGTTTCCACGTCTGTTTGTGTGACATTAACTGCGTAGAGAATGAAGCCATCTTAGGCGAGACATCATGACTATTTAATGCACTTTGAGACGAGCAGTATTACTGATGTAAATGAGATCATTGCTCAAAATGAATGGGGATGTGTGTCAGAGCGTCTCCCAGAAAGACAAACCAGACACTCAATAAGAAACACAGATGTGTCTGTTTGTCCTTATATGAAACATGTGCTAAATATTCAACTGAGTACAATTTCTACAGGATTTGAAATGCCACAACGTGTCATTGTTATCATTTTAAATCATTTAAAAGTCAATTCATATTTGTCTTTTGCTAGACAAATAATGCTGTATATTGGAGAAAAAGCAGAAAGTTGTTCTATAAACACAGCTATTTGCCGTTAATCAGAATACAGAAGCACAAAGCTTTTATTAACATCTACTATCCCCAGATGTCCCAGCACACAAGGCAGCTTCATATTGGTTTACAATTCCCTGTAAGTTTTGCTGTATATTCCTTTTACAAATGAAGCCATTATGAGACCAAATCTCTAGTTGTTCACAAGTGCATAAAACTAATCGTTCTTTGTGCCGGAATCTAATTTAATCTTATGAGTATTTCTGCAGTTTCCTGTCTAAGAAAGACAAATGCAAATGTTGTTAAGACTGTGCTGACTAAATCGTGCTTGATAAACAAATGTTTATCTTTGTTCAGAATAGGCTAAACACTGTACAATGTGTTCATGTGATTTAAACAGTACACATAATTCATTTCAAACACCTAGTATCAGCGCAGAGTTATCATCTGTAGGAGGAACAAATTACAAGCATCCTGTCACATTTTCCTTTAGGTTCATCACAAGCCCTTTGTTTTGTTCACTTTGATAAGTTAATATGGTTCTTAAAGTGAGTCAGTTAGTTTTTAAATTATGAATAAAGAGAGAGAATATTTTCCTGGTTAGACCTGCAGATTTTCACCCTGGCCTGGCTGCTTTCTAATTGGATGAATCAAATGTATTGTAATAAAGAATTAGGAAATAGTTACTTTATGTGATACTACATGGCCATTTGGTCATAAATATGCTTTCTTTAAAAACATGTACAGTAATACAATTGAAGTTGCAGACATCTACTTTAAAATGAAAATGAGAACTGGCATTGGACTTAGAGTATTGGCTGAATGCTGAATGCTGAATGCATGTACTGTATATGTGCTCATATTGGAGCTCTGTGGTTTGTCTTGTTGCTGTTGAGATCTTTGGCCTTTCTGAAAGTGTGTCTGCTTTGCTATTGGCTTTCCACTTTCATTTTCAACCAAGCAAAGAATGTGTCCGTGTGTTTCCACATACAGTACTCATGCGCCTTGCAAAGGTTAAGCTTGAAAGTGTGAACAGGAAACAATATACTGTATCAGTACATGTGGGCACTTACAATGTGTGTTTTTATTCCTGTAATCACGATTCATTGCTCTGGGAAAAACAGTTTGTTTGTGTGGAATTCCTGTGAAAACAACATAATAGCATTGCACTGTATACAGTAGCACCCAGAGATTAGAACACTGTGAATCTGGATGCTAATAAGACTTTGTTATTGTTAGATCTGGCAGAATAAACAGATTGAGGATATTAGAAATAAAAATGTAAATAGAATAAATGACTTGACAAAAGCCTACTTTAGCTGATAAGGAAGTTAATCTCAGCCAATACCTCTTATGTATTAAAACTAAGACTTAATCCTTCAAAAACAACAGTGCAATAAAAGCCTCAGAGTCTCGATCTTACGTCAGAAACGTCCAGTTTGCACATTCGAGGAATCTCATCCTAAGGCTTACGGGTCTTAACACTAACCTCTCTGGTTTCAGTTCAATTTGGACTCCTAATATGCTTCCGTACCGCACTGCGCATAACCAAAATATGTATCAAGATGTAAATAAAAACATGATCATAAAATCAAATAGACAGTGGGAAACTGTCCAGCCATCCATTTTCTTTCGCTTTATCCGTTGCCAGGTTGCAGGGGCAGCAATCTGCATACACTATGTGTGACTGTGTAAACAAAACATTAAGACCATTCACTTTTTTTGAAACATACGTGTGTGTTCTGCAGAGCTGTAAACAGAGGCTTAAGAAGAGCATACAGGTAATTATGACCAGATCGTTTAGATTAATCGATATGTGAAACAAATAAATGTCATTGTTCTAGAAAATATGTGTAAATTATATAAAAATGGAATGTGTCCCACGATTTTATACATATACTGTACATTGAGATACAGAAGTTGACCTCAATATGACACTGCACCTGTATTGTGTAAGCTAATAAGGACAGTACTTGTTCAGAGTGCCCAAAAAGTCTTTAAATTTTGCATGATTATTTATGGTAAGCTCCTTCAGTCTTGCCACGTCGCCTGTGCATACTTTATCTCAATGATCACCTAAAGATAGAAGCCACAATTAATCATTGTATCCTTTAGGGTCCATTGGAAAATCTCAGTGGCATTGGAGACGCTTCTGCCGTTTAGAAACCCTTCTTACTGCGGAAGAGTAGGCAACATTACTGTACATTATTCCTGTTTCTACGCAACAGTCTCATTAATATTAGCTGATAAATGTGCTATTGTATTATTCAAGTTGGAGCGCCCAAGGGAGCGTCCCAAGATGTGGTTCATTTAAAGCATGAGGGGCTTCATTTGCAGAATGCCACGTGACAAGGCCCTTGAACCTAATCTGGAGAAAGTGCAAGGAAACATACCAGCTGTACAGAGAATTAAGCACATTGTTCTTCAATGTACCACAGAGTATACAGAAACCTACCACTAAAACAAATGGCTGTAATGGAGAAGTTCAAGTGCTGCACTCTTTGTATAGTGTAATTTTAACCATGCAAAATTGCCACCAGGAAATATATAAGAGCACAAAGGTTTAGGGAATAGTCATGGAGTATGTATTGTGCCTGTGAGTAAGAGCTTGGCCCTGTGTGAGGAAAATGTAATTAAAAAGAAAAATAACAGTATGGCAATGGGCACAATGCACAAAATGAGCATCAAAAGCATCTGCTCTTATTGCCACTTCTAATGTTAACCTTGTATTATGTATTTTATATTGCGCTCACACACACACAAAATTGGCACAATCATTGAAAAAAATAAATTGTTGTGCATTGAGGGGATGGGGGTATAATTTCCACTGTTCACCTGCACATACCTCCGTCGCCCTGCCCCCGGAGCCTCCCCTGGCATAAATGACCGTTATGGCTCCATTAGGGCTGCAACCGGGGAGTCATTACAGTAGAAAGCTGAAAAGGGGGGATGAAGATGTTAGTGTTCTCCCATCCGGCCAGAGAGATGCACTGGCTGTGAGTGAGAGCAAGACATAACAGTCAGTCATCCAAGCTACTCTAGATATCAATGCCGACAAACCGCCATAAGGGTCTGTGGAGTCAGTCTCTCAAAGCAAAGGGACAATGAAGGTAAGCATGATTCAGAGCTGTGCTGGCAGCTGGATGTGAGGGTGGATGAGGATAGAGCACTCTCCTAAGTGTAGCCAAAGTTAGGGAAATAAAGATTTGTTGTGAGGTATTTCCTCTTGAAGTCAAAGATTACCGAGGCACTATCCTCAGAATAAGAGGAAGGTTTAATGGCCATCTTTCGCAACCGACTATAATTAATGGGCTAGGTATGTATACAAGGCATCTCAAGAGGTTGACATAACAAAAAAGGAAATCTGGACTTGAACATTGTCCTCGAGGTCTGAGATGGTTCATATAATACTTACATGTTACAGATGTCATTTGTGAAAAACAAAAAGGTAATGGATCTCGAAAGGAACGCTGAATTTGTGTTTGTTTTTATCTGTCCACCGCATGAATGTCATCAGTTGCAAAGTAACTGGCACCACAACATATTTTATTATTTGCATTTTACAGTAGCTAGTTTTTCTTATCTGTTTATTTGCTTAAAATTCATACCATGCAGATCAGATATGAATATATTCATATTATTGTTTTTGTCACTCCTCACACACTTCATCTGCATCAGCTCTCTATGTGTGGCGTACTGTAGCCTGCTGGTGGTCTCCTGCTCCTGCTTCTTTGGTTCCGGCAGCCTTCCACTAAGACAGAACGGTGCACTCAATCATAAGAGATGCAGAGTGGTTTTCAAAAGGCCTAAATCAGCGCTCTGTATATTTCTTTTTCACACAGGTAAACAGGATGGAGCTCAGCAGGTGGAGGTAGATTCCAAAGCCTCCTCTCTTTTAGAATATGAGAAGCAGCAGGACAGCCTGTTGGCTTTAGACAGGTCCATATGCACAAGATAAAGTCTTACTGCCAAACGGTCTGCATCTGTTCTTGTGTAGTCATGCAAATACTTTGGTCTTAACTTAAGTTAATGAGATCATATTCATGCTCAAGCATAGACTAACTCTCTTCTGAGTGTATTTACTAATCCTTCATCTGCAATTTACCTTTGGTTCTATATGGATGATAAATCAGTTTGCTTCAATATTAAGGAGTGCTAATCACTTTTGCACACATACAAATCCTTGGTAAACATGTCGCTCTGTGCCTGTGTCTTCATGTGTATCCAAAGCCTCTAAAATCTAAACAATACCTAATAGCTCAGTATTAGTTTTAGTTTGACTGTGTCTAATTTGGATCTTATTTACTATACCCATTGTCCCTCCCTAATAGTAGGCTGTAGAGAGAGGATTTATTTCTGAGACAGTGAAAGTCCTCCTTCAGTCCTGGTTTAGAGCAGCTCACTGCTTTATCTTCAAACCCTGTAAGAAGTGGACAGCTCTGTTTAAGTTGTTTTCATCGTAAACATCAAACATGATATTTGTTGTCAATCTTGTATTCAATGCACAGATATATCATAATTTCCGCATCACTCTGGTTGACGCGTCCTGGTTTTTTCTCTGCAATAGAACAGCTTTATCATGTCCAACGTATTCACATACAAGATCTCTTTCACTCTTTTATCTCAATCTTTTATACCCTTAGTGCTACACTTAACACTTACGTTACTGAATGCATTCCATATTATTATGTGCTGTAAAAGCAAAAGTTTTCTGCACTTTTATCCAGATTGAAACAGACATTGCTTTACTTGATCAGCCCTTCTCTAGCTTGCTGCTAATGGGCACAGACGCAATCGCAGCTATACGGGCCACACAAAGAGTTTTCTGTGTGGATGTGGGTTTGCGAGGTGCACACTCCCTTCTGCTCCTTCCAGTCATGTTGAAATTCAGGCTGGTGACTTGGTGACCCTTGTATTCTTCCAGGAGACAAGCTCAAAGGTACACGCTGCAGCTGTCCTCCTTGTGTAGAATGTGGAGAGAGCGAGCCACTGACCTCTGTATCTGCTATGATAGGGGAGCCGCTCCTTCAGGCTCGGTGAAATGGAGCAGAGCTATTGGAGCATATGCAAGTGAGGTCACATGAGCGCACTGGCCTGAAACACTAGTTAGCGTCTTGTGGTTTTTAGTCTAGTTGTGTTCGTGACATGTTGGCAGCCGAGCCATGCATCTTTTCTGAATATAAAACAGCATTAACAAACATGATTTCATTTTTTATTGCAAAGGTCGCTATTTGAATCTACATAAATACCTAATTGCATATATCTAGCTGGAGTCATTTTTGCCCATGTGAGCAAGCGGCACAGACATCGTGTTCCTAACTAGAGACAGTATTCTCTAATTGAAAGTCTTCTCAACCTGTCGAGCAAACGTCTTTTTCTCGCTTGCTTCATTACCTCTCGCACACTCTCTGCAGTGATTCTGAGGATGAGAATTGCAGTCAACAAAGGCAGACCCACAGATTTTTAAAATGCTTGATTTAATAACTGCTTGGCAACATTACTGCAGCAGGTGGAGGGGAAAAAATTAGAGACGAAAACAGAATGAGTGGCCTGAGGCTAGTGCACAGTTTACCTGTGTCACGGGTGCACGCAACATTGTGTTCAGATCCCAGAGTTCGTGTCTCGCTCATTACAAACGGTACCAGAGCGTTGCGGCTATTGGCAGAAGCAGGTTGCTATATTGAAGTGGAGTTTCAGCGCCAGACGGTTTCGTGGGTCTCGGGACAGTCCGGACGGGCCGAATGAGCTGTGACCCCAGTGAGTGGTCCCCGGGCTGGAGACAGATGTCCCCCTAGTTGCTGCATTTTCTCACATGGCATATGTAATTTGCCATCACTGATCATCAGCCTGATGGGTCTAAGGAGGGAGGGATTCTTTATCACAAAACTTCCAGTAGGGTCTCGTAAGTAGCATTTTGTGCCCTTTGTAAAGTGTCTTTGAGTGTCTGAAACAGCGCTATATAAGTACAATACAATATTATTATTATAAAGTATTACCTTTTTTTGTCCAGACTCGCATTAGGGCTCGCAAGATATGATAAGGGAACTTGTACTTGTCCCACAGTGTGGTAATGTTAGGTTTAGCTCACAAACCAAGACAAATAGCTTCAAATCCTCTCAATATATTCAAAATTAGGCTAATTCCAAGTGAGTTATTGCCTTAAAGAAGATATATTTTTACAAAATTGTTCCCTTGACAAAAAAAATATATATATATTTACAGAAATATCTTGCACAAACACATCCCTCTGCCTCTTTTGCCTGAATGCTCCTATCTCAATCCAGGTTCAGAGCCTTTTTTTTGTCTCTAAAACAAAAGTATTGTTGCTGAATTAGTGTGGGTAATTACTAATACTAATAAATTACTTTATAACCAATCAAAAAATGTATATCACACGCACACTTAAGGGTTATCTCCATCTTGGGATTGAAGTGGGCAATTACATGCAGAGACCGTTTTATTTATATAATTTGATATTTTATACATGTTTACATATGTTCTGCTTAAGAAAGTATATCGCTTTCTAAAACATGAAATACCAAAGGAAACGTCATTATCATTAGGCCCAAAAATAATGCTTCATATTTCTTCTTTAATTCGACTAATTGTTACAAATGATGTCTCAAGATATTATTATTAGCATATTGATGTTTTATTTATTTTTTGGCCTTTTTGGTAATTCTCTCTAACTCAAAAGCCAAAACAAGGATAAATAATTCTACTCTAGGATCGGGGGCTCTTTGTGTGAGTGACTCAGTGTCTGGGCACAAAAGCGTCATCCTCGTGATGGCACATACAAACTCGGCAGCTCCCCAGGCCGCCGCTCCATTCCCAGTGACAGCAGCGGCGGCTCCGTGACGTCAGCGGACAGCACTGTCATGGCCTGTCTACTTCTGAGTGCAGTGTCGCTCGTCCCAGACCAGACCCCAAATCAATGAGTGGTGCTCCATGGAGATTTACAGGGAGTCAGCCCATAGTATAGCTGTTATATTATCTACAAAGCCAAACAGTTTCTGTGTGAGTAAATACTGTACAAGTGGAGAGTCAATTGTTGTTCATATTAGTACATGAAAATAGAAGAATGTATCAAATTTATCTCAATTCTTGTAGTTCTCACCAACCTTATATTTAATACACAGGCAGAATGTTTGCTGGATTGCAGAAATGGTAAATAGGGGTGGACAATTGTACAGCTTACACGCTCTCATTCCCACTAATGACGATTCTACTATCTGATTCCTTGTGACTTTTGAAAATGTTGATATACAACATTTACTACACTGGTGGTACGCCTTTAATGTTAAGGCGTACTTTTAAGGTTAATATTTTGAATGCTCACACAATTGTAAAAACTTTATTTCTTTTACATATTCATTGATTTAACTGAATGAATGGTAATCCTAAAATGTCTGTTTAAACTTAAATGCTACAAACTAATGTAACATAACAACCGTCTGTATGAACATCTTGTTCTGTGACTGACACAAACACTACAGTGTGAGTGGAGAGATCAGAGCTGCAGCGGACACAGAAAGCTCTGCCTCCTCTCAGCGTCACTTTGGAGGAAAATCATTAGGAAAAACTCCTGAGAATCGCTGAACTCACAGCAGCAAGTTGGTTAAAAGCTTTAAACCCTGCCTTTCCTCTACTCACACAACCCCACCCCATATGTTGATAAAAGCCTATATGAAAGACACTGCAGGAGCTGTTTTAAAGCCTTCTGAGAGCCAGTGTGTGTCAAAGGCCACAATGTACGTTGGGCTTAAATTGCGAATCATTCAACGTGTTAAAGTTTTAGTTACTGAAAAGAGAAGAGTTTCACCTTTTTTGACCTTAACTCACCATGCATTGGCCTGGCCGTCGTCACTCACTAAAAAGGCAGAGATGTGCACCGAGGCCTCAGCCCAGACTCCTGCAGCGAGAAAGATGAGTTGCTGCAAGAGGCAAAGTGGCAACACTAAAGCTCATTATGTTTTGACTGTTGAACCGCGGCTGCAGAAATGAAACTGGAGCTGTCCTGCTTGCTACATGGCAACCATAACTGGACACCGCTGAAAAGCAGCAGGACAAAGGAGGAGGTGTGCGGCACCAGGCCCAGCTGACAAGACTGTGTGTGTGTGTGTGTGTGTGTGTATGTGTGCGTGTGTGTGTGTGTGCTCGCTGTCTGCTGCCTGTTGTTTTGATACCACCCACAGTCCGACCACTCCGAGCCCTGCCAGTTAGCTAGTATCTCGCTCTTTACCCGGGTGCCCCCTTCCTCGCTGCTATCCTTCAATCCTGGCCTCCTGCTGACTGCACTAATCGCTCTCCAGTCGCTCACGTCCGCCCTTTTGCCTAATGCATGGATGCAAGTGCAAGTACAGTTGATATGTATGTGAGAATGTTAACTGTCAGCCCATATGCCCTTTAACACTAACCTCTACTGCAGAGAAGGGGTGCTGTTTACAGCTCCAGTGTGTGTGTGTGTGTGTTTATGTATCAGCCAGGGATATTTTGGGGTCAGGGAACATTTACCCTACTTACCCTGTCTATCTGTAGCACTGGGATTGTGTAACACAGGGCTGGTTGCAATTTAATGAAGTCTGGAAGTGCATCAGCTTGGCTATAAAACCATGTTTGTAATAGCTTCAGGCAAACCACCTCTTCCAATAATATCCAGCTACTGTGCTCTACTGTTCTCAATCAGAAGAATACGTAACTTCTTACTACATTTCAAAGTTAAGTTGATACAGTCAGGTATGTGGAGCTGCAGTTCTACACAATTCCAAGCTTTCCACAATATGGACAACCACAAAAGATTAGAACAATGTGTGTTTTTACTTTCAGTCGAAATTTGGGTCGACTGCAGCTGTTGCCTTCGATTAATCTATTACCTGTTTTACGTCACATAAAGATGACTAGATGCCGTTATGATTCTCTGCAAGCCTTAATGTTCAGAATTATAGAAAAATATGATGAAATTTGAATAGTAATCTTCAAAAGCTTTTACAGTATAAGAGGTACAGGTCCAACCTTTTTATTTTGCCTTCAGAACCATCATTTTAATCCATCCATTTTCTTCCGCTTCATCCCTTGCCGGGTCGGGGGAACGGAACAACAATCATTTGTATCATTATTGAAAAATATGACAGTATTAATATGAATCTGCAATAGATTTTACAGTCTAACGATGATACTGACAATATCTGAGATTTTGGTAACTATACCTCTAAATATATACTGTATAAGCCTTTGAAGATGAAAGTTCATGTTATTTTATCATAATTTGTCATATATGGAAATTATGGCTTCAATGGTGAAATCGAAGGTTGTAGTAGTTAGTTCAAGTTTATTGTCTGTACATAATAAAACATAATTGAAAAGCTTTCGAGCTTTTAAAAATGTAGTCTTCTGAACATCAGCCTCGAATTCACAGAATCACCAGCATTAGCTGCTCTGTGAATGCAGAGCAGCTAATGCATGCCGTGTTTGCTGCTCTGCATTACATACATGCCGCGAGACGCATGTATGTACAGTACATACATGCCACGAGACGCTAGCGTGCTTGTCCACTGAGAAGCGCGCCTTAAGGCATTCTGTATTCTAGCTTTCCCATGTCTTACCCTCATACATCACCCAGAGTCTAACCCGGCGATCATCAAGCTTTGTTCCAATGTAGATTTAAATTACATTCTTTGTTGTGATGTGGTCCTTGCTAGAGACATTCACAGAAAGCTTAAAATCTCATCTTTTTGCGGAAAAGAAGGGCTTGTCTCTTATTTATTATGGATCAGAGGTTTTTTGGTTATGTGAAATTTTATATTTGAAGTCGTGGGCAATTTCCCGAGGGTTTTAACAGTAGGGGGCAATGCAGTCAGATTTCAATTCTAGCCAATGGTTCAAAAGGTGCAAATCATACATTTTACTCAGAATTGTGTAAAACGGCACACTCACTTAGACCCAGACCTGAAATTTACCCCGAACTGTCGCTCATCTGTCCCTTTCACCCACCCATCACGCAAAGAGATGGCCATTAAAATGCATCAAAAATTAAGGCTGTTTACTTGGACACTAATGAGAAGAGGCTTAAGTAGTCGAGTTTAATTAGAATGATTGGCTCCATTGGGACAGGCTTATAACAAGCGATTCAATCGGAAACCTTTTCATAGAGGAGATTGCAGTGCTGAGACATGTTGCCTTTTGCTGATCCCAGGTTGGAGCACTGCAGTTAAATGCACTCAAGCAGACCATTACATAAGCACCACTGCAAGGTCAGACATCTGCGTCCTCCCTGTCGCCTTCCTCTCTTAGTCACAAATTGCTAATAGAGCTTCAAACGCTGCACTATATTGTATCTGAAAATTTTATCCTCCCAGACCTTGCACATTACCCTTTTTACTTTGCTTTTGGTGTTGTGCAGCAAGTTTCACTCTGTTCTCTGTGCTGGAGCAGTTTCTTTCTTACTGAAGTGCATGACAAAGAGAAGGTCAAAAGTGCTGCTACACTTCAATAAAGAGCCTAGTTTGTCCTCTTTGATGCTACGCCGTCATGCACTCAAGCTACAAAGGAATGACTCTTGTGTCACTGAAAACTGCACTAAGAGACATGGGCTTTTCTCACAGAACACACCTCTGTCAATAGCACAGCTGTGTGTTGGGATGTTTTTCAATTCAAGCTGTAAAATACAAAAAGAAAAGTGATTTGATCTGATCCTGCTGGCAGAGTTCATTGTACAGTATGCAGGTTTTTTTGTCGTGTGCCATTTTTAAATTCAGGTGTTAAAACTGTATTAATGAGCCTTTCAACTTGACGTTTCTTTGAATAAACGTTAGTGTCCTTAGACCATTGGACAAGGTCAGTTTCTCAGCTCACATCTGGTGCTTCAGGTTAAAAGGCCCTGCGTGATGCGTCATCTGTTTATCATCTGTAGTGCTGCCTTCAAGTGCTCTCCACACTCCGGGGCATCAGGTTTGTGAAGGCACAAAGCTCATGTGTGGATGTGAGCAAATGATATGAGGCTATCATGCTCTCCATCGCAGCCCTTTCCATCGTGCACACAGAGCGATATTTGTGCACTTTTAATTCCTTTGTAAGGGCAAGTTCCCCATGCTATCTGGGGCTATTTTGTCCATACTGTCTCCAAGATTTCTCCCAGACAAAACTTTTATCAATTATATCTCCTTCTAGGCCATTTTTGTTTACTTCAAAGCTATGAGATGTGTACGCAATTACTACCATAAAGCCAGACTTTGCAATGCTTTCAGCTCAACCCACTTGTGAAACTGACATTTTCTTTCCCCAATCAGACGTGCTATTGCTGCAGGATCAGAGCCAAATTCTTTCATTACATAAAGAAACCCTGCATCTGAAAGAGGGACTTTCGCTGTTGCAGAAAAGCTTGGGAAAGACAGAAAGAGGAAGAGACAGACACCACACCTACACACTGATGAAACAGTTCATTTTGAGCCTTCAGCTAAAAGTCCTAATTTCAGAGATGAGTTGTGCAATTCTGTTTGAAAATTCAGTATAGGGCAGTGCAGAGTATTCAGCAAATCAAAACATCTTAAATGAAGCAGACGCACATATGGCTTTGCTCATTTGAATGACTGACAAGCCACATTCGCAGTTAATGAAGTTATGCCTACTATGATTAGGGTATTTATGCCAGCACGATAACCTGGTTAAAGTGTTTACATGCCAGTTGCAATAATCAGAGTATTGCATTAGTCCTATTGTAATTGAATTAGAGGTGTGCATGTAAATGGCACCTCTCACAACAATGCTGTGCAGGCCTTTGAGCTGGCTGCACTGTGGGTCTACGCCGATCACAGGAGAGGTGAGAGGGAAGCATGTGCAGCAGTTCATATGAAAGCCACCTGGCTCTCCTCTGCTCTGTGATTTATGCCTTTGATAACAACAACCAGAGGTGCTTTCAACAACAACAAAGTAGCTCTGAAGGATGATGACAATGGGACACTTGTCAGTCTGGAGATGAAAAGATGTCTTGCTAGGTGGCTCTTGCTTTTGTAACTTTGATATTTTTCTGTTTATTTGTCTCTCTGTGTGTCTTTATTCTCTAATTTTAAAAGATATTTATGAAGGAGAATGTGAAGGCAAGTCAAACAGAAACGCTACACTGCCTAAAACATATGCATTGACATTTCAATATCCTGTGTGTTTTGTCCTTTAAACTTCACTGTACCACCCTGTATGGAAAAGATATCACAGCGTCAATCCTCAGCGGACTATACACTTTTGATCAGACGGAGGCTCGAATTAAAACGGCTGTAAGCTGGTTCAGGCTCAGGACAAAAAATGTGCCCGACCATAACTTCCTGAAACCTTTATGTTTAACTTCACACATATTTAATTCTACAAAATGTTATGCTACGTAAGTGTAGGAGTATATTGAACATTTGTTATCTTGTTTTAAATTATGCCCTTTATAGAAGTAAACAGAGCTGGTGATCCGGCAGATTCAATATGCTGTCAAGAGGACGCAGAGGGGGTTGAAAGCTTGTACAGAAGATTACTGAAACAAGCTCCTTAAACGAATTTAGTTTCTTTCTGTCAGTCAGTTTTTGCTCCCTTGCATCACTTAAGCCCTAACCTAATTGTTTGATAATATTTACTTTAAATTAGTGTTACACAAGCATTACAGTTTATACTGAGTTTGTCTATTTTTTACTGTTTAAGTGCACAGTGGCACAGCGATTAGTGCTTGTTCTTCTCAGCTATAAGATCCGATTTGATTTGGATTCATGTGGAGTTTGCATGCTCACCCCATGTCTGCCAAGGTTTTCTCCAGGTGCTCCAGTTCCCCCTATCACTAAAACCATACAATAGGACTGGATGGTGATACTTGAGGTCTTCACTGTGTGGAGTGAATGGAAAACACACCTAGTTTTAGTTGTAAAACACGTTATGGGGTATCATATTTTTAATCATTTTAAAAAATCATTTTCTACCTGCACTGTGCAAACTTCACTCTACACTCTCTCACCATTCTGATTTAGTGATGGTCCTTAACTTGAAGGTGTGGCTGTGGCATTTTGTTCTTAAACGTAGTATTATCTCATTCTCACACTCATTTTTCTTCACCCAGCCATCCTCTAGAATGAATTGGACACCTGCGTCGTGAGCGTTTTATCTACCTCTCCTCCTCATTCCCTTTGTTTTTTTCTTTTTTCCCACTGATATTGCAGAGGTAAAGCTTTCTTCATCCGTCTCACTCATCGCTGCTGCTCCTGGTGCATCTGTCTCTCTTTCTCCCCGTCTGCCCTTCCTATCGACTGTAGCTGCAGGCTTGTCTTTTTTCCGCTGTCCACCAAACCAAGAAACTGTGGTAACCGGCTTAGCATGCATGCAGACTGTGAGCGCCGCGCTAACCCTAGCTAATCGCACTTATACACTGGAATTATAAATAGGACAGAAAATGACTTTCTATATCTTTGGAATATATTTTTTCCCGTCATGTTTTTTTTTAGATATCCCCTTAAAGCTGGTGGGGAGGATTGTAAGATGAAGTTGCATTTGCATGAATGAAAGAGGGATCTGTTGGGTTTAGGGAAAAGTCCTTACTTGGAGTTCATAATGTAAAAAAAAGATTACTCACAATTATTGACATGTAACTGTTATCTTCATCACAGACTTTCATCAGAAAGTTCACATTTTTGTACATTTTCTTTCTAATCATTAATGACCAAAGTCGTGTTAATCCAATGTTCAGACTTTAGAGCAACAAATATTTTTCGATCAGTTGCAGACAAGGTCAACATGTACAAATAATATTTTATGATCAAATGTGGATTTATGTTTCATTATAAAAAGTGTGTGTATGTGAGTGTAAGTGTTGAACATGCAGGGACAATGGCGACAACCGCTTTATTGACTTAATGAAACCAAGATAACTGTTCCATTAAAATAGGTGCAATTTAAATATGATTATAATTTGTTTATTCCTTCTCATGCGCCTGTTCCTTATTTAATTTGGGCTACCCCCTTGAACATTCCACATAAGGGAGCCATTTAAGCTGTAGTTAAATGCAGACGCTCCATAGGGTCTTCAGAAACCTCACATCCGTCCCTGGACTCTCTGTGCATTATGGAGTTGACAGTCTTCTTAGTTGAAATAAGTGCAGTGCTCTTTGAGTGATGGATCTCCTTTGTCAGCGGCAGTTTGAGCTGTGCCTGGCAGTTTTGGGCCAAAGGAACAGCACAGATTACATTAACATCAGTCAAGCTGTTGTCAACCCGCCGGGACACAAATAGGACCTTATTGATGCATAATGTAACAACTTTTCATCAAATGGGCTTCGAGAAAGTGACATGTGCAATGTAGGTAAGCCCTCTGCCAAAAATTATCTTCCCACCACAAAGATTCTGAACTGGAAAATACTGATCTATTTTGTGGTTTTTCTGATGTGTATTATGCAGTTATAGGTTTGATCTTTCTGATGGTAGCTGTTAGAAGATTTGATCAATTTAAAAGGTCCCTTATGTTCGTTTAAGCCAATCATGCAGTACTGTATAGATTTATATTTAGAACATGAGTTAAATCTACAACCTGTTAAAATACAGTTGAGTTGTCTTTATATAAATAAGGTGGGTTTGGCCCTAGATGTCGACCACTAATTTGCATAGATATGTTCAACATTGAATGAATACATGCTATGTTAATGTAGTGCTATTGTATTAATAATAGCAATACTATTCTATATTTATTGCTGGTTTGGCTGCGTTCTCTTTTTGATTCTCTTCCATCGGGTTTCTCTGTCTGACAAGCTGTGTTTGTGTGGCAAAAAGTATATGTGGCAGGCGGCAAGCGTTTTGCCGCCCACCGGCCAGAGTCGAACAATGCTCAACTTCTACAGCGACATTTCCGGCGTCAACCAATCAAAGAGCAGCTCAGGAAGAGGTTGAACAAATCAAAACCAGGACTGGATCAGGACTTAACCGGGACAGAAAGGATGGAAACGTGGCTGTATGCTTTCACCCTTAGCAGTCTTAAGAGATCCTTTATTCGTACCACAGTGGGGAAATTTCAGTCTTTGAGTGTTTCTCAAATGCACGGTGGCTTGGCTTGAAGTCATATCTTCAAGCTCACTGCCTCAAAACCGAAACAAGTGTCCTGCCTCAAACTCAACAGTTTTGTTCCAGTTTCACTTGATTTCACTTGATCAAAGGAACAGGTGTTCCAAGACACTGCTGCAGGATACCTAAAGCCTAGCGTACATCGACAGAGAAACTGGGGACAACTAGTTGCAAGGCGGCTTTTGGCAACTGAGAGGAGATGATGGGAGATGATCAGTTGCCGAAATCGGTCGATGTACACGCTCTTACAACTGGAGATGAACAGTCGGTCTCCAGTTTCAGTCAGTTGCCCGTGTTCTACTTTTCGGCAACTAGTTGTCCTCAGTTTCGGAGATATCACCCGATGTGCGCGCTCCATGCGCCGCTCCGACAACGTGTGTGTATTGCGTGTATTGCGAGCCCGCAACAGTTTATGTCAGAAAACACACTGTAGTTGAGGCCAGTTGCTGTCGATGTACGCGCTGTTATTCCAGAGACTGGTCTGCTACTAGGAGTTGCCCGTTTTCGTCAGATTGTCGATGTGTGCGGGGCAGCAACTCATATGCGACGGATATAATCAGTTGCCAGTCCGATGTACGCTAAGCTTAAGAGTCATCTGCAGACTGGGAATGACTGAACTGGACTAGATGGCCACAGTGCAAGGGGAAATTCTTATGAAGGAGTGGAACGGATTCATTTGACGCATTGACAGAGCGGGGAGTGCTGTCGGAATGGGGGGCGCCTTGCATTTTTAAGCATTTTTCTTTCAGTTGTGGTTATTAAAATGTACATGTATGTATTTGCTCACTAAACAATTTATTTTGTTATTGTCTATTCAATCAATCAATCAATCAAAATGTTTTTGTATAGCACAATTTGTGTACGTGGCAATTCAAAGTGCATCACAAGCACTTGTGTTAAATATATGTATTTCCTTCACCTCACTTCTTTGCCTGTTTGTTTGTGAGAAACAAATCGTTTTGGGAGTTTTTTTTTTTAAGCAATAGAATGCTGCCTCTGCACACTAGTACTTTTAGAGTTGTTATTATTAATGATATTACTTCTATTACTTGTAGCTTCAAAAACTATTTTTTGTTTATTTCTTCTTCTTTTTTTTACATGGTTGGTATATTGGCAATAAAGCAAAGGCTTATCTGTTAATCCTTTGCTTATAATGGTACATTTACATCTGGTGGATAATTGTAATTAAATGAATTATAATGACTGCCTGCAACACTGTATTTTAATCATACCGTTAATACATTGCAGCCATGTAGCTCAGTGAAAACATTAGTCTGAATATTGCATGATGAGACGCCCAGATGTGTTCTGACCAATCACCTCTCCTCTTTTTATCCACTTTAAAAGCACTGACACCCTGCCAGTGGTGTAATAGAGAAAACAAAGCTTCTGACCTGGCCTATGCAAACAGGCAGAATCAGATGGAGGAGAGAGAAACACGATGACACAAAAATTGCACAGTGCAGTTTGATCACCACTGACACTGCCCCACTGCGCCTCTCCTCCCACTTCAGTGCACTCAAGTTCACACAGACTGGAAAAATACAGGTGCTGTGAGGAACAAGGGGAGTGGAACCCAAGGAAACAGCATTTTACTGGAAGAAAGCTTCTACCTCATGATCTACACCTTCAGAAAGAACAAAGACTCAGAGTCAAGGTTGTGCTCTGACTGATTGAGGAACCTGCTTGATAGGTTCAGAAATATATATACATCTGTTCTCTGTTAAGATACCCATTGACAATAATTTGTTTTCCATACAGAAGCATAGAGTCAAGCTAAGATATCCATTCTAGCAGTTACTGAAAACATCTTGGCACTCCCTTTTATTAGATCTTACCTGTGACGAATGGGATGCTATTATCTTACGTAGCGACAAAACTGTGGAAGACTAGATGGCCGTCTGTCTTTATAGATTTTGCAGCAAATATTTTGGCATTGATATCTACTGTATTTATTTCACACAAAAGTTTTAAGGCTGTGGTCGAGGCTCTTCGACCACAGCAATGGCAGCCAGCTTTCATTTGTCTTTGTAACTAACTGTTTCTTTGGGTGTTAAGTAGATTTGTATTGGTTTCCTGTTGGTGAACTGCAAAGACAAAGTGGTTTCCATGTGCAACAGTTCTGTCTCCTCTGTGTGCTTACATTATGTGTGAGGCAAGCAGGAGGACAGGAGCTGATCCCCGGAGTGCGCGCACTGAGCCCTCGGGCCTCTACAGCTCATAAACAGATGTGTCCTTGTCCCCAGCCAAGCACAGCCACTCAAGTGGCAAAGCAGGGGCCCAATAATTGAGAAGAATTGAAAGCTAAATATTGGCTTTATCTCCTCAGTAATAAAAGGGCCATGAAATTGATTTAATGCTGCAGCGCTCCTCTTGGGTGGCTTCTTACAGTGTGAGCACAAAACAATGAGCAGCAGCCATCTATTAATTAACCCACCTAATCCTGCAAAGTTAATCTCTCACCACAACTTTGCCCGCAACTAACTTCCAAGCCATTGGGTCTACTGGGGGTGTCATGACAAAGGCAGTGAGGGAGAGATGGTTTCAGCCCAGAGAGAGAAAAGGGAGGGAAGGCATGCGGAAAAACCAGCTATTGTGGACATTATTAGCATAGTACCAGAGAAGATTTGTGTTTTCACAAAAAGAGGCGAAGTGAAGAAGTTAGTAGTGTCTGGTGCCGCTGAAATGCTGCTGATTATCATTGCCTTTTGTTGTCATTTGGATTCCTTTTGCCCTTTCAACGTGCTACCTTCATCCCCTTTCTTCTGCTCAAAGCTGTTAGACAGTTAGGATAAAGTGAGATTCTTTTTTCTTCTTCACCTGCCTGGCAGTCACAGCTTGATGGCACCTCACATTCATGCTCTTAGTGTGTGGACAGACTTGTGAATTACCTCCTTCTCACAGCCTGATGAAAAGCTCTGTTTTCTCTTTGGCTGTGGCTAGGTTGACCCTGCCCTCTCACCTCCTTCTCCGCCTGCGCTCATCGCTCTTTTGTGTGAGCCCCTTGTGGTAGAGGAGCTGTATAAGGCTGGCTCGGAAAATAGGTCACCTGCTGGTGCTCCTATCACCTCTACAGCATTCAAAAGAAAAACCTCCAAGGTGTCCTGTGCCATTTTGTAATGTCTAAAGCAGAGCCTCAGAAATCAGACCAAAGCAGACATGAAACACACTCTTAGTGCTCAGGCACACAAGAAATGTCACATTCAAATGGAGGGAATCTGGTGAGTGAAGCATTTCCTGTGGAGATAATTTTAGGAGTCTGATTAAGAATCAGAATCAGAATCAGAATCAGAATCATTTTTATTGCCAACGTAAGTAACAGGAGGTCACAGACTTGGAAATTGCTTTGGCTCAGTGCAACAGTCAAAAAGATATAATAAAAATAAGAATAAAAAACACTTCTAAAGAATAAATTTAAATTTAAAATAGAGTTACAGTTACTATTTACAATATACAAGTGCACATGGTGCACACAATGTAAGGTGACAGCAGTACAGTGAAGTAAAGTGACGTATGATGGGCAGTAAAGTGACTTTATAAAGGGCGGGGGGACAGGTTACGAAGTGTTCAAGAGTCCAACAGCAGAGGGGAAGAAACTGTTCTTGTGGCGGGAGGTTCTAGTCCTGATGGACCGCAGGCCTCCTGCCTGAGGGGAGTGGTTGGAATAGTCCATGTGCAGGGTGAGAGGGGTCGGCTGTGATACGACCAGCCCGGCCTCGAGCTCGGGCAACGTACAGGTCCTGCAGCGATGGAAGGCTGCGGCCGATCACTTCCTCTGCAGAGCGCACAATGCGCTGTAGTCTCTGTTTGTCCCTGACTGTGGCTCCAGCGAACCACACGGTGATGGAGGAGGTGAGGATGGACTCGATGATGGCCGTGTAGAACTGCACCAACATCTGTGCAGGCAGCTTGGCTTTCCTGAGCTGCCGCAGGAAGTACATCCTCTGCTGGGCCTTCTTGATGAGGGAGCTGATGGTCGGCTCCCACTTGAGGTCCTGGGTGATGGTGGTGCCCAGGAAACGGAAGGACTCCACAGAGGTGATGGGGGAGTCCATCAGGGAGGGTGGGGGCGGGGGGACAGTGCTCTTCCTGAAGTCCACAATCATCTCCACTGTCTTCTGGGCGTTCAGCTCCAGGTTGTTACCACTGCACCAGGACACCAGCCGGTCCACCTCCCTCCTGTAGGCGGACTCATCGTTGTTGGAGATGAGTCCAATGAGGGTGGTGTCGTCCGCGAACTTGATCAGCTTCACGGAGTCGTGGCTGGAGGTGCAGTGGTTGGTGTACAGGGAGAAGAGCAGGGGAGAAAGAACACAGCCCTGTGGGGCTCCTGTATTTATAATCCGAGAGTCCGAGACATTCTTCCCCAGACGCACTCGCTGCTTCCTGTCCGTCAGGAAGTCAGTGATCCACCTGCAGGTGGAAACGGGCACGTTGAGCTGGGAAAGCTTGTCCTGGAGCAGGGATGGCAGGATTGTGTTGAAGGCAGAGCTGAAGTCCACGAACAGGACCCTGGCGTAGGTCCCCGGGGAGTCCAGGTGCTGTAGGATGTGGTGGAGGGCCAGGTTAATGGCGTCGTCTACAGATCTGTTGGCTCTGTAGGCGAACTGCAGGGGGTCCAGGAGGGGGGAGGTGAAGGACTTGAGATGGGAGAGAACCAGGCGTTCAAATGACTTCATGACGACAGACGTAAGTGCTACAGGTCTGTAGTCATTGAGTCCTGTGATCCTGGGCTTCTTCGGGACGGGGACAATGATGGAGGATTTGAAGCAGGCCGGGACATGGCAGGACTGCAGAGAGGTGTTGAAAATGTCCGTGAACACAGGAGTAAGCTCACTGGCGCAGTGTCTCAGAGTGGCCGGAGACACGTGGTCCGGGCCAGGAGCTTTGCGGGGGTGCAGCCTCAGGAAGAGTTGTTTAATCTCTTTAGAGGCTATTGTTAGGCTGGGGGCAGGGCTGATGGGTGGGTCGTTAGAGTAGTGGGGGGTGGGGGAGGGAGAGGTGTCAGGGGCAGCATCAAAGCGACTGAAAAATAAGTTCAGATCGTCAGCTAGCTTGTGGTCATCAGCACAGGGGGGGGCTTTGGGTTTGTAGTTGGTGATCTCCCGTAGGCCCCTCCAGACAGAAGCAGTATCGTTGTTACCAAACTGCTCCTGTAGTCGTTCTCTGTGCCGGGACTTGGCTGCTTTCAGTTCTTTCCTGAACTGATATTTAGCTGCTTTGTAGCCGCTGCGGTCCCCCTCCCTGAAAGCAGACTCCTTTGCTTTCCTGAGCTGCCGGAGTTTAGCAGTGAACCAGGGTTTGTCATTGTTGTAGATGACCCTGGTCCTTGTTGGAATGATGCTATCCTCACAGAAGTGAATGTATGACGTCACAGTGTCCGTATATTCATCCAAACTGTCTGTGGCAGCTCTGAAAAGGTCCCAGTCTGTAGATTCCATGCATGCGCGCAGCTCTTCCACAGCTTCATCAGACCACACTTTGGAGCTCCTCACTGCAGGTTTCGAGAGCTTTAGTCTCTGTCTGTAAGCAGGAACCAGATGTATCATGGAGTGATCTGAGAAGCCGAGGGCTGGCTTGGGAACAGCGCGAAAAGCTCCGCGCACGGTGGTGTAACAGTGATCCAGAGTGTTCTCCTCTCTGGTCGGGCATTTGATAAACTGTCTGTATTTGGGTAATTCCTGGCTCAAGTAAGCAGGGATGGTGTAAGGCCTAGAGTGAGGAATCTCATCACCACCGCTAATGACATGCCTTTCGTGTGCTGAACGAGAAGCCGGGCCCAGGGCTTGGACAAGCCTACGTCAGGCCACCTCCAGCTACCGTGTTCATTAAGGCCAACATTGTAATTACAATTCACTGATAGTGCTTAGGCTTAATTGCTGAATGATTATTAGGCTGATTTTTGTCAGACTAATCACATGCTTAAGATGGGGATTTCTACTTGTACACTTTGAAACCCATATGGTTCTTTCAAATCACTGTTGAAATAGAATAAATTCCAAATTTAAATTGATAAATGTTTACAGAAATGTTCTGTAAATTAACACAACATATTCTTGTTTGTGTAACTGTGAAGATCACTGTAAAAAGAATCAATAGTATTTCCACTGTTATCTATCTGATCTGTATGTCTTCTGCTTGAATAGCTGGCCGGAGGGAGAGTATGTAGCCCAGAACATTACAGTGGCTGGTTTGTATTTCATAGAAACTTCCTCTAATTGGGATCAGTCTTGTACAAAAAGCAGGAAGAGTCCCCAGAGTTGGCACCATTATGCCGACATCTTTGCAGCTGAGAAGTGGCCATAATCTTTCTTCCAAAGAATGTGACATAAACAGCCTCTGGAGCCGCACTGCTCCTCTCTAATCTAATCAGGGAATTTACAAAGACTGCAAAACTGTGGCCAAAATCACATTCTCTTCTTGTTTGTTGGCGAGGAAAATGTTATGATTGTTATTCATTGTGAATACAAAAAAATACTTATTTCTGTTATCTCTCCTGTTCATTTCAGTAATCTGGGGAAAGGAAGATAGTTGTGCACATTAACTATGTTTTAAAATTATCAAATAATGTTTATCATCCCTTAAAATTGAGTCACATCACTGATCAGTGAAAGTATTAGAGCAATATAACTTTAAAAGCAGAAGTTCACATCGTGTGTGGTTGATACCTGCAAATTACTTATGGCACTTATAGGACTGATACCAAACCCTGTGAAAACCAGTGCTTAGAGCAATTGCTTTGGATTAGATGTTGTAATTATCAAGAATAGATGGATGAGTCTGTGTTCTTCTTGTTTTATGAAGTCATGTGATGTTAATCATGTTCATTCATCAAAATACGTTTCAAGTTGTGTTTTCAAAGCACACTGACATTGCCAGAGCCCTGGCACTGTGTCTGTCAGGATTTCTCCGTTTTCCAACGTCTGTAGTTGAGTGTAAAGCTTGGTGAGTTGCTTGTGGCCATATTTGAGTTTCTCTGTGTGGATCAGTGGCTCTGCAGGGCTTTGGAATATCACAGCGGCTTCTGTAGCCTAGTGTGCTGATAGATGTCGCCCCTGACATCAGCCTCCGTCTTCTGACAGCTATAGTTTTATCCTCTGCTCCGAGTGCTGCATCACCGCTTTGGGACCCACTCATCCACATGCGCCTCTGTATGTGTGTGTTTGCTATAGGCTTCCCGGCGACAGCGTATGGACCGGTGGCGGCGGCAGCAGTAGCAGCAGCGCGTGGCTCAGGTAGGGGGGCCCGTGGAAGAGGCGGATACTTGGCGTACCCACAGAGCGCAGGGCCAGGTAAACGCTCTGTCCGTGTGCTGTGTGCAGGCTCTCTCCCAAAACTCCTGCTTCTCCCCATAGACTCTGTCCACCAGGCCCCTGCACCCACTGCCCCTCACACAGACAGGGTAGACCACACAGGCGCCACACTTACACACACTGCCTCCTCTAATTTACAGCTCAAGTTCAATTTGAAAAGCTTCTAAACTATTCATCATAAATAATCTCCAAACTCCAACTTAATATTGCATATTCATCAACACCGATGATGAATAGCTTTACAGTCTTACAGTTATAACAAATGTAACTGTCAAATAAAGAATGAATTGATAATTGTTACAGTAGTTCAATATGCATCAATACATAAGGAGGTTGTTTTGCATTTGTATACATACATGTCCATAGTTACATACCACTTTTCATTTGATAAAATACATGTACCAGCAGGCCTACAGTATTTTACCATTTAAATAATTTAAATGTACCCACAAAATTTGATGGTGTGTTTGTTTTCTTGTTTGTCACTGCGTCATAGTCTCTAAACATTTTCCGTGACCTATTTTGGTTGTTGTGTAAGAGGTTCACCTCATCCACTTGACTGATGCATTTTTTTAGTCGGAAAATTGGTCATTTTAGGTCATTTTTAGTTTTAATTCTTTGTTTTTGTCTAACATGAATGGACACATTAATAATCTGTGGCCCAAGACATGAGACTTGACCTTATGTATTCATCCTAAACACATCACTGTGCAGGCCGTATGTTTGCAAGTGTTGCATCTGGAGCCTTTCAAACACACTCTGGGGGAAAATTATGAAGCCAAGTTAAATCTAGGTTTTAATATTAATTGCACTTTCACTTAATCACTTGACTTTAGAGGCTTCTCTCGTCTAAAACCCCAGGTTATAATTAGAATAGGGAGTATTTCACAAGCAATCACTTCTACCATTTAGCTTGTTACACTTTCTAAATGTGTTGTGTAGTTTAATGTCTTTATTTCTTTTCAGTGTTTTGTGTGCATGTTTCCAAGTATTTATCACCTTATGACTTACATGTATTTAAAGCTGCACTTCCACCTGCTTGTCATTATAATCTTGGCTGTAATGTTACACTGTTTGGCATTAAACTATGCTGGTGATTTATACCAGGCCAAGTAACAAGGTGAGCTTTCTCATGAAAATAATGGGTGTTTTTATCCAAGGTTTTCGCACTTACATATATTGTTTAGTTTAATGCCATTCCAAAGAAACATTTGTGGCAAAGAAGTAATGTAATTATCTCTGAACACAAGCAGTTTGTGGACCATCCACCAGGAAGAGTGCATCTTTAATCTGGGCAACCTCAAAGTATAACCATCTTGGTTTAGACTCAAATAACTGAACTTGTAACTGACTGCCAACTGTTTGCTAGGGATCAGAAGACCTCAATACATAACTAATCAATACCAATACAAATCGTATCTTTGTGTTTTTCCCACACATGCAAGACTAGAAGCAGCAGATGAGAGCAAAAAGCAAGACCATGTTACACTGTCTTTACACAGCATTTGTTGGCTTAATTTAGAGCTGCTGCTTTTCCCACTTTTACTTTACTATAAATCCAATAGCCATTAGCAGGAGTTGTCTTGACTGCTTTATAAAAGCATTGTTTTCCTGCAAAAAGATAATGCTTTGAACTGCAATAATAGACAGGTGTAGGTCAGTTGGTAGGGTGTGTGCCTGCTGATGCCAAGGCGATGACAAACCACTCTTCCACTTGTGTCCGATCCCTTTCCAAAGTGATCAGACACAAGGTTTATGAAAGGTATTGTCCTTAATTTAGACAAAATAGCTCCTTGATTGATATATCGGTTGATGGCCAATAGTTAAAAACCTAGGTTTTTCACATGTACACATTAACCCCATGTAAAAGATATGGGGTATTAAGAATATTGACATTTCTCCTGGATAAACGTTCAAGCGTTCAAACGTTTACGAAGACTTTGAAAGCAATATTCACACTTCAGTCCCAAATGATCCAGACTAATTCACTTTAAGGCCCTGTTTACATGGAGACATAGCCAAGCAATTCACTAAAACGACCCAAATCCGGATTCGAAGTCCAAAGAGTCTATACGGCAAGTGAAAACGATGTCGTTGTAGCGCCCAGTCAGTAGTGTGCACCTGTGTGACAGCCGCCAGTATAACCACTTCCTCAACAGTATCCTCCTCAGGCCCCTGCCGCACAGCGCAGCTGTTTTGTTCCACTCTGGAGGCTGTTTTTCAATGTATGCGTTTTCACCCCTATGAAACTCCAACGCTGTGTGAACGAAAAGCCAATTCCCTAGTCAACTCTATCGTCTTTCTGTCAAAGCGTCTCCGTGTAATATGTGGAGATGTGAAACCACCAAACTGACTGAAATCACTTCTGGAGCAATCGATACTTCTTTGGAGGTTACACATCTCCCCAGCATGTTTTCCCCAATTAGTTCAGTTAAAGGTTCTTCCAGGTGGATCATCAAGACTATTGGTCCTCCTAATTGTCAATCATTCTGGTGATATAAGGTCATCGTATGTGCTCAGAAAACAAGACCAGATTGTTTTTGGGAGATTCTTTCACTCAATGTTTTGCGTTGTAACCCCAGGTGGGCTTCCCACTGACGGCCTGTACACTCAAGAGCATTGAGTGGCACGCGCCTCTCTTCGGCAGAGTAAGCTCGTGTCATGCGGCTGTATAGACACCAGTAGAGCGCGCAGGGACGCAGCTGCTACTGCTCTCACTGATGCCTCAGACACAAAGTTTCTTCTCGACAGATAAAGTTGGGAATTATAGTTATAGAAATCCATTTCAAATCATTTCCAGTATAAGTTATCTATGTATATATTATCTGACATAGTGGAAAAAGTGCAAATCTTGTGAGCTTGTGTGAGCGATGCCGACAGTGACTTGTAAACAGAGCGTGCACGAGGAGAACTGGGTTTGTGCATTTTTTTCGCAAACGTAAGAGTTCCCTCTGGAGAGGGCAGTTCTTTTCTAGAATTTGAGAAAATCCTCCTATGCAATACACTTAAACTTGGGACTGAAGCTCTGAACATGCTCTAAGTTGTAACTTTAATCCTCCTCTGGACCAGGCTAAAAGCCTAAACTTACATATTAGGACTAAAACAGAAATGATAAGGCCATAGCCATTTGAGCCGAGCTTAGAAAGTAAGTTGGCTTTGAAACAGTGCACAACATCATGAATACTTTAGAATAAAAAATACAACATGGAACGCTTTCTTTTTCTCCGGGAGTACGGGGTCCGGGGTCCTCAACTGAGGGCCGTTCGGTCCCTGTATGACCGGAGTCAGAGCTGCGTTCGCATCGCCGGCAGTAAGTCAGACCTGTTCCCGGTACATGTTGGCCTCCGCCAAGGCTGCCCTTTGTCACCGGTTCTGTTCACTGTGTTCATGGACAGAATTTCTAGGCGCAGCCAGGGGTCGGAGGGGGTCCAGTTCGGAGACCACAGGATTTCATCCCTGCTGTTTGCGGACGATGTTGTCCTGTTGGCTGGGATGAGAATCAGCACCTCCAAATCTGAGGCCACGAAAGGTGCCCTGCCCTCTCCAGGTGGGTGGAGAGATCCTTCCTCAAGTGGAGGAGTTCCAAGTATCTCGGGGTCTTGTTCACACGAGTGAGGGAAGGATGGAGCGTGAGATTGACAGGCGGAACGGTGCAGCTTGCGCAGTGATGTGGTCGCTGTATCGGACCGTTGTGGTAAAGAGGGAGCTGAGCCGAAAGGCAAAGCTCTCAATTTACCGGTCAATCTTTGTTCCCTCCTTCACCTATGGTCATGAGCTTTGGGTAATGACCAAAAGAACGAGATCGCGGATACAAGCGGTCGAAATGAGCCAGCCACGGGCGCTCCCTTAGAGATAGGGTGAGGAGCTCAGTCACACGGGAGGAGCTCGGTGTAGAGCCGCTGCTTCTCCACATCGAGAGGAACCAGTTGAGGTGGCTCAGGCATCTGTTCTGGATGCCTCCTGGACGCCTGGGGAGGTGTTCCGGGCACGTCCCACCGGGAGGAGGCCCCAGGGAAGACCCAGGACACGCTGGAGGGACCATGTCTCTCAGCTGGCCTGGGAACGCCTTGGGGTCCCCCCGGACGAGCTGGAGGAAGTGTATGTGGATAGGGAAGGCTGGGCGTCTCTGCTTAGACTGCTGCCCCCGCGACCTGGCAACGGATGAAGCGGAAGAAAATGGAATGGAACGCTTTGTGACATTCCAATGTCATGTACAATCGTTAAGTACTAACATATTTTCATGTCCAAGTGTATTTCCTTCTCCTTGATTTCTGTAAATAGTTTTCACTAACATTCTGCATATTCAAAACAAACAATTTACAGGGAACAATTGCACTAAAACATCACTAAGGAGCAGGAATGTTGATTTAAGGGTTGGCGATGACAGCTGCAGCAGCCAGGAAGCAAGCAAGACGTGATAGCAACCATTATGTACAGTTTAATTCTGACAGCTGCAAATGGAGGAAGACACAAGTAAATGATTATGAACCGAGGGGCTTGGGGGAGGGAGACAAAGATGAAGGGTTAGACTGGTAAACACTGACATCATGGCCACTTTTACCAAACCATTTAAATATACAGCTTGGTTTTTCTTGCAATGTCTCACAGCCTCTCAAAAGCAGCTCCAATAAGGCCTCTCAATTCCCCTATTAGAATATAGTGATGTGATTATTACCATTATTTGTAGTCATTATCTCACTTTTTCTTGCAGAGGCCTTCACAAATATCTGTTTCACAATATCCCGCCACAGCTGCAGTCAATAGCTCTCAGCCTGCTGTATTTTTATCCCATCAAAAATGATTGATTTAGATTTGCGGATGATTTATTGTAGTGTTTTCAATAGTGCTAATAGGATACTCCAAAGAGCGATGTCCTCAGCTTCTCCCTTCGCTCTGGTACAGCTGTGTGCAGGAGGACATAGACTGTTTGACCTTCCTCTCTTGTCGTTTGGGGACACCTCCGCACCCCAATGTGCTGAATTCATTTGTAGAACGCGCTGGGCCAAAATCAGCCTGCAGATAGGGAATGGAGAGGTTTGTGATTGTGTCATTTAAAAGGTGATTTTAAAAGGACATGTGAGGCTGGCTTGACTCCATCTGCAGTCCACACAGAGAAGAGGTGAAAGGATCAGTTTTTATATAATAATGATAATAATAATTATATACAGTAACTATTTTATATATATATGCAATGCAGTAATACGAATGCAAGTATGCGGTTTGAAAAGGGGATTGGAATATTGTGGTTTTCTCCTCGGATTTTGGCTTTACATTAACTTAATTTATGTATTATGGTATAATATCAAATAAAAGCCATAATGTCCAACAAGTATGAACTATTTCTGTCAAAATAATCATTTAGCTGCAACAAAGTCGTAAAAATCGGACACTACATTTGTTCCAATGTATATCCGGTGTCCCTAAATATTGTTTCAATATTTTGAATATTAGCATAATTTTCTGTAAAAAAGCGTATGACATGGCAAAAATGTCTCAATCGCTAGTTTTGTAATGTGTCAGTATTGTTCTATAGAGTAGCCCAGCTTCCCACAATCCTTTCCCTAATTTTTTAGGGATCATCTCATCTTTATATATTTTTTTTTAGGGACATCTCCTCTTTATATTTTACTTTACTTGCAGTTATAGTTTAGTTTAGTTTAGTACTCTTTCCTTGATAGAGACAGTGCTCAGAGACATTAAGGTCTCAGACAGAACTGTTCCAGTCTCTGGTTACATGAATAATATACATTACACATTAACGTATAATACAATTACAACAATGACATATAATGAAAATAAGAGCCGTCCAAAAATGCCCTCTCTCATACACACATACAGTATCTGTACTAGCCTGGGTGCAGCCGAACTTTAGCCCTGCCTACATAATTTTCTAACTGGAAGTTCGGTCTGACATCGCTTTGTTGGGACAGAATAATGTACGAACAAGATCTGACTGGATCAAATTGGGCAGGCTTTATGATGATGGGCAGACGAGCAACAGTAACGTAAGCAGCACAGCTCCACCATGGTCCACACTGTAGGAATGTGTACTTTTAAAAACACATTGGCATTTGGGGCAAATAGAGAGCCCATTTTAGCATTGCTTCATTTGATTGCTTCAAAGCCACTTTTTATGTTCTGCTACTATTAAGTTTGTACATTTTAGCTGTCCTCTATCTCTAATGGCTTATAATTCCTTCACCTTTTTGTCTCTTTCACATCAAATTTCCTTAAGGGTGAAATTACAGCAAAGGAGCCTGCAGCTCATTAAAATGCTCGTCCTATGTGTGGTATAGAGACACTCCTTAACAGTTCAGAATTTTGTGAGCACCATTTGTCACAGGTAAATGCACTGTGCTGCGTCTGAACTTGGGAGACATCTTGGCACTTCGATTGTGCCTGCAGAGTCCAGCACACAAAATAACATACGCTCTTTCTTTTCCTACTCTCCCTCTCTCGTGATGGTCCAGCCCGGTGATGACAAGGTATATTTTGGACTCCTCTCTGTGGCTCCTCACCAGACAGGGCCCGAGCACTGTGCTATAATAAGACAGCTTTTGAAGAAGCAGGCTCACCACCACTTTTACTCTTAACCAGAGAAACGACTATTGTTCAAATGGAGGCAGCTTTTTTAATATTTGGGTTGCCCACATGACAACAGAATGATCATTGCTATGGGATGTTTTTATTGTACAATAATATAATTGAATTTAACATATTTTCCACTGTAGGAACTCAAGGGCTTCACAATTAATAGTAATAGAATCAAAACAACAATTGATCATTAATTATTCAATTTGATTCTTTGCAAAAGGAGGCCCTCAAGGAAAACAAAGTATCACTTTATTTGTGAGATTTATTCTTGTTTTGAAGATTTCTCATTGGAATAATCAGGTATCTTTTCATTATGCAAAAGTATTATTATCTTTTTGCAAGTAGTACATCTAATCTTTTTCATGATAAAGATATAAGATATAATTTCAAGCCGAAACAGTCTTAATGTGTTGCACAACTGAGGTCTGACTATAAGAAGTACTTTGTTTTTGTACTTTTTACATTTCTACTAGAATTTTCTATTTCTCCAGGTTAGAACTCTATAAACAGTTTCTGAAATATGAGAATTGTGTGAGGAAATTGCTTCATTTGTATGTTCTTTCAAATATTTGTACTCTGAAAACCACTTTTTGAACATACAGGATATCAAAAATAGCATGGATATTGCAATGTTGATCAAAAATAGATATTTTGCCATAATGCAGCCTTGACACATATCTCTCCTGGTTATTCCTCAGTAAACGTGCATCGGCCTGCCCTCTGCGTCCTGTCAGCCCTCTCCATCGTGAGTCTTGGTGACGTGGCGAACGCTGCTATGTGCTTGTCAGATGAAAGGCTGTAAAATGCAGGTGATGCAGATGCAGGTGACGGAGTGAACTTCACAGGTGTCACTCCACTCTGCTGGAGTGTTCTGTGCAGCTCAAATGTCACGCTCAGATGTGGGCTTTACCTGCAACGCACACAGACACAGCCCTTTCTGCTGCTTTTAGACATCTGAGGGGAGAGAGAGGGCTCAGGTGTGCAATGCTTAAATTGGCTTCGGACAGTAGTCAGTGTTAGGCACAGGCTCAGCTGCTGTTGACAATGGAAGAGGCAACCCATGCTCCAAGTTTTGTTCTTTTTTTCTTAAGAATTTCTTCACACAAAATGAAAAGTGGAGAAAGTTTGCTACTAATAACACTGACCTGGTGCTGGGGGCCTTTTTTTTGTACAAGGTATGCAAGATTTTGGCAAAATTTGTAATTGCAATATTTTTGACCAACATTGCGGTTTCAATGTGACTAAATCTAAATAATGTATGTAAAAAAAAAAAAAAATTATCCAATTTTTATTAAGTAAAAATAACTTCAATATTTTTCCATTGAAAAAGCAATATGAAAGCAATGAACCTCATACTCAATTCCCACATGTTGGGACCATTTTTTTTTACAAATGTTCGTGTCTAAACATAACCAAAAAAGTGATATATATTATATATATATATATATATATATATACACATAAATTCATCTGGGCAACACATTTAGAGTTGTGCAACACATTTTGACAGTAAGAAAATAATGCGTCTGTGTGATTAAAAGACAAAAAGATACCTGATTCCTTTGACAAATATTCAAAATAAACTCAAATCAACAAACATTTTCCCAAATTCAAGTGATTTATTGTTTGAAAATAATGTAAATGTCTGCTAATTGTGAATATGAAATTTGCTATTTTGATTTGATTGCTATTAACCATTCACCCCACACCAAGCCTTTAGTATAGATTTATAAAATACTAGCTATATTTAGTCCTATTTAATCCCTGTCCCAACATTTAATTAAAATAATTTCAGCTGTTTTTTCAGCTGTTTTTTTGATGTATTGGCTTTGATAATTACAATAATAACTACACAATTGGCACTTAGGATTCATAGTTTATTATTACCAGTACAAATATCTCGACTGATTTATTAGTGTAATGTAGCATACAAAATGTATATGCACATTTTTTATATTTACTTGTATTATTACGAGTTAAATATGGTATAAAGTATTAGTGCCATTGGTTTCACAAGAAGAAAATACTTCAATGTCGCTGTTTGGCTTCTCAAACCACCTCTCCTTTGTTCTCCTCAAACTCGCTCCCCTGACTTATCTCTTTTCTCCTCTGAAAAAAAGACAGCAGCTCGTGTGACAGACATTTCCAAATTAAGATCATTATCAATGTGGTCCAAATAAGGCGTATGTGAAGCCATGGTGCCGGGAGCGCTGCGTGTGATTGGCTGCTGCTTTCAGATAGATCAATATGGCTCTTTGTCAGCTCAGGTCTATTTGTCCCGATGTTAATCTCTGCTCTGAGGCCACAAGTGCTTTACATGTACGCACCGGTCAAAAGTTTTACAACACAAACACTTTTCCTACACTTAAATCTGACAACCTGTAAATATAAGTATTTATCAGTCGTGTGTAAGCTGTTGCCAGATAAAACATCCTTGTCTTCTTAAAGCATCGTAACAATTCCATTACCTCTTTTTCATTCATGTTTTGACTTTAGATTTCTATAGACAGGTTGCTTGTGTGTCTCTGTGTCCGTTTTGTCTCTTTGTCTGTGTGAGTGTGCGTTTGTGCTTGTGTGTGGGTATCTGTGTGTATGCAAGGGCGGGTGTGTGTGTGGATATTTGTGTGTACGCATCTGTGTGTGTGTGTGTGTGTGTGTGTGCATGTTTGTCTGTGTGAGTGTGTGTGTGTGTTTGTCTGTCTCTGTCTGTGTGAGTGTGTGTGTGTGTGTGTGTGCATATTTGTCTGTGTGCGTGTATTTGTCTGTCTCTGTGTGAGTGTTTGTGCGTTTGTGTGTGTGTATGAGTATGTTTGTGTGGAAATGTGTGTGTGGTGCAGCAGAGGGCAGTGTGTCCCTGTGGTGCTCACAGCTGTAGGGAGCAGATGCTTGAGGCTGCAGCTCAGGCCTCAGGGACACAAGCCTGTGCCCTCCAGGGGACCACACAGTCTGATGGAGAACACTGCACAGTGTTTATCACATGCTTAAGTAAGGTGACTCTTTCTCTGCATCACTCCTGTAAAGACTTTTATTTACACTTTGTTTACATTTAAGAACATGGGACGAGAGCTGACGTCTATTGCCTTTGCCGTATTGTAGAAGAAGCCTATTAAGCACTTGCTTGAACAGAATATTAGTTTTTAAATTATATATGACAAAAAACATTTACATCGGTTGATATTTAGCATACAAGATATATATATGCAAATGTTTTATATTTACTCGATACAACTTCTATTATTACGAGTTAAATGTTTAAGTATCAGTACCATTGGTTTCACACAAACAAAATACTTCAAGTTAGAAACACATTTGTCAATCCATCTTAACCAAGGCTCAACCTGTGATGTGTTTTGTTTAGTTTCTTTCTCTTTTTACTGTTTTTATTGTTCAATGCTAGGTATGTACTCATAATGATTTTTCATAATGAAGCAAATAGTCATTAAACAGCTAGTTTGAATCAGTATTCAATCTAGGCATTCCTAACCTGTGACTTAAAATCCATAAACCCACACTGAAATGATATGTAAACTTTGATTACACATGCTGTGGGTGCGTGCTGTAAACAAATTATTTGTTGGGGTTCAAAGGAGGAGGAAGCAGCCCTAGCAGCATTAGTGTTTATGGAGTAGAAGCAGACAGACATTCAGTGGGCACTGAGCCGATCAGGTACGACCCATAAAACCATGATGCAAGTCAGTGTAATTCACTATATGAAACTTGGTATCCTTAGAAATAATGTGGTGCATATACGGCAGAGATTGGCTTTGAGAAGAAGTTTGTGATTTTATCTTCTCACTTCAATGTGCGTTTATAATTTTATTGCTTTGAATTTTCTAGATTCTGTAATCCTGCACATTCTTTTGTCGACATTGTTGCATTTGTTAAAACTAGAAATATTCAGACTTCGACTTCAAAGGACATGTGTCATTTGCCTGTATATGACAGGCTGATGTTGTTTCTAGTATACTAAAGCTGGGATACCTAACTTTCATTAGTTGGTTCCTTCTGCAAAAGGCCTGTAAACACCACAACCTTTGGCTTATTAGAAAACATCTTTCTCTACAAGCTGATCTAAAGATGTGACAGAGGCCAAAAATACATTCATGAAAAACTAAAAAAGTGTTAGGTACCCCAGCATTAATCGACCAAATATATTCAACCTTGCATACAGGGACTCAAACTATTAGAGGAGACATTAACACAATAAGTCACGATTTAATGAAACGACAAAAACAATTCTAAAAAGGCACAATTCTATTGAATATAGGACGTGAGAGACATCTATTGGCCGTAATTCATTGTGGACATTAAATGCTACCAGTGTCGCTCGCGGCTCTTCTTCACTCTATACAGGCTTGACCAGGCATGTCTGAGAAAAAATAGTGTGTCCAAAGCGAAAGGCCAACGCTGTCAGCTCCGCGCCTCCTCACAATGGGATAATCTAGGTCGACTGTCGATAACTGCCTGGCCTTTCTGCTGCCGGACAGGAGCAGAGCCACACAGGGCCAAATCTGCATTCCGTCTCCGCACCTCGCCTCTGAAGCAAATGAGTTGCACTGATTTACCACTCTGTTGCATATTGTTCCAGTGTCAGTGCTTCATCCTGACGTAACTTCTCCTCAACCAATGCCCGGATACGAACACACAAATCAATGGTGCAGCTCAGTGTGTCCATTAAGGCTGCACGACTCATGGCAATTGCATAAAAATCAGAAAATCACAAAGACTGCAATGATTTGAATTTATTTAATTTTATGTATTTATTTATTTGAATTTAGGCCGGTACATATTAATCTCAGCTTCGACATAAATATGTTGGAATTCGCACAAATATCAGAATTGCATCCATTGTCCTAAGGCTGTTAGAAACACACAAACACACAGTGAGGCAACAGTACAAACATTAAGTCAACAAGCACAACATAACCAATTTAAAATAAGAGAAATTCCATTATTTCTGTTACAAAAAGCAAATCTTCAAAATCTGAGAACTGCAAATGTCAAAAATAAGCTGATAAGCACTTAAATAAATTCGTCTTTCTCTTAATTTGCTGCTTCACAGGAAGGAGGTCCTGTGTTCTAGGTCCTTGATTCCACCTTCACACCTTTCTGTGTGGAGTTTGCATGTTCTTTCTGTGTCTGTGGCGTTTTTCTCCTTTTTACCCGACCCCTAAAAACATGTACAATAGATCCGACATGCACTGTGTGGAGTGAGAACGATTTTTGATGGTCTGTGAAAGGCACAATGTAAAATTAAGATTAGTTACCTACTGCTTTCTGTTATTATGACTGTTTTCTCTGCTAATGGAGGGCAAGTGAAGTCTTTGTAAGCACAGTGACATCTATATGACTATTTTCTGGTTTGATTTCAACAGTGAAAATTGTTATTGCATGGTTATGTAAAACTCATTATAGATACTTCTTTAAAATCATGCCCTAGTGTCAATCAGTGCAGAGGCATACAATGAAACCCAACACTTTGAGAATAATAATAGTGATAATGTGAATAATAAAAAACACAAGCCTGAATATGGGTGTGTAAATGCACAAAGAAATCATCTGTTAAAATTCATTAGCCAAGCTCCTCTGAACACAAAATGACAAGACATTAAATATGTATTATTTATGAAATGTCGGTGCACTCTGAATAGGGTGTCTAGTGCTGTTAATTACTCAAGCATTAATTCAGAAAAGATTATTTCAAATGGAAAGTGAAGGCAAAAGCTAGACAGCGAAAGAGCTGTTACTTCTATTCACGCTTTTTTTGAATGACATTGGTGAAAATGGGGGAAAGCTAATTATGGTACAGCGCTAAGATTCAAAGCTAATTTGAGAAGCAGCCATGTCAGGTTTATTGACGTCTTGTGTTGGAGTGATGTGGTTTGATGGCCTCCGAGGAGTTGGCGCAGGGGGGCGACGGGGGACTGACTTGCTCCATGCAGATATGAGAAAATCAACTGTTGGGAATAGATTTTTATAAGCGCCTATTCCCAAGACAGCCCGTTGGTGGCTGCCGAAAGAGCAGGCTAATTCATATGTATTCAAAGAGGCTGCTTTGTGGAGCGTGTGAATGGATTAATCTGCCAGTTTTGATAATGCTATTGTTTGGATCACATATGCTGCTTTTGTTATCCAGATTTTTTATTGTTGTATCAGGTAGATAATTTTCATTTCGGGAATGATGGTAGAGAGAGACAGACAACGTGTAAATGAACGAATAGGTAGGTGTCAAAGAATATCGGGCAGACGGAAAAACATTTCTTACTTTTTGCAAGATAGCACACTACAGATTGTAAACATATGATAAGATTAAATAAATATAAATACAAAAGGGCTCCATAATGGCAGTTATAAGCTGCTCAGCTGCCCTGGGGGTAGACTGTTTGAAGCACAAGACAAGGCAACTCAAAGTGCTTTATCATACAAGGATACACATATAAATCATAAACAGATAAAAGAAAATACAAAAATAGGACATAAAAAAAAATGCAGATATAAATCTTTCTGTTGTATGTACAGTTTTTTACCCAGACTTGCCTCACAGCCTCAGGAAAACCTCCCACTAGAAGCAATACTTTACTTAAAACGTCTCTCTGTTAATGTTTTCCTAATATTTTGTCTATAAAGTTGAATCCAAATACAACATTCCTCAAATGTTGTCTGTCTCTGAGCATAAAATGAAACATAAAAGGTTTCTGGACTGCAGTGTACTGAGAGTGGTTAAAAGTATCTCAGTAGGAGGCTGGGAGCAGATGGTATTATGCGACACACTGGTGGATCTTTCATGGTCATGTCGCTGTAGTTGTGATTTTAGCGTTTAGAAGACTGGAGTGTGTTCTGTGCCTCTGATACTGACGAGTGTGAAGAATTCGGAAAAGCACCAGTCTCACTGTGCTACAAATATAACTAGTCACAGCAGTAGAACAAGCTACTTCATTGATCTTCTGCTTAAAACACTTACATCTTACAGGCCCATGTTTCCAAAAGAAAACTCAAATTGAAATATTATACTCAGTGTTATCGACATCTCCAGCAACTTTCCTACAGGGTCATCTATTTTCAAAAATACTTTATACTACTGTAATATTGTACCTGTAATTTCCTTTTAGATCTTTCGTCTGAACCTATTGACCTTCTTCTGTTTATGTCTTTATTTCTCATATAGACAAAGACTGTCTTATTTAGGTTTATTACACGGCTCCTCACAGCAGCAGTAGAACGCTCCATTGATGTGAATGCAATTTCAAAACATTCTACCGGTCATTATTTCTTGATAACTGACCTCTCAAAACAATAATGGCCGCTGCCCATGGCAACGCACCCTCTGCTTGTAATTCAGATGTGTAGATTACTCCGCAAGTAGTTCCGGCCACTCCGGAGCTAGCCACGCTCAATAAACGCAAATACCAATCAATCAACACATTTAAATGTTAATCAGAGAATACATTATACATATACAGTGCATTCTTAATACACATGCACTGAGGTTTTCAGAAGTATCTGTTAAGGTTTTCATGACAAAAAGACTGTATTAATGCGAGAAAAAGCTATCGCAAAAAACCTGGAAGTAGATTTTGGGACATTTTAGGACACATTTGCAGAGGATCAGATTATGGATTTAGGTTGAGTTTATGTTTGTGTCACTCACCGCTGATGCTCAGAATTCTTTGTTCAGTTTTCATGCAGTAACTATTTTATTTTCTGTCATTAAATGAACTGGACTGAAGTTTATTTTGTGTGTTTTGTATAATAAGCTGGATAATGTAGATTACGCAGGTCATTATCCGAAAATAAGTACCGAAAGGGCGTAGCGGACCCCGACGCGCAGCCGAGGGGTTATCCCTTCCTTAAGTATTCCTTAAATCTGGACTACCCAACTTTTTTTGTTTCATGAATACATTTCGTTTTTCCAACAAAACAAGTTTTTTTTAAGTAACATTTTGTGAACAAATCAGGCCACAACATGCTGTCTTCATCTCATTTACATACTCAGTGATTACTGGGCAGGTACTCTTTTCTTTTCTTTTTTTTAAGATGTGATGAGAAAAATACATACAGCCAGAACCAAACTATTCTGAAATCAAGGAACTAGTGACATGTTTTTGTTCATTTTTGAAAGTTAGTTAACCCAGCTTTAAATCTGTTGAATAAAGGTGCATTCAGGACAATATACTTGCTCGGCCTTTTCTCTGAACTCGCCGTGTAAGTAAAAAGTTGATATTCCGTAACTTCTAAACTTCTGACCATATATTTAACCATTTGAGACTCTCCAGCCCACTGTGCAGAGCTATATTTTATCATCAGCCTGATTAGTTTTATTTCCCAACTCTGAGCTAAATGGGAGCGGCAGTGCTTTCAAGCTCTGTGGATCCTCCTTAAGGGCAGTCACCTGGCAAAGTGGGACCGGGCTTGGGGCATTTATCCACTTAAAGACTGCCACCCCGATGATGTCAGTAACAGATGACTGCGAGACACCCTCCTCCTCGCCCAACGCTGCGCCTTTGGTCACCTGGGCAGGAGGCAGTGCGGGCAGCGGGGGCATGGGCAGATAATTATCAGTATAAATGAAGCCCTGCAAACGATGCGCACTGTTGGGTCCCCTGATCTAGTCTCCAAGGCAACCCCAACACACTCATTTGTTTTGTAGATGAGTAATTACATCCAATTAGTAGCCAGTAGAAAAAGGGGGAGTCCAAGAAAGGGCCATTGTTCTGGATAGATTGTGTGAATATTAATAATAGGGCGGTGGGTGATATGATGGGTGATAGTGGTGCAGCTGTGGGCCCGCTCTGACCGGTCCAGTCCTGTGCTGCGCATCAGGTGGACACTGATGAAAATATATGGCTGCGAGACACATGGGGGGGAGAGTGATCCAGCTGCCTGCCTCCACACACGCCAGCCACTTTGTACATGAGCCTGCCACAGCACACCTGCACCTCACAAACTGTCTGAGAAACTTAACTTTGTTTCAAGAGAAGGACAGAGTGTGCGTTTATCAGCCAGATGTGTGTTGGCATTGCACTGAGGTTTGGAAATATTTATTAAGGCAGAATTTTTTCATTTTGTTGTTGTCATGTTTTACGTATGAAAGCAAAGGGACTAGTCGTTGTTGAAAGTGTTTTCTAATTAGATAAAGGCAGCATTACGTGAGCTGATGTGTTCCTAATATCTTTTTTTTCCATAAAATATTCTGCTGAGAGAAACCATATATATGATCTATGGGAAAAAGCTTAAATTTTTATTTCAGCTCAAGTATTTAACAGCGCAGTAGCTTTTTAGAACTACAACAAATAGTTAAAGCTTCTAAGATTCTATGAAGAGCCCTGCATGAAAGCAAAACATTAGTCTAATAAACGCTTTTCTCTTTTTGTAATATTTCACAAAAATGTAAAGTACACTCCTTCAGAGTTGTGTCAAACGTATAACGTGTATTTTCTATATCATTACCTCCACATTATGCAAAATGAACTCAAACACGGAGTACAAATGTAAAGCTGCTATGTAAACAGTATCATGGCAGCTCGAGCACCGCTGACAGCCTCTGGCTCCTGCCTCTCTGCTCCTCTGAACTGACACATTTTGGATGGACGCCCCACATATTTCCAATAACACATCTTGTGAAATGTTTTTCCCCATATTATAATTATTCGATTGATCTAGTTCTCATTAGGAAGGCCAATCAAATAGCTTTGACATTTGTCTAAGTGAAGTAAATGCAATGATTGGTTCTTGAGCTTTGTTCAATGTGTCAGCCATTATGTGACGTTACGTGGGAAGCCTGCCGTATTTGGAGCCTATAATTTGATGAGTGGGCACGAGAAGATCAGAGTGGCAAAAAGCACTGGTGTAGAGAGCGACGCGGACGACTTACGTTCCATTTGGCACAAGTGGACTGCCTCGCTGTGAATGGGCGGAGGTGAAGTGCCTTTGAAAAGGCTAATGCTCGCTCCAGGAACCAAATAAAAAACACCCAATGTTATAAGGAATCTCTGCTATGGTGAAGTCAGCAGTCTGAGTCGACCGAGTAGATTAGCTGCATTATCAAAGAGGTGCAAAGAGGGAGACATTTCTTTTAATTGCACTCCTTTATATGAGCAGCTTGTCTCAGATTAACGGGACCAGCCATAAATGTCACCAGGACTTATTGCTGAATGGCATTCACTAAACTGTTGATAATCCACAATCTGTATCAAAGGAGAGGTCTGGACAAAAGGGCCAGAGAAGGACGCTGTCTGAACACTTAGGGCACTCCTCTTATCAATAAATAACAATATCTACTGGTGGTGGGGGTCAGAACAAAGGCTTTAAATGGTTTATTGATTGTTGCTGGGAGTCTCTTGGGTGCTAATTGACCGCTTTCTTCAGGAATCTCAGCCTAGATTTTAGCTTTCAAATGAGAAATATATTGAGCGAGACCTAGTGACTGTAATAATGAAAAGTGTATGTTCTTTAGGTAATTCACAAAAGGACCATTTGAGAAACCACATATCGTTTACAGTGTATCATTTGGTTTGGTGGTGCATGCTTAAAATGTGTATTCAGTAGCTTTTTTATTTTTCAAAGCTTTTCATTAGCTGTTGCACACATCGTATTAATTGGTGTAATATCACAGGAAATTATGTGACGAATTTCTGTGTGCTCTCTCCACAACAAAACACTTCAATCATCTTCAATCCTTCGGGATCAATAACGTATCTATCTTTCTATCTCTCTAGCTGTCTGCCTGTCTGTCTATCTTGTTGTATCTGATAACACAGTGTTTGTCCATGCCATATTTGAAGTAATACATGCTAATATAAGTTGATACATTCGTAACTGCTGTCATCATGTGGACTCTTGCTTTGTTAAGCTTGTTTGTGTGTTGTTTTCAAGTATACAGTTGTGCCATGCAGCTGCGCGTCACACACAGTATATATACAGGTCTAATGGGGCAGGAGCTGCTGGGGGGGAGGGCAGGGAGGGCCACATCCATGCACACTGTACACGAGGACCACGAGACCGCTCAAATTGGACTTACTTGACTTGGACTGTTCAAAATGGAAAAAAAATATAAACGTTGATTTCCCCAAATGATGGAGTCCCTCCCTCCACCTCCCCTGTACCCTACTGTATCTCCCAGGCCTCCCCGATTATGGGTTTTACTCTGCGCCCAGTGACCAGAGGGGGGGGCCGTGCTCCTTTGCCGACTATGCCTCCCTGGGCCCCCAAGCGGCTCAGATGCTGCACAGTGAGCATGCCACCTCCGCCTGCAACTCCCCCCTCCAGCACCTACACAGCCCGGATCAGTTTAAGAACCCAGGTTTGTATCTGCACACCTGCTCATCACCTCTTTGGACTCTACGTTCAACTCATGACATCTTTCTTTTATGCTTTCCTTTTTGACATTCTTTTTTGGTTGTGAAGCAAAACCACAGCATTCAATACATTACTGACAAACAGCACTGCATGTTTCTTCTTTTCATCTCTGTGTCTCAGCCCCCTGCTTGCACTTAAGGGGCTGACACAAACAGAATGTCATCTGCATGTGAACAAATATCTCTCACAGAAAATTACAGTATGTTTTACTTAGGAATCCGATTGCAGACCAAACTGTTGTCATTAGATATCCTATAGACATGCTTTATTATATTAATATTTTTGTCCTAAAGCATTTTTCCATTTGTGTATGTGTTTGTCTACTTTGTCAAACTTGCCAGCTCTCTAAAATCAATAAGGAAGACTCTATATGGGTATTACTTTATTGGCATGCATTTGCAGTAGTTTTAGATGTAGTAGGATAGTTGCATTTTTAAACGTTTAAGTTTAATAGAAACATGTTGTTTTAGTTAGAGCATAACCTCTTCACAGACACTAATATGGAAAAGTTACTAAACCTCTATAAAAAACTGACCATGACCAATCCTCTGATTGGTTGAACTTCTCTTCTTATGTACGTGCCAAGCTTTGCTACAGTAGCCTACAAGCAATAGGAGTTTTCCTTGCCTTAAGGTCAAACAGACATTATTCTTTGTTCCAATTGAGCCTCTGTTGTGCCTTTAGTCATGCGGCTGGGACTTTTGTATTTCCAGGCCATGGTTGGATTGTGGTTGCAAGTGGCTTTAAGCAGCGACCTCATTTTCACACTTAATATCAGAGTCAAATAGGTCATGTGTTTGCGACACTTTGGAGCTTGCTACAAGTTATCTTTCCCTGGACACTCATATCCACCTCAGGCTTATACACCTAAATCCTGCCAGAGCCTCTATTCAGCTGGAGCCATTGTGTCCTCACCTCCAATTCAATACCCTAATACTGAGGCAGAATATTGAAAGAGGGCTGCCCTTCACCCTTTTGGCTCTAAAAGACTGTCTGGGCTCTGTGCACCAAACAATACTGGCCATAGCGGCTCAAGGACAGGCCAGGCCCCTTCACGCTCCTAAAGTGGAGTCCAGCTGCCTCAGGCGAGCGCTGCCTTTTCAGCCGCCTGTGCCGGAGCTTACAGAGGCGTGACAACAAGATTTCAGGAGATTCAGGAAGATATCTGATGATTTTTGAGAAAGTGCTTTTAATTGCACTAGCTCCGTGTCAGCGCTGTCTGTAATGTAAGAAAGTACAGTCTATAAACACATTATTTAGTGCAAGGGCATTTGGTTATGGACTGCACTCATCACTGTGCAGCAAATAATAATACCTATACTCAAAGTTATTGCCAGGTTTGTTTTAATATCTTTCATAAAAACGGTTGCAATGTCTATTGCAAACCGAGTTGATTGTTTGTGACAGTTCAAATAAATGGATATGGCTGTATCAGGAGGGACATCCTCATGAATCATCACACAGAGGAAGCCATTAACAAGAGACAAGACACAAAATAAAATGCAGTGGCTGAGTGGTTAGCACTTTCGCTTCTCAGCACAAAGGTCCTAATCATAGTTTGTTCTCCCTGTGCTGCATAGGTTTCCTCCTCATTTTATGTTTTCTCCAACTACAGCTCTGCTCTCTCTGAGGCCAGGATTCCCCTGAAAAAGAAAAAATTCTCAAATCTCAGTGGGATTTTCCTGATTAAATCGAGGTCAATAAATCAAAGAATGAATACATATATTTGTACAAAATAGATGCTTATTATGAAGCCCTAGGTAACTACTTCATATGCCGTCGTCCCTTTCCCCAGTCTGACAATGACTGTGGATCTAGATGAAGCTGTTTTTACTCTCAGTGCCTCATTTCGCTCCATGTGCAGAGCAGCTTATCACAATAGCCCCCACATCTCAGAAGAAGCATAGTGTCTTTACACTTTCATTGTCGTTGTCATTAAGAAGTGCTTTCCAAGCGCGCATTGCTCACGTCTGTGCTCAAGCTTGGCATTAATGTAAAACGGTGACATATTTTAGAGTAATTTATAGACATTTTGGAGGACGCATACTGGCAGCTGTGCCAAATGTTCAGTATAAAGTGACATTCATTAATTCAGCCGCACCATTTTCTTTCACAGAACTTCTCCCACGAGTCGTTTTATGCGAGTCTCCTCTGTCTATTACACCCACAGTACAGTGAAGTATAGCCACAGCGCATGTATGAAATGCCGATACGCCAATCAGGTCCAATACACATGCCCTAGTTGTAAAGTTAATAACATAAGAAGCAAATTAAATTCATCTTATATTCTTGAAATTCCGAAATGGGGAGAAATTTAAGTTTGGAGCTCGCAGGTCAAAGCTTTTCCCAAATCATCTCCTTTATAGTATCTGTTCAGGCTGGATGCATTTGTTTTTTAAAGGCAAGAAAATACTGCTCGGAAGAAGAAGTGTAGTAATAAAAATCACACCATTTCAAGTGAAAAAAAAAACATAATTCTATAATAAGCCATCCGAGTGAGGGCTGTGCTGGCGAGATAAGCTCTGTTTAAAGTCCTTATAGTTTAACAATGTCAACTCTACTCGATGTGTGTTTAGCGAGACGGCTTCATTTTTTCTCGTGTACCTCACTTGAAATACGCACACAATCTGACTGTGATCGATGAGGCGGCCGTGCTTTTAAACACAGGGTGGCACGGGTAAACTTTGTCGTCTGCGTTGTTAGACACCCAAAATGAAGAGCTATCCATGCTTTAGGCCATTTTTCTCTAGAACACACACTTTTTCGATGTTTTTTCGTTTTGTCAGAGAGATGGGTTACACAAAACGCATAGAAAGATGGTAGCTAAGGTATTACGCTGGTGTGCTATATTTTTCTTGTAATGCGAGTGCTAGTGGCCTTTCAGCTGACAGGTTTGTCTAAAGACATTTTATTACAACGTTGCGCTCATAGGCCGAAGGTGCTCAGTCATTTACACTATTTCTTTTATAGTCCTCTCGATGTTGTCCCTGCATATGAAGTCAGGTCAAACTTTTATAGTCCCCTTCATGCTGTGGCGCTGCTTTATGCTGGAAGTCACACGGGCAGACTGAGCGCTGAATCACAACCCTGACAGTGTTTTCAGCCACATTATTTTTAGTAGATTGGGGCTGGTTCTTATGACTCACTGGGTCACATATGAAATAAATGAGTGTGAGCTGTGAGCAACTACTGTAGCAGCTGGAGGTAGTGAGAGGTCTTATCCCGAAAAACCTCTCCTTGGAAAGAGAGTGGGAATTTGGAGGTGGTTTTTATTATGCCATTACCAGAAATGAAAACTGAAATCTCCAAAAGTTGTATTTTTATCTTTATGATAGTGAAGTGTGTTAATAGACTAGTTTCACAGTATTCCAACATATCATTTGTTGGCTATCCCCTCTGCTCATGTTTCTCTGTGTTTTGAATATTTCTTGTAGACAGTAAAAGTTCCTCATGTAGTACCACTCATCTACCTATGCACTATTTTATTCTGTCTTGTAGAAGTAGCTCTTGAATAGAATCAGCTGGTAAATTCTGTACATTCTGCATGACAACAACGATACAATAGCACATGAGTATTAGCATGGTCAGACAATTGCTGACAGTGCCTGTTTTGTGTTATGCATGGAGCTATAAAGTGAATGAACATATAGCATGTATTTGATAGTTGGAATATCATACTGGATTCACGCTTCGCATTCTGTTGACCATTTTTTAAGACATTTTTGCAATGTTTTTTCATCTTGTTTTTCTCAACGAAAGCCAGAATCCAGTAATGTATTCTTTATAAATTTGACCAAAATAGCCAAAATCCTCTTGGGTAAGTTTGCAGTTTTTTCTGAGCTGCTGCTTGTTGCCGTGTTTTATGCAGGCTCTAACCCGTCGAGGCCCGGAGGTTTCCCAGGAGCCAATAGTCCCGGGCCCGTGGCTGACCTGTACGGCCCCAGTAGCCAGGAGCAGAACTACATCAGTGCAGCCAGCCCCCAGCCGGGCTCTGGCTTCGGCCCCAGCATCACAGTGAGTAGGACTCTCACATACCTACACTGTATCAAAGAGTCATGCTAAAAACTAATAAACATTCTGCATATGATCGTGGCCCTGTGTAAAGTGTAACATTTTAGCCTGGGTTCTTGAGCTTACTAACGATTGAATTACTTTTGTAATTAACCATAGATGTAGATTGTAGTTGTCAATCTTTCCAGAGCCATGTGATGTAATCTGACTTTTGTGTCAGTTATAACTTTGTAGCAGATTTGGTTTTGGAGGATAGTGTAAATTTCAGGTGAAAGATGGGATACTATTTGCGATTATGAAATATACAATATGACATGTGCCAGCTTTTCTAATGCTTATTTTAACACAAATTACTTGGTGCATGTAAGAGAACCGTACCGAGAACTATAGGTCGTCCTACAGTGACGGTTAAATGTACAGTATATAGGATGTATAGTGCAGTCATTAACTGGAAACTAATCTGAACTTACACAACATTATAGGCTGTGTTTCAAAATAAAAAATGCATTATTCTTCTTATGTTTTTAATTCTCAGATTTTGTCTTTCACTTGCACCTCTCAGGCTTTCTGGCGTCCTGGAAGCTCTCCTTATTTATTACTAATATTATTCAGTCAAATCAGAGAAAGTTTTGCAGCTTCCTGCTACTTACAAATGCTAATCCCTCTCGTCCTGACTCTCCTCCGTGGGACCCAGTTATTTTTAGTCCTTGACTGTAAAAAGGTGTGCGTCAGTCTTAGTCCAGGTGTCGCCGCAGGTGCAGCTTCATTTCCTTTACGCCATCAGTTTGTCGTGTCTTCAGAGTTACGGCGATCTACACCTGCGGAAAAAGGCTGCGTCCATTTTGCAGCTTAAAAATGGGCTCCACAAACTGAGATAAAAAAACAATATTAGCGATATTTAACTCTAACTTTTGGCATTTTTAGTAATTGTTTCTCATATGCAATTAAAATGTTGGATTGATGCAAATTATCTAACATAATAATACAGCAAGTTGCTATATAAAATTAAAGCATGATTTGGCACATTTAAAGATACTAACTAAAAAAATACATGCCTTATTCATTCGCTCTGTCACAGCTGCCTTGGTGTAGACTAACAGGGGGAAAAATTCTGGCAATCTGAGCTATCGGCCCCTTTGAGCAATCATTCACTCACTCCAAACTCAGCAACCTGGCTGAAGTGTCTTGCCAAAGGACACAACTACAGTGTAGCACTTCACAGTGCCACTGTGTTCCCAGAGGTCTCCCATCACAGCACTAAACAGACCCTGCACTGCTTAGCAACTGATATAAAATGTGATCAGGCTTTCAAATGTTGGTATAGCCAGATTAAGAATAAGAATAATGTTCTTTTATGGTACAGTAAATAACACTTGAATACGAGTAGTTTATATAATAGTAAGTAATAAAGTGCCCTGTCCTTGTGCCTCGTGTATGTTGTACTTGCAGCTGTAGTACATATATTTGAGTGCTCCCCCCACCACTATTTATAACCCTTAAACAACAATTGTAAGTCTGTCTCCAGTGGCTTCGGACGTTCTGTTGTTTCCAAGTGTTTGTGCGTTCGGCTCCAGCCGGAGACTCACTGAATAATTAATCCACTCTTTTACCATTTGAGTTTTATGGCCCTTAGCAAGCGGCAACAGGGCAGTTGTCCGAGCGGATGTACGAGCATGTTTGTACAGCTTTACATGAGTGAACTGAGCGAGCAGAGGGTCAGGAGACTAACTATAACTATTGTGAGACTCATTAGTATTACAAGCACATGTGAGGAGAGCCCTGTGATTCACACTCCTCCTCCTCTTCCTCTTCCTCAGCCACTAACGTTCAGCGCGTCTGCTGTTTGTGTAATGCATTCTAATTAGCTGTATTTTCTTGGCGTCTCTTTGGAGAATTGGGACATTCATCACTTTTTAGAGTACATTATATCAATCAGTGCGACTAAATGCAGCAATGAGATACTTATAGCAGCAGTTATGCATCACCAGTAGAATCAGAGACAGAGCAGATAATGTGCAAACCGCTCATTTTAATTTTCAGAGCGTCTGAGTAATTGATTTATGAGGCCTGAACAAAAGCAAAGCCAAACAGAAAACTACATTTTATTGGCTTTTTGCTTCCTAAGCAAAGCTGCTTGTATTAATTGCTTTAGGTCCACTGGCGATCTGCCATAATCTGTTGCTCTCAGTTTAGGAAGCAAAATATTTGTAATAAACGACAGCGCTGGCTCCTTTTCAAAGCTGATTTACCAGCAAATAGTTTGCCAAATAAAATGAGCTGATTTGCTTCTAATATTTTTCATCTTTTGTGGTGGATTTTGCCACATAAAAGGAACGCAAACACAATACATAATTGTGTGTGAAAGTTGAGGTTAAATGCGGTTAATAATTCGGCGTGATCATATTTATTGAGGACCAGTGTTTAAGCATAGCTCTCTCCCCTCAAATTTATTTAGTTAAATAGCTAGTCAATATATTGCATTTTTAATTATCTCTAAGCTGCCACTGCTTTTTACACGTTGTAGTCAGAAAGTGCATTTTTCACAAAAGAGCATTGCGTGCTCCGCTGTGGATTTCAGCCTCTGCCTCTCCTTCCACTGTAAATCCCAGCCGCCACTAAATCAAAGCCAGTGCAATAAAGCCCAGACAAGATGCTGCGGTCCAAGAATTGATGGCTCCATTCAACCCATTAAAACGTGGAAACAGTCAGACTCAAAACACACTTCTAATTCATATTTGCTTTGGTGTGCTCTTGTACTGAACATTTGTAAGTGGTCACATGACATACAACAAACCCATAGAAAGCCCTCAGATCCAGCGATTTGTCCTCACGCTTGGCAGCTTTTTATTAATCCCTTTAGCCAATATGAAAACAGAAGAAGAAGAAGAAGTAATGAACTCAACTGCCTTTTTCATGCCAGACAATTAGAGCGCATTAAGCTGATGGAGGTGATAAAGGCAGCTAATCGTTGTTACTAGTCTATTCACATTCGCAGGATTCAAACATCTGAAAAGCCTTTCTGATTGTCCGTGTTTGTGAGTCCTCCCCGTGCATAAGAAGTACAAGATCTGGTGTATTTGACTTTATATGGGACTATTTAAAGCATCCTTTACCAATGAGACCTCCTTCCCCGAGTCATTTATTTCCTCCTCCTGCAGTGCTTGTACTGCCTCGGGTGCCCATTATCTGCTACAAGGGTATAACACCAATCTGTAAAAATAAAGCAACAATAGTGCTCGACGGCTGATCAGAATGAATCAACAAGTACACTTCCACGCTGGCTGCAACAATTGATAAAGTACTCACTTTTCTTTTCTTTTGAAATGCATACTGACAAAAGCACTAACTGTACACTTTTAGGGCCCGTTGATTGCGACAGCTTTTACAAATGGATACCATTGAGCAGGTGGCGGGTTGCCATCTCATCAGAGGTATTGCATTTTATTTACTGTGCCTTTCTATTAGACTCTCTTGATCCTCCTAATATGTGTTCACCACATTGTTTGTTGTGGTCCATGTGGCAGAGCCGGTAGGGAGGTGCGAAAGTGACAGATGGCGCTACTCTTCACAAGTCCACAGGCCCCCGCTGATTGTCTCTGACTTATGCTTCTGTAACAAAACCAAAATGGACCTACTGAACATTTCAAGGGACTGGAGGAAGTTCTTGTTATTTTGCACAGGCTGCCAGCTCTGCCATTAAACCCAATATCAGCTTGTACACCTACTACCCCTCTCCCAGTAGCTGTGAAGTGTTTTCTACGTTCCAAGGCCTTCAAAATCAAGCATTTTTGTTTGTTTCTTCAAAAGGGAGAATGTTTCATACATTTGTGTTTAGTGTCTTCTCTTCACGGCTTGCATCGGTTGCCCTTGATGCCTGTTGTCTGTGATTCACATCGCATGCATATATGAATTATTGCACTGTATTACTTAGCACTATCTGATCATTATGAATTATTGAATTAGCATATTGGTGCATGTGCAAGAGCACAGTTACGAAATTAACGTGACGTAGAGCCTGTTGACTGCTAATTATCTCTGTTTTTTCACCCACATATCAAATATAAAGTACTGTATACGGGTCTGTGGTGAAGTGGTGGAGCTAGAATGCTTTGATTGTTCGTTTTGGAGAAGCAAACGGAAAAGAAAATCTCCATGGCGACTGTGGCGAGAAAACTACATTGACATCATTTAAAAGACAAAAGAGGAAATGTGTAATAACCCATTAGACACTCCAAAGTGTATTTCTTCACATTATTGTTAGCTTAGCCGTATCATTATCAGCTTTTATTTCATTTGTCTGGAAAAAAAGAAAGCTTGTTTGTGTTATGCTCATACCTCAACAATGTATTAGCATAAAACAAACAAGCAGCACTTTATAAAAGCAGACATAAAGATTATTTTCGGCAAACGTGATTCCACTTTTGCCGTTTTGGTTTTTCATGAAATGTACTCCTTAATTGTAAACCAATGACATCACACTTGAGATGTCACATTTTGCACCCAAAAAAACTAACTAAAGTGACAGTTTGTAATATGAACTTTTAGTATGAATAAATATCTTATCTTGTGTTGCCAGAATCTTCCTGCCAGTGACGCATGTGGTTTATTACTGATGAAATCCACCTGCTGGGGTTTAGCTAGAAACAGTACAAACTCTGTGTATTACATATGACTACTTATTTTTGTATCTGCTTTTATTAAACAGATGTGTGGTGATATTTTTTGTTTGTGAATATTGTTATTTATATAAAAATAAAAATAAAAAGCTGAAGCCAAAGACCACCACTCAGCAAACTGGCAACCCAAACGAGAGACACATATTCTGCTCTCTGATTGGATCGTAACAAAAATATTGTCTATTCTGTGCAGAAAGGGTCAAATATGAGTTGTACTATTATTATTCATTGCTAAAATTGAAATAAAAAGTACATACTGTCCCTTTTTTTCTTTCAATCATGCCAAAACATGAATCATACAAAATACACAAAATACACATAATAGAATTTCTCCGAAGCAGACGCTAAATTTGTTTTATAAGCTACATTTTGATCCGTCATGTGGAGTTTGTTTCTGTTTGTGTTTCTCCAAAAGCGTCTCTCTGTGTCCTCCGCTCCTTTACTCTGTCACTAAAAGCCTTTTTCTCTTGTGTGTGTCCAGCAGAGTCTGTCTGGTGACCCGGGAAAGACAGGACGGAGTTTCTAATTGGCTTTGTGTGCAGGTGACGCTCCTCAACTTCAAAAGCACGTCAGCGTCACTCAGGCAACAACAAAATTGAAATGAACGAACGAAAAAAAGGGGCGAAAAGCAACAGAACAACCACGCGAAGAAGGAGAGGAAAAGGCGAATGTCTGTCATCTCATGAAAAGAACAACTGCTGTACTATAATCCAGACCTCCTGTACCTTTACTCCAATACTCCTGTTGTGTTGCTAGCATTTATTAGCATTTATTATTATCTTTTCTCTTCATTTCTTTGCTTTGACTTTTTTTTTTGTAAATGTTTGAATTTTTTGAAATTTTATGAAGTGGTTTTAGCGAAGAAGACATGTTTTCGGCCTTCCCCGCAAAAAATTCAAAAATGTGGGAAAGTCTAAGAAAATTTCAAGGAGGTATCTAAGTAATAATCTTAGTAGCCATTTTGTTTCTTGTGACGTCTCATTGTTAACCATAATTACCTATTTTTGGGCAATACAAAGAGGACTTCAATATTTTTATGGTCCTTTTTTATAAGTGTTGTTTTTGTTGTTTAGAAATATATAAATATATATATATATATATGCTATAATGAAATTTCATATACTACATTGTGAATTCAAACTTGAGAAAAAGAAATGTAGCTGTACATATTATTCCAAGCCACTGCATATAACCGACTCAGTGAGAAGAATAGCATATTTTTGTGATGGTCGTGTCAAAAAGAACATGTTATAGCGTGTGAATAGATGAAAAAGCTGTAAAAAATTATTAACCTACTGTTTTTTTGTTTTCCTGCTGGAAGAACGGTATGGACTCCACAGACACACATAAACTTGTAAATAGTTGTAAACGTCATTTTGCAAGTGTCCTACCAGCAAATTTAAAAAGCAAGATTGGTCTTTTTGTCTAACTGTATCTGCGATATATAAAAAAGAATCCAAAGCACACTGTAACGAAATGGGAAGATTACAACTTGAAAAATCTTTTGCAGAACATCCTTTTCTACTCTCAAGAATTTTTGTCACATCCTGCTTGTCGTCGGAACCATTCGAATTCCTTTTCAAACTAGAATATCTAGTGTATTTGTTTTGTTTTTTTGATGAGGTTAAAACCTTTTGATGCCATACCTCAGCCTAGTGAGTTCATTCTTGGCAGGTATTAATTTATTCAATTTTTTAAACACTGAAACGGAAAGAAGCAAGATTTTCATTGCACTGTGAGTAGTCGAGTACAGGCCATTTTTATATTTGCACATTGTATATGTTGTCAAAAAACTGGCTCTGTGCGCAAAGATAGTATGAAGGATTTCTATGGGGTAAAATAATGTATTCTTGAATTGTATGGAAACAGCTAGGGGACAAAAAGTAGACCTGCAGGCATTGCCTTTAGATCTTTATAGCCACATCCTGCTCTGGGGAGATGCATATTTATACAGGGTCACACAACGAAAGTGGCTTGTGTGCTTGATAGTTTTACTATTTCAAACAACAACTATATTACTGAATGCTTTTGTCCGCTTTATACAAAATAACTTGTGGAATGAATGGTCATGATTTTAATTTTTTCATTTCAAACAACCAGGTAAAGAAATATGCTGGATACTTCTACTGGTAGAATGGAGATGGTGATCAAGTAATAATTTAAAAAAGTACTTCTAAAAAATGATGTAATGTTGAAATGTAAAAGAAAAAAATACAAAAAACTATGAAAAAAAGGAAGAAAAAAAAAAGAACGATGCTTCTTTGCTGGTTTTAATCAAAGTTTATTGATACTTTGTGGTTTATATATGAATAATTGTAAAATACTATTAAAATGTACTGTGCATCCATTGCTTTCTTCCATTCCCCGTCCCACATCCCCGATGCTTCTCCTACTCTTGTTTTGGTCACTCATGTATTCATTAGTGTGTAAAAAGAGCCAAGTTAACTTGTAAACTCAGTGCTGTCTTTGATACCAGTGTAGTGATCTATGTTGTCCCCTCTTACTCTACCTCTCCCTCCCTTTGCACCCTCCCCTATCTCCTGTAATTACAAGTAGATGTTAAATAGCACTCATTATATAATACTCGTAGTGAATAGTGGACTTAGGACCAGTCAAGATAATAGACCTTTCTCAAAACATGAGATTTGCAGACATTTTTGTTTTAATAGTTCATTGTACTTCTTTTGTCACTCCCAATGTATGTTTTTGCTCATGTGGTCACAGCTAACCAAAGCTCTCATGGATGAACAATACAAGAAAAAACTTTTGCTGTAAAGGTGGAATTGTAAACCAGGCATTATTTGGATCCCCACCCTTGAATGTTTCTAAAAAGGGGTGTGCCATGCTACCTTAAATCCTGCTAGATATGCAAGTGGACATAGTATACCGTCACCAGCAAGTTTGAGCCTCATTTACATTTCAAGCCTCCTGCGCCAGTCTGCGGGCTAATTTAAGCCAAGGTTGATTTCACGCTCACCGCCCCAAGCTAAAATCAATCCGCACTATGAAATTACAGCAAAATACATGCAGGACGCTATTAGAAATTATTGGTTGGATATTTTCCCTCAAGTGCTCCCTAGAGTCTCTCCATACTCTAAACGCTTCACAAAAACAGTGTGGAAACTCCAGCAGCACATCAACTCATGCTTTGGCCTTTCAATTTCAATTAAAGCTAATTCAGTCTCCCATCAGTTATTCCATTCACTGCACCACATGGTGTCTTTAAATCCAATCTGCTCACATTAATAAACAGCATTAGTGTCCCTGTTTATAATTCTCATTTAGTAAAAATGCAAAATGACAGTTTCAAAGATTTAGAGACCATGGCGATGATGTTGTTTTTAAAGCACTGGTGGTAATAACTGTTCAGTGTTTATAAGGTTGAACTAAACTAAGGTCAAAGAACACACTACTTAATGGCAGGATACATTTTATATTTGTATTGTCCAAGTGTACAAAGCACTGGCACTTGCTGTGAAATAATATACATATAGATAATTGCATGGTCAAATATTTACTTAGTAGCTATAGAAGTACTGATACAATAATCATTTGTTTGTCCTTTTAAAGAGACTTCCCACTTAAAAAGTTAGAATGACTATTACAATCTACACATTTAAAACATCAAATTGTCCCAAAGTCTCTCTGCTCTCCAGCACTGTTGTCCACATGGCGTCCACGCTGTGCAGTTGTAGCTGGGACTTAAGGTGGCATGGCTCTATTGCTGTAATTTAAGTTCCTCTCAAACTGACAGCAGTTTACAGCTGATGAATGTTACACATCTTAGTAGACTAGCTTAGCCATCTGGGGAGAGGGGGAGGGATCTGGGTTTAAGAAACATGAAAAAAGTCAAAAAAAGATAAAGTCAACCTGGAAAGTGTTGACATTTGTAGTGTACTACCGTATCCATTTAAACTTGAATCTTGAGGCAAGTGCTAGGCAATGGCCACACCATTTTAGAGCCCATTAACGTGTGGGAAAGCCCATCCTAAAACCACTTGTTAGAGTTGTCGCTTTGGATCAGTCTAGTCAACATTAAAACTCCTCAAGTGGAGATTTGAGGTTTTAGCAGAGTTCTGTGGCGGGGCATTCTACCTGTCCGAGCCTTAGTGTGGCCTTATCTCTGGGAGATACAGGACACGTCACAAGCAGTGACTATAGAGCTGCAGTCTTAGCTCTTCTTGGACGTCACTCAAAAGCCACTTTCCAAAGCGACTCAGAGGAGATGTGTTGTTAGGTGGATTCCCTGTTCAGTCCAATTCATGCCATCCCACATTCATCGAAACAGTTGCAATATATATATATATGTGTACAGATTGATATATATTTGCAATTTCATGCATTTGACAAAACTACACTGGAGACCTCAGCTGTAAACCGTATGTGGCACCACACAGCATCATGCTTAGCTTCACCGTGGCGTGTGTTGAGTTGGGAGCAGACCTCTAGAGGCCACCGTCGGCTCATTCCTAACACTTGCCCCTGTTTTTTTATGTTCACCAACTTTTTATGGCGAGAGACAGACAGACTTGACTGACATCTGAAAGCATCTTTCAGGTTATCATATGGCTTGCTCAAGCCCTGTTGTAAAATATACAAAAAATAATGATAATAATAATAATGGATGGGGGTCTCTCACATATCAAATGTGGAAAGTCTAATTTTATATTTGTATTTTCAAATAATAATATTGACAAAAAATGTCTGTGAAAGGTTTCCATCCTCTACTGTGGTCCAGAAATTGATGTGTCTGTCTGGAAAATAAATAAAATAAACTGACTTGTTATATGACTTGTCCTCACTGTGCTGTTGTATCTTTGCTATATGCACATGAACGCTGAATGTTTCTCAGTAAACGCAATCACACGGACGGTTGTTGCATGTTATTTCTTAGTACACCCCACATCCCATAATAAGCTGATTATTCAGTATTAATGAAAACACAAGACTGTCTTTATCTCTGCACTGCATCCTTGGAGGTCACTCATAGCTCAGCAGGATTAATCATCTTTAATGGTGGATTTGAGGAACGTGGGAACTAACAGTACTCACATGTGTTCTTCTGCTGCCCCTCAGTGGCTTCTCCCAGCGCACCACACACACACACACTTCTGTTACTTATTTTTTAGGGTGAGGTAAATAATGGCTGCATATATAGTCAAACTAAAATATAGTGTGTTTGTAAAAGGGGGGTGTAAAATCTCCACGGTAAGTTTAGTGCAGGATTGAGAATCAGAATTGGTAATGCGCGGGGCCTTGTCAGCACGAGAAACACAGCGACAGCTTCATCACTCATTCAGACACAGTGATCTATAATTCTGACCCAGATCAATACAGCTCCCACCTCACTTTTTCAGCTTTCACTCTGCACTCACCACTCATTTTGTGTAATGTGCACAAACTGGACTGAGGGTGACTCTGTGTGTGGTTCAGGCTGGTGAAATATTAGAACTGATTCCATCGTCATTTACTTTTCAAAACCAAATGTAATATCTCCTTGAATGGGACAAATGAACCTGGATGTTAGTATGAGCAACACTAGCACTTATTGGTCAAGAATATGTTCAATTAGAAGCATTTGGAAGACTTACAGCACAGTAGTAAACATGAATTAAATGTATTTTTGTATAGCCCTAAATCACAACAGTAGTTATCTCGGAGCACTTTACAAAATTGTCGAATAGCCAACGTAGATCAGAGAAACATTAATATTTACTGGGACCAGGCTTTCACTTACTCACACATTCATAATGATCAACCATTTATAATAACAGCTTGCACAAAACTGTAAAAAAAAAAAGACCTCTTTCTTCACAAAAATAACAAATTTTTGAGGGTTGAGGAAAACAAGATTAATTTGCACTTCATTTTATTATTTTAGTATATTATCATGGCTTTATAAGAGGCCCCATTATTATGTGTGTGGCTCGGGCTGCCCCCCTGGAACATTTTTCTGGCTACGCCCCTGACTACGCTCTTACAACAGCCTTCTTAAATCATTCCGAGCATTTTTCGCGATATCACGGTGTTTTTAAGCAGTGTGTAGTTGAACTCTCCTGCAGAGTGGCTTGGACTATCCTTGGGAGTGTCATGTCTTCCACCTTTAACCCGTCTGCAGGGTTTCCTATTTGTGTTTCTAGTGCCAGGCCTTTCTATGTTTTTAGTGGGACACCTGAGTGACCTTTGGTGTCCCATGCCTTAATGAAGTGGTCATTAACAGTGGCGCACCTTCAGACACTTGTGGCCCTTAAGCACCGCGCCACAAACACAATCAGCGGTCATTACGTCAGCTAAATGTCAGCTCACACTCCAACGTGCGCTAACTGCTCACAGAGAGTCTTTAAAACAGATTTATGCCCAGGGTATGACACATGCTCCTCTTTGATATGCAACATTTGAAAACAAAAAATGGGGCAAAAAAATGGCTGTTTCAAGAAGATATTGTAGGAAATCCAAGTCATGATGATGATAAATAAATAATAAAAGCTACATGTTCAATCTTGTGGGGTTTTTCTTCTGGTCAAATTGAGTTGGTGGAGATGCAAGACCGTCCAGAAGTCTATTTTGTCTGTGACTTAAAAATAAACTTGGATTTGTCGCAATTTTTTAAAACTTTTGAAAACGAGATCCAAGTTTTTTTCTCAGAATTTTATTTGATAGTGATTCAATTAAAAAACTCACCATTTCATTTCATTGTTTTGTTTTTCAGGTTCATACAGGATTCAGTTGTTTGACATAAATACATAGATAAATACCATAATATTAATAATGCATCAGTTTTATATAGCCCTTTTTTGGACACTCAAAAACACTTTCACAATATTGTTTATCTGGCATGAGTTTTGCCACCTTTATGAGAAAATAATTACAATACTGATAAAGATGTGAATGTTTTTGTTTTGTGTGGATTGGCCCAGGAATACGTGAGAAATTATCTCTAAACTAAGACAGAAAAATTATTTTTGACATCAACCAATAGTTACCAGGAAAGATTGCCCTCCCCTACAACTTAAACTATAGGCTATTGGCATGTTGCTTAAGATGAAAAACGGACTTAAAGAATAACATTTCATCGATTCTATATGTTTCTGATACATTGTTTTATTAATAATATCAACGCCACAATAATAACTGGAACAATGTGCCAAGTTGTTTTTCCTGACTTCCCTCCTTCCAGTCTGTGTGTACATTTGTGTGAAGCAAACACTGTGGAGGAGGATAGGCACCCACACTGTCTGCTCTGCTCCTACAACAACAAACGGCCTGGAAAACATATCACTAGATTTTAATGTTTGTATATTTTTATTGTTGCAGAATTTATTCGGGAACAGCACGACGAGGGGAATATAAAACACAAAACCGACTCACTCATTTTAGTTGAGTCGTAAAAATGTGCTCACGTGTTGGTCGTGTGAGGTTAGAATAATGGGATGTCACCTACACAAACCCGACTGCGCGAGAGAGAAGGCTGAATGGGCGATTTGCGCTTGCATATTCATGAGAGCAGCAGCGACCCACTAGGAAACCTCTGGGCCCCTCACCAGTTATTAACGCTAATTAAGAGTCGGCCTGAGATGCTGGCATATTTAATTGCCAATTACAGGTGGGTTAGATATAGATGGAAATGACAGCTATTCACACGCATCAATCCAAATCATCATGCTGTGTTTATGGCCTGCAAATAAAAGATGAGTAAGAGGTTGGGAGGTGTCCAGGATTGCAAGCTCTGTGAGAATACAAGAGCCATAATGAGAAATGTTGGACGGATATGCACTTAATTTTGTGTGCGTCACTAAATGATCTCTTGTAATGGTTTCTCCTCTTGTGAAGCGTATCATTTCTTTGACAGTGCTGTGTAATAGAGTCAATAGTTGCAGTGCAGCTGTGCAGATGAGGCTCTCAGGTGCGGGCTCTCAGATGGGCCTAATGTAGCCTTTGGCATGGAAATTGACGTGACATTGATGGGCACTCTCCTGCCGGCAGAGTCGAGTGCAGCACAGCCTTCCAATTCACTCATAATTGCTGATTAAAAACTAGTTAAGAGCCCATGAAAACTCAAATGTGCATTAACCAAATGACCTTTTTGGAATGGCAATAGTCTGTTGCCAAACAGACTCGACCATTCTGCACATTAAACTGCAAATGACAGCAACAAAGAGCTGTCTTCACACCGCAGACTTCATTTAAATGTCTTTTTGTTTACTCTAGTTCGGGGACAAAGCCGTTCATGGGTAAATATAGTGTAGAAGGTGGGTACCATGATATCTTATGATTGTGATAAGATTTGAAAATATATAGAGGATTAGTGCCCGTAAAGCGTGCTCTTGGAATTATGTATTCCCGTAGTGGGAGCTCCAATTATACTAACCTGAGCCATCTCATAATCATCTCAACACCATTAACATGTTATTGTTCAATACAAATTATGAAGAATTGAAGAATTTACTGCTATGGTTACCAAGAGCACATCACTGGAATGTTTCTTTGGGGATGTCTTTTCCGTTGCGGAAGCTACACATTTCTTGCTTTTATAGATAGATTATTCAGAAAAGAGAAAATCTACTTTCATGCATAATTTTTTTACCAGTGTACAACATCCATTATTATTTGACTCTTTTCTAATGTATCGTCCAAGTATTAGCATGATAAAAGCAGACTACAAGACACAGCACCACACAGGCATAGGCCCCGGTCCCACTAAAGCCATAGCATTGTTGCATAAGGTTTCCACAGAGGAGGCTTCCACAGCCACACACAGCCTGACCCAGATCACAGAGGATGCAGCAGCCTGTTCATTGTTCATCATCATTGTCCTCATGGATTCGAGGCCTCACAATCAATACAGGCCTTAGAGCAAAATAGTGAGCAACAGAGTGTGGCGGCAGGTAGGAGCGACCATTAGAACCAGAGGACAAAGACTTGTATACGCTGAATGCCAAGAAGGGAGAAGGGATGTTTGTTGATAGGATCATTACAGATGACTTAATGCTTCCAAGGCGACTGCATTGCTCTTTAATCTAGAGACCTCCCATTGTTGGAGATAATCTGTTTACTGTGAAGTGGTCAATAGTCCCACTAAATGTAGAAGTGAGTGTAGTGCGTCAGTGTCAGAGTGCAAGGTCATAACACCACAAAACCTGTTTCAGGCTTGCAGTAAATCAGCTGCATTGATTGGACACACACTTTGGCACAAGGGGATTTTCAGTTGAAGCTGGTCCATGCATCTTAACTGCTTCATATTAAGTTAAGGGGCCTTTTATAGAATACAAACTCATACCTAAAATGTTTTGATATAGTCCCACTTTGGAATAGAGACTGTAGATGTGTGGAAACACCTGTTTTAGTCATTGGAGAATCCAGGAAAAACAACAATAAGCTATGTGCTAGTCCACATTACATTAACATTTAAAATAATTATATTACTAATGTCCAGTTCATTTATAGCTGGAGAACCTAATTTTCACACCACAATAATGAACGATGTAATCATATCAATGTAACTAGCATCTTAAGATCCCTCAGCCAATCAGCTCTCAGTATGTGAAAGGAAAACATGATTTCTATTCAGATAAACAGAGCATGTTATGGTCGGTTATGGTCTGATTTGTTCACTAAATGTAACTAAAACAGAAAGACTGTAAGGAACCCCAGCTTTAAGGAAGCTCTTAATGAATCAGAATCAGTAGTATTATATATTTGAAGGTGAGAGGATTTTGGGACTGAATAGTTTGGGAGTTTATGGAGAGCCATCAGGGTAAAATAAACACACATTTAGATGCAGATTGAAGCGTGGTCTGACAGCTTGAGCAAATTTGTGTCGACTATGGGCCTTAAGCATCTCCCTGTTTCAGTCAAACATGATGGAAAAGATGAAGAGAATACATCTCAATGAATGGATTGGATCTTCTTTACGTTCTGCTTTGGCTCCAGCCTAATGATAAATTAACAAGTGTGTATATTTCAATTTCACAGCGGTTTGACATGGAGACATTAGATAATAAGAGGAAATAAGAGTGTGAAGTAATTATCTGCTTCAAAAGATCATTTCTACCCTTAAAAGGCAGTTAATTATTGATGTGGCAACGCAGCGCTGGCATTTACACAGCAGAAGTGAACCAGTCAGGGGTCGCCACACTCACTGCCCACATCTGTGCACAAAAACACATCCTTTTTTAATGTGATGGAAATGATTTTTTTAAAGCTACATTGATGAAAAGTGTGACCTGTCACACCTGAGTAGAAAGAAAATGATTCTGTATTACACAGCACACCAGGGCGACGAGAGGCTGTCATCACATAAAAGATGACTTGTACATCAGGTAATTTGTAACAATATCTGCATGTGAGAAAACAGCACCAAAAAGGAAATTGGGAAGAACAATTTGATCAAAGCAAGGTCAGACTCAAGGTCATTGTGATATCTTGCTGAGAGAAAAGTGAAAACAACGTAGCAAGAATGCAATATGCTGTCTGTAAAGAGTACTGACGCAAAAGCTGCAGTTTTAGAGCGCTTTTGTTGAGCCATGAGAATAAATAACACTGCGCTGCTCACAGCAAATATTACAGAAAGAGGAGATAAGAGAAAACAGACTTGAATCCGTGTCGTTAACAGTGCGATGGGCCCAAAGAGAGCGAAACAATGATATGGTTTACATTCTTTGTGGTCGGGTAATTCCTGGAGCAATGGCATGTTTCTATGGCAGCCCAGACCACACACACTCTTATCAATCTGTGCACAATAACACAGAAAACAATTTGCTAATGTCCTGAAAATAGCTTTGCCTTTCGCCTTGCTGCAGCATTGAGAGATGTATGCACAATTTCATAAACACAATCAGTGTGTGCTGAATGGAGGCACTGATATTCTGAAGGAAAAAAATCTCATTATTGTTCCTGAGCTATGGAAAAGCAGTCAGTGGCCCATATCACGTCACCCCCTCTCTTCTTCAGCTGCATAAAGCCAAATTCCACTGAGCACTAGACAATGTGCAGTTACAGACAATATTATCGATAAAAGAAGGTGGCAGCTGGACAGATGCCGCAAAGGTTCTGATATGTCCAAATAATGGTTTTGAAAAACTACAATTATTGGGGTGTACACAAACATGAAAGATAATACATATAATGCATTTAGCAGGAATGAGTAGTCTGATTCAGGCTCTATACCAAAATATACAGACTTTTAAATCATGTCTTTTCTAAAGGTCATTGTAAGATCATTTGACACTCATTATAGCATCACTTGTATTTGTAGAGAGATGTCTCTCTGGCTCCCTCTATCTGTAGGTTCGTTCAGTTACACCACAAGATGGCAGCTATCTTGTAGAAGATATTCTTCAACAATGGACAAACCTGGGTCTATTTTCTATTTTCAATATTATTGTTTAGTGTAGTGTTGTAGTTAAATGGCTCCCTTCCTGATAGTGGGTTTACTATTCAATTATATCATTACTATTATTATTAAATCCCATTACAATATAAAATATGATGGAAATGTCACCTACAAACTCTCAAGCTTTGCTACCACGCTAATGCTGCCCTGACCATAGATAGTCCTGACCAGAGGGCTAGAGGAAACGTTAAAGTTAAAGTTAAGACAAACTCACAAAGGTACACTTTGTGCTGTGTCATGGAAATGACGCAGAACCTCAAGGACAGGCATCAGTTTTTATAAAAATATAAACAATTACAATATTTTTGACAAAAAAAAATAAAATATAATGATAATATGTTATGATTGAAAGTGTGGACCAGGCCTCAGGGACAAGGGTTCTCTAAAATAAAACCATTAATATATATCATTAATAAAAAGATCCTTGGTTTCTGAACATTTGTCTCATATGACATCTTGCAGTGTACTCATTTTGGAAAATAGAACAAATCTGGTGTATCTTTTTTCTTTTATTAGTTTCAGAATCACCCATATACATTGGGTTCTGGGTCTAGTTCTAGGTCTAGTTTATTTTTACATCAATAGTTAGACGGCTAAAGCTGACAAACAGGCTACAGATCGGGAGAATCTAAAAGATAAATTATAATGCAAACCCAAAATGTGATTCCTGCTAGGATAACATTTAATGACTAACTTAAGATTAATCATTAACCGTATGTTTAAAAAAAATACAAAAACCTAACTAACTAACTAACCTAACTTCACTCCTTGAGATTACATTAAGAAATATAGATTTTTGGAAACCAGGGCTCATCACATGCAGACAGATGATGTAACGTGTGCATTACCCCGGTACTGTTTGGGTATTTGTGCAGCACTTTACACCTACACATTCATATCAGTTATCTAATAATGCATAATACTTTTGTAGATGTTGCTGCTTTTATCTATCCGGTGAGCACAGGTTAGACCTTAGTAGTACATCGCAAATCCAGTAAGTACACATGAGTACAGCTGAGAGGTGCACAACACTGAGCAGCTGCTACAATAGGATCCATTACACAGGATTCATTTATTATATGTTTATACTTAAAATAAAAAACAGCAGTCGTGTTACCTTCTTATTTTGGGTTATAAAGAACGCACGTTGTGATATCGCCAAGTAATTCCAGAGTCCTAACCCCTAAAACCCCTAATACTTGCCTTGGTGATATAATATATTATATATATATGAGGGATAACTAAACGAAGTAACATTTTGGCTGAAAATGGTTCCTTTGCTTTTCTCTTCCACATTATGACATTAAACCTGTTTATTTCAACAGAGAATTTTCTACCTCCAGAGTTGATTGTTGAACTTTTCTGTGTCATCATTGTAGTGGATTTGTACAGAAAGCAGCCGATGATGCCAGACGCTGCAGCTCTCCAGAGTTGTGGGGCCGTAACTGAGCCACAAGGGGGCAGCACAGCACCACGTCTATGATCAGGTCCGAGCGTCAGACTGACCCCAGAAAATGATAGTGATATTGTTCATAATAATAAAGAATAAATATAATGATATAAACATAATATCCTATAAAAACGTTTCAATGTATTTTACGGTTTATCCTTTTATACAATATATGAATATACATAATACATAATATGCTCTACCAACTGAGCTACTGAAAATGTGTTGTATTTTAGGGGTTCCTGGTTGAATTTAATGAATTTGATTGCGGACAAATCAGCATCAAATAATTGCTCAGAAACCACATGTGTTTTTCAACATACAGAAAAAATTTCAAATCTAAATCTTTGGTTCCTTTACCGCCAAATGAATTAAGGAAATGTCAGACTTTTCCTCGTACAAGTTCAGGGATTCTCTGGTTTTAGGAATCCTTGAGACATACATGTTTGGGAACCACTGACGCATAGCTGCTGGCTCTGTGCTGGTAAAATGTTAAGATTTTAATATGAACAATTTTCAGAATATTTGGATTTTTAAGCTGCGTATCTGATCAGAGCAGAATTAACATCACATGCGTCTCTGATTTGGGTTGCCAGTTCCTTTGTTGAGATACAGCTATTTTGCTCTCCAACTGTATGAAATCTACCGCAGACACTGACAAATGTTTGGATAGAAAACCAGGTAACACCAACAGCACAACACAAACTGCTCCTTCCATACAAATGACGACAAAACACTTTTTCATGAAAATTTGACATTTTAATGGAAACTAAATTGTGAACACTGGAGGTTTTTCTTGTGTTGAATCTATTACATTGTTTGGAGTTGAGGGTTATTATTACCATGCTTTAAGAAAAATCAAAAACAGGACAAATCTGTTAAAATTCAAAACAAAATTTAAATATAACAAAGACAAAACATGAATGTCAATCTGTAAGACATACGAGAACAAAACTATATTTTGTGCTGCAGGACAATCACTGAGATGAGAAAAACAAGTATCTCTTTGAATGACTGTCAGTAGTGAAGTTGCCCTCGTCAAACCAACTTTAAAACTAGGACATTGATGATTTTGTATATATATATATATATAATATATATATATATATATACACAATTATATTGGACATTTTGAGATGCACAACCACCAAAGTGGTTACAGACAATTGATTACTGAAGACGCCGGTTTCTGGGCGCACATCAGGCTGCTACAGTTGTGACCTGTGCTCAGACAAAACCAAAGGAAACAGGTTCAGATATTTTGACACGTTTGGAGTTTGTACGTCTGAGAGCAGAAATGTTTACGTGTTCCTTTGGTGAGTCTGTGCATACAACGTTCCTTTTTTAACAAGGCAGATAAATAAAACTTCAGAAATAATCATTTTTCATATGTCCTCAAGCACCCAAATGTGATGTAGTGATTGGTAAAGAATCTGTTGGCAAAAATACAACTTAGTGAAACAAAATACGCCTAAAATATTACAATAATCAAAAACTCAAGTGTGACTCCTTTCTTTTAGTTTCAACCTACTTGTGCATCTATGGATCAATTAGGTTAAGAAGTCAAAGATTTTTTTTTTTTTTTTTTTTAAACATACAGTTAATTATTAATCTGTTAAAAGATAATTTCATGTGCTAATGAATAGACTTTTCAAAGAGGACCTGCACAAAGTCCATCATCACTGATTTTGGCTTTAGGTAAAACAGTCTAAATACACAAAGCCAAACAAGTCTCAATGCGTCCTTTTCAATGTAAAATAACAAAACAAAGTTGCCCAACAAAAAAAAAAGTTAAACAAACAGAATGGCACGGATATATGCAGGAAGCAGATTTCAAACAATCAAAATTGCTGTTAAATTTATATCAACTTTTCACACAGGCACCGTAACATGTAACAACAAAAGAGGGCATAATGAGCTTAATGATACCAAAGACTTGCATATAATAGGAAGAACTTGCTACGCATCGCTCAGAAAACATCGGCTGAGCTGGAAATGGCCCAGACTATTTCAGATCAAATATTTTACAATCTGAGCAGCAGAAAATGTAGTAATATTACACACAAAAAAAAACACTTGTCATTTCCAGCACAGCCTGCACCAGCATCATGGAGGCGATTGCACACAAAGCAGGGGGAGGGGGAGGGGGGAGAGGGGACGGGGGGGGGGGGGGGGGGGGGGGGGGGCGCACGTACAGGTCAGTCTCATTCTGATGCATACATCTACAAACTCGACACACACTAGAACTCCCTCCCACGCACTTCAAAACAGCCTTTTTGGTTTGCAGGCTACAACACTTAACAGTTGTATCTTCATAAATGCATATTTCCAATGTTTTTTTTTCGTTATTTTTTTGTTTTTTCCATAAGTGCTAATATAGAGAAGTCTCCAGGTTAGGGGTGTGTGGACGATTCTCTGATTTCCCTTCCCAAGACTTTTCCCAGTTAAAAACATGTAAAAAATAAAATAGTATTCATAGTAAGACTCCAATAAATTCACTGTTCCACCCAATAGATGTGTACGGATGCTTCCCAGTCCAACAGTACGACATTTGTTTGAGAATTTTCAGCATTTGGGGAAGAGTTTCACATAATTGCCGGTGAAAGATGCACAATGCTCAATTACCACTGTTGCCCTAAGTTATGTGGTCACTGGTTGGCCTTTGCACTAGGGTCAAAGCGAACAAAATAACTGTGCCCTATTGAAGAAAGTAATAACATTAGATTATGAACAGAATTACACCATTATACAAGAAAATCTAAATCATATAAACAGCTCATGTGCTTTGAACAGGGAAAATACACATATTATTTGGTTTCTTAAATAAAGCTCCAAAGAGCGATTTCCAAATTGAGATGGTTATCCGTAGACGGGCCACTATACAAAGAAATATTTCACATAGTCATGGCTTATCAACACTACCTGAGTTACATAATGATTCTGTATTTTATATTCTCAGAAACTTAACAGCCCAAAGCCATTCTGTCGAGGAGTATTGAGTACATATAACTCTAGTAATTAAAAGGTAAATGCAGTAAATCAGTTTAGATAAAGTGCTATTAATCCACAAATATGTTGCAGAAATTGAACTCAGATAGTCTCTTTGTTACCAAGACTATAATGGATGAGAGAAGGGACAACAGATCCAACTCTTTAGAGCCACACAAAGCAGTGATTTTGAGTTTGAACCGCCGGAGTTGCGAGTGGGGATCACATGTCATGAACGCAGATTACAATGTTATTGCACACAGATCAAAGGTTCCACAGTAAATAAAACAGACCTCTACTTCACATATCAATACACTTATCAAAGTGGCGTGTAATAGCTGGCCAACAGTATTGCAATCATTTTTTGTGTCTGTGACCTAAATAAGGTAATGAATCCCCCTGATTAGGAAGTACACATGCAACAACAAAAACAGCTAGAAATCATGTCCCAATCAGAATATAAAACCTGCAAAAAGCATGATTTTTTTTTTTTTTTTCATAAAAATCTATATGGTCATACTGCAACAGAATTACAGTGCAGAGGACCCATTATGCCTCAACATAAGTGATGTCAAGAAATGCTAACATATGAACTATGAAATGTGTGAAAGCTTAAAATCACAAGGATTGCTGTTTTTTTTAATTAAAGGGAGGGAGGGCCATTCCTTTCCTTTCAGTCTCACACTGGTTTGTATACTGTTGGGCATACTTCAAGACAGTGGACAATTGTAATAAAAAGGATAGAAAAGAAAAGTTATGTTTTCCCTCTAATACGTTAAGACAGTCTCTTCTTCCTGAAGGTGGACTCATGAGCACCCCTGGGCTTACAGTTTTAGCAGGAAGATGATAATGCCACCACTTTGAGGCATTGTTTTGTGTGTTCAGGTTTTCAAGCTTGCACTCAGTGGTCCACATACAACATATCCACACTGAACTCAAAAGAATGTGCTGAAGAAAGAATAGCTGAGGCATCCCATAATAGCACTGGTGACTGCTGTAGTTGAACAGAATAAAGGCTTGGGAGGTGCAGTCAGACACCTTGTAGATGGACGCGATTCGAACAGAGCCACAAAATAAACATAAACTCATGTCCATTTATCAAGTTGGAGAGGCACAGGTCGACTCCTCTAGCACATCCTTCCAAAGTCTGTGTAAATGCAAGTAATTTCTTTGCAAGTCTGTTGCTCTTCTCTTGGGGCCAAAGGAAATCTTTCATGCTGAACTATCAATCATTTCACAGTTGTTACTTTAGCTATCCAAAGGGATTCCAAAAGGAGATAGGCCGCAGAAGGACTACCTCACTAGTCTGATCCATCCTCGGAGCCACTATAAACCACTACTCTTTTTGGATCTGAAACACAATGATGAACAGCTACATTAGATGCATTTTAGAATCAAAGACTGAAAGACTAAGACTAAGCAACTTACCTTGTTTTTGCAAGTTAAAAATAATTTCCATTTCTGTTGAAAAAAACAAGACAGAATTAGAATAAGGACAATATATTTGTCTGTGCATTCTGTCAATTAGATTAAATACTTTGAAGCAATATTTGATTTGTATGTACCTTTAGTGTGATACATGACAGCAGCTTTTATGTCAAAGGCGCCCCAGCTACACCGCCTGCCATTGTCTTTAAAGTGAGTGGACTCTTTAACAGAGCCAAACAGCACAGTGGTCACAGAGCCCTGGGCACATTTAGCACCGGTATCGATACCCAGGCCTACAACAGAACATGCAGCCTTGCCCTCCTCTTTTGTCTTGTCCTGGCCACATTTCTGCCGTTTGCCCTCTTCGTTATTGACACCGACAGGAGATGAAGAAGATGGAGTCCTTTTTTCTGAGTTGTCAGCTGCATTAGAGAGGACAGAGTTGTTCTCAAAGCAAGGCTGACACTGGCTTTGAGTATCAGACACAGAGGAGTCAGCTGCTGCAGACCCCCGTCCAGTTCCTCCATCTGGACTCAAATTGGGATCATTGATAAAGGAGAGCCCCCACTGATTTTGGAAGATGTCTCCTAAGGCTTTCTGATTTGTCTGAGCAGCTGGGGGGTCAAGGTGGCGAGCACTGGGGAGCACAGGTTGCATATTTAAAGGGTAAATTAATAGAGTACATTTTCTAATATCATATGCCTCTCCATCTATAGGACTACTTGAAGAGCTACAATTACTTTCGAGCGAAGATGCTACATTCTCACCACCTGGGACAGATGGGACTGATGGAATACTACTAGCAGCAGAAGAAAAGAAGGTTCCCACGGAAGGGCAACCATTCCCAGAAACAGGACCATTAGTAAAGCTAGCTGAGGTGATAGTTTTCATAGCAGACATGGGGACCTGGGACAGTCGAACAGGTGGTGGCAGTGCCTCTCCTGCAGACTGAGCTACTTTGTTGAGGTTTTCCTTTACTTTACTTGCATAACTTATCTTAGGAACAATTTTTGCACTACTATTGTCCACAGGAAATACTGGAGGAGGCTTAAACAAAGTCCAAGAATCCTCTTTTGAAGGGGAGGACAGTTTCGCTTTATGCCTTTCCTCAGTCTTTTTACTAAAGGGTCCAAATGATTTACTATCAAAGTTTTTCCTCTGTGATTCTCCCACTAATGGGTCCAAGGAAGCAGCCCTCCGAGCAGTGGCAGGACCTTTCGATGTTTCCATCCGAGATACAGCTAACTTTTCATTTGGCTCCAGACTAAAAATGCCAGGCTCCAGCATGCTATTGCCCTGTTGCATGTCCTTTTCACGCGTCACATTGTCAGTGCTTTTGACATTGTTACATCTGGCCTTCCGCTTCTTGGGAGTTGTATATCCACCTTCAGAGCCACTGCCATCATTGTCCTTGCTAGAATAACCATTGGTAAGAATGCCACAGTTTACAATGCCATTTTGAAGCAACACAGTGTCCTTTTTATCCATAAATTGCTCATCATGATGATTTAAATCCAAGGCCTTTTCATTTTTCAGGTCCATATTTCTTTTCAGATCCAAAGATTTGCTGCTTGTTTTGGGGACAGTCATACACAGCCTCTGTGATGATTTCTTCGCAGTTATAGAACTCGTAAGTCTGCTACCATTTCCATTGGTGGGATGTGACATGCCAACGATATCAGACGAGTTAAGTTTCTTCCCTCTTTCCTCGTTGCAGTTTAATTTGGTATATCCTGAAAAGACAAAACATAAGTTAAAATACATTTTGTGCACATAAGACGCTAAACACAGTGTCGTTCTGTACTGTTTGATGCAACTCATAACTCAGTCTAGGTGACCATTATTGCCCTTCTAACATATCACACGTCTGCAATTTGAGTCACAGAAATAAATGAGCCAACTGGGGAGCGTAAATGGATGTAACGTAGCACGCTCCATATAGCTGCACCCCAGATTTGTGGGGGAAAGAAATTACGTTTCATGCATCCAAGATCGTGGCAGTGTAAATGTTTGCGGTTACGGGGCAATCACTGTCAACCTGCTGCGTGGCTTAACCTGGACATGCAACAGGCCTGTCAAAGCTAGCCCCAACCTGCCTGCGCGGATGTCACCTGCTCCGCTCTTTGTTTACTTACGACACAGCCAATCCTTGCCGACAGCTCATCTCTATGCAGTCGACCACACGTGAAGACGATTTGCAAACTGTGATTTGTACACAGTGCTGTCTAACGATTCAAACTAGCCCGATTAGCACTAGCTTTGAGTAATGCTGTAACATGGCCGACAGGAAATGGCAGCAGCTCAGAACATTCCAGTGGAGCCGGTGTCTCGTTTTCATGACTGGACACAGACATGCCACAAATGAAGACAGCATTTCCACAAGACCTGGCCTCGCACGGATCTGCCCATGCACACACTAGCTTCAAATCAATATTGACATGTATTCGGCTTAGATTTACGGCAGAAAATGCGTAGCGAAACCGTGGCACGCAAGGTCAATCCCCGATGTGTCAAACCACTACGAATGAGTCCTATCCCCAAAATGTCAGCCAGGCGTTCCCCCACTTTCACCCGATCATGCCTGACAGTGCTGCATGCATGCGGGTAACGCTCGTTCACCGCTACAATAGAGGCGGCGCGTGCAGTTTAGACGCTAACACGCGCGAGCCCAGCGGGTTAGCAACAGCTAGCTACTAAGCTCATTGACATTAGCTGAGTAAGGCTAGCCCGCGTTAGCTAACTTCTCCGGATTGGCCTGACCTGTTTTCTTCTTGTACGTTTCCTGATGCTGGCGCTGGATGTGGCTCTGAACATGTTTTAAATCTGCGGTGTGATGAATGGGGTGTCTTTCCACGCCGTGTTGTTGATATAGTTTGTCTTGTGCCCGTTCTTTGGGCTGTTCCTCCATTGAAAAGTAGACGAGCCAGTGTGGCATGAACAGCGCAGTCCAATCACAACCAGCGCAAAGCGGAAGCTATTTGGAGCCACTGTAAACGTCAGCACTCAATGACTAAAAATGGCACTATTTTTTGGGTGGTCATTGCTTCTAAATTCACGTGTTCTATTTTTATATTGTTCAGGGTAGATTCATATGCATTTGCTTTGGCGTGTGTCATCATTTGCACTGTCGTTAGGTGGCAGGATGGTATAAAATAAATCTGGGCAACACCGGGGTGGGGTTCCTTCATCATATGACCGGAGGCTCTGCCACGTCTCCAGGCTGTGTGTGTGGATACTCTGTTTTTTTAGACAGCACTTTCCCCCAGCTCCTAAAATAGACAGCCAAAGTATCCGAGGTGTAGGCTACAGCTTACAGTGTGCAAATTATCTCAATCACTCATTATAACAAAGTGATCTAAATATACTTTTTTAATTTTATGTTGTTTTTAGGATCAATCTAAACTGAGTGCATCTTCAGCACAATCAAATAAGAGTTAAAAAGAAAATATTCTGATTTGACAACTTTTTTGTTAAGCACGTAGTATAGGTTGAATATATTTTATGACTAAATTCAAGGCGTATTCGACAGCTGCCTGCGCCTTCAGTGTCATTAGGACTTGAAAATAAATCCATCCATAAATTACTTTTCCCCTTCAACTGGCTGCGCTATATCCGTGACCCCAAAGAATGCTAACAGCGCCCCCTTTTGGCGAGTTTGTATTTAGGTTACAATTTTGCCTTCAATTCAGTCAATGTTCCGATCAGTTCCAATACACAGTAGGTTTTTTACATGCTAATTATGATATTCCATAAATCTATACTCACAAACTGGCCAAGAAAACAAATTCAGTTTGGAAAGTCGATTTCAACAAGTCTTTTAATGTTAGGCTTTATTAAACAGGGCATGCATTTTTCTGTAAATAATAGGAGAATTTGACATCGGTGCAATTCAATACACTAAAATATAAACTTACATTATTCACTTTTTTTTTCATTTTTCATAATGTCACCTTTTGATTTATAAATTTTATATTAAAAAAAACATACAATTTGTGGTCTATGCATAGGTTGATGGGGTAATAAAATACCTACAAATAGCTTCAGTCTATTAGCTTATTGCGCTGACTGAGAAGATACGACATAATGTTCTGTGCTGTCAGAAAGTGCAATTCCTCGAAAGTATAAAAAATTTAAATAAAGCAATGGACTTCTTCGTGGCTTGCAATTCCCTTGGTGCTGGACATGTAGTCAGTCATCATGTAGCCTACATTCTGTGCACAGCATGGTGCCCACAGATCTGAATGTAGCGAATCTTTATTGCAGAGCGAGAGGTTGTCATTGTCTGAAACCTCAGAAAAGGCTTTGCATGTCTTCATGACGTAGAACTTTGTAGGTCAGCCAGTAGAGGACATTAAACATTAGAAAGCTCATGGGGAATAGTGCCCGTGAGATGGTATCAATCCTTTTAGCCCGCTCCACAAAGCGTCTGCGGATGTCATAAAAACCAAGTCCAGGAGGTAAATCGGCAAAGACGGGTGTTGCATCCATTTCAGCTGGAGCTGCAGACAGTGCAAGTCTATAACTTTGGTAGAGCAAACCTTGCTGTGTCAGTTCTTCTTCCTAAATAAAAATAAAACATTATGAGGGAGTTCTGTACTTTCCACTCGAGATTAGTGATGAGCCCAAAAGCATGGCATACCCTGGCACACGCGCTGCACTGCTGAGAGGGATTTCCATGGGGAGTATTGTTGCCTGACAGGCTGTTTCCTTTTGCCTTACTGTCACTTCCCTGAGAAAGAGACTATAGTTTTATGATAAAAGTAAGTAAGTTTTTATTTATATACCGCCTTTTCACTGCAGATCTGAGTCTCAAAGCGGTTTACAATTGTTAATTTTGGACATTTGTCTCTCACTCCACACAGAGATGGGAGCGGGGTCGCCAGTACAGGAGGCGCATGCCAGAACTATTGGACATATTTTTATTTTTTTACTTCCCTGAGAAAGAGACTATAGTTTTATGATAAAACTCTAATGAACTCAATAAAGTAGTTTTTTTCTGCATTTTACAAAACAAAAGGGCACAAAGGTAATCAACTATTAAAATAAACAACAGTTTTAAAGTACAGTGCATTTTTGTCTAACAGTATCAATATTAAAACTATGTAGAAAAATAAAGAATGAAAACCTAGTGAGGAACAAGGTGATACTTGAATTAATTACAGGTCAGTGGCACTGTGAATGACAGCTACCCCAGGGGCAGAGTGGGTGGCACTCACAGATCTCTGTCGATGCTCCTTCAGCTTCCTCCTCAGTCTGAAGAACTCCTTGTGTTGTCGTGATACAAAGTTAACAGCAGCATATTCCAGCAGAGCAGCAAACACAAACAGTAGACACACCGCCATCCATATATCTATGGCTTTCACATAAGATACCTAAATGACAACGTGAGAAACATTATTAAATGATAAATGGGAGGCAAAAAAGTCAGTTTCTTACATAAATAATACTTATACACATTTGTGATAAACACTACAATGTTCCTCTGGCCTTATTTTTATACTTAGTGGAAAATGTGTGATGGCTGCGTCTCCTCAACAGCTTATTGTGTAGTGCGCAAAAATAATCCAAGTAACCTTTGGTAGTGAAGCCCTGGAGCCCGAGCTCTGGGTGGTCATGGTGAGCACTGTAGTGATGCCCAGTCCCACTCGGGCGGGGGCGGCGTCCATGTTGATCCAGAAGGAGACCCATGACAGGATCACTGTGAGCAGACTGGGGATGTACATCTGGATGAGGTAGTAGCCCATCTGCCGCTCCAAGTGAAACTTCACCTCTATGCAGGTAAACTTACCTAAATGCATTCACTGTGTTATTCTAATGTAGAATGCACTTCCAGACTAACATTGTGGGCAGTACCTGTGTTATAGTGCTTTGTGCAGTAACCCAGGCCCTGTTCGTTCTTTAGCACAAACTGTGGCAGCTGCAAGTCATCAGCGACCTGCACGGCCCCAACATCCAGCCATTCAAAAATGAGGTCGTTCATTGTGTAGCCAACTAAAAAGATGCAATGTTTATTATTTGTTATTGTTGCATTTTAAATCAATTATTCACTTAATTATAATCATCATATACAGTGGAAACCAAGACGTTACTTTTTATTTTTTCCAACATAATTTGTATTTGCTCAATGCCACAAGAGACTTGTTTTTAATTACTTTGTTTAAAGTAAAAGTTATATTATAACAATGAAGGAAATCCTATATAATGATGCCACAGCCTTGGAATCTTCTGATTACGTAATAATGATAATATTTGAGTAAATTTAAAGACTACATCTCTTGTTTGACAACATGCAGATATCAAAAGAAATCTGTGAATATATCATCCTTGGGTACTATTTCCAAATGCTTAAAGGTGTCACATTTAAAACCAACTGGAGACATTTCTGCTATTACCTTCAGTACTGTGCAATGCCTCAAAATGGTGTTCCATTTGCACTTGCATTAAAAACCCAAAAGTATTATGATTAGTTATTAGGTTGTATAACAGATGATGCTGTGCTCAGGGCCGCAGAAAACGTTCATGTTTTCAAGAGAAGGGTCAAGACCATGGATCTATGGTCAAGACTGAAGAGTTGAGATTCACTGTGAATTAATATATATTATCTATATTTTTTATTTATTTTACTTTATTTTATCCACTCTATTATTATTATTTATGCTATTTTTCAACATAATTCTGTACTCGATCATTTACATAATTATAGTATCCCCAGTGTGTCCCCTGGAGGAGCCCTCTGCACTGGGAGCTGGTCCCCATCCGGGGCCCCCCCCCTGCAGCTGGCCCTCTGCAGGTGGCCCTCTGCAGGTGGCCCTCTGCAGGTGGCCCTCTGCAGGTGGCCCTCTGCAGGTGGCCCTCTGCAGGTGGCCCTCTGCAGGTGGCCCTCTGCAGGTGGCCCTCTGCAGGTGGCCCTCTGCAGGTGGCCCTCTGCAAGTGGCCCTCTGCAGGTGGCCCTCTGCTCCTGGTGCTGCTCATGGTATTTCCTCAGATTGTTTGGTTACACCTGCACTCAGCCTCATGTTTTCCTTAGGATGGTTGCATTTACTGTATGAAGAACGCTTACGAATAAAAAATGATTAGAAAATGGATATTTTTAGAGTTTTAAACACTGCACTGGTGAGATGTGCCCATCTCAGCTTACACCTATGTTAAAAACCCTCATACCCCAACACTTAGATTTTGGATTAAAAGAAAATATTGAAAATGTTGCTAATGAGAAGATGCTGGGAAGATTACTTATGAAGAAGAATGGGAATATTGTTTCCCTGTTACTCATCTACAAATTGACTTAGACATAATCAGACAGCTGGCTTTGCACTGAACCTCAGTGTGTGTTGTTATGCTTTTTGTGTGTGTAAAAAATTTAAATTCAGTTGTCCCTATCAAATAAATCAATAAAGAAATAAAATAAAGAAATGTGTCACATCAATACGTATAAATAATGTTCAATTTGAGTTTATAAACACAAAAGCACAACTATTTTTGTTATTGATTAATAATTAGCTGCTCTATGAACAGACTTCCAAATATGTATGTGCCGAAAGATGTGAAGTTAAGGCTCAACAGAGAAGCAATTACATGAAAAAAGATTCTAAACGTCTCATTTTACTGATAAAACTGTTCAGGGAAAATCTATTTGGATGTCCTCTGGTGGATTTAATGGGGTCAAACTGAGATAAAATATCATATCTGAGTTCTAAACTATTGATCGATTAATTGAAGGATTCAATAATCATTAATTACATCCCTGGTTCAAATAAACCCCAGGACAAAAACGAAAGACCTTGTGAAGATGGCGGCTGAAGCTGGTAAGAATGTGGCCACAGTACAAAGGGTCATGTACAAACATGGACTGAATGAGGACTCAGCGAGGAAGATGCCATTATTCCAAAGGAAACATGAACAGGACAGATGTCCAGTGGTCTGAAGTGAAACTGTGTGGCCATAAGGGGACGTGTGGAAGCCAGGTGACAACATCCAACTCTGAAGCATGGGGTGGCACCCAAAATGTTTGACCCAAGTCATTTGTATTGCCCTTTGTACAGGGCAATACAAATATAATTTACTTTAAAAATCCCCTCTATCAACTTTGTGGGATTGAGCAAAAAATGTAATATTGGTTGAAAAAAAAGAGAAAAAACAAAACAAAAACAGGAGAACTTTTCCAGAACTAAATATCCAACAATCATACAGTCAATTATTATTGTCCTGCTAATGCTGTCTACAGTAAATACAGCATGTGAATTACAATAATATCTGACATTGTTTTGTTTTCTCTCATCACATCAGTCAACAATGACCTCTACTTACAGCTTTCAAGTTGCATTGTACAGGTCTGGCTGTCCATGGGGAAGTTCTTGAGATCCATGGGACAGGAGAGGATAAGAGTTAATCTAAAACATAAAACAAACAGGTTTTTGTCTCGTTGCTTTCCCCACATCCAGACCCCTCAGCCTGCAGCGGCAACAATCATACATCATGTCATTCACATATTCCAGCCCCAAGTCAACAGCCATGCCAACTAGATACAGCCAGATAAAATCATTGGATTTGTCTGTAATCATTCTCGAAGTAAAACTAGACAAGGGATGACACTGTACTGTATGTCACATACAGTCATACTGTCAAGAAGAAACATCCCAACACAGTAAAATCATACAAGTCATTTCACCATTCAAATAAAAACAAGGCATGTATTTCCACAGCTGACACACTTTCTATGCTGACTCACAAGGCGTATGACAGATTATGCTACATTTGCTTTTGTTCTGGTGAAGACATTGAAGCGTCATGGCTGAGTAGTGCGGGTTAGTAAACTTTTACACATCCATATGAGGCTGTTCTTTGAACCGGCACAGCCATGCAGTGGATTCATGCCCTGTAGTTAGAGGTCACTGCCTTCCTTGAGCATCAGAATCTATTGGTTAAACTGAAACGAAAATATTGCTTTAAAACAATTCTAATTATATCTACATTGCCTTACGCTACAATAAATCTTTGCCTTGGCACCGCACTACTGACCTGATTTTTCTTTACCCTGGAGAATTTGTTGAAAATCTGTGCTCATACAACACACTGGATAACTCAAGGGAAAGTGATGTCAATCAAAATATATAAAGGCATGTAAGAGTATAAGAGTTCATAATAATAACAATATTAATGATAACAATAATAATTATGCCTCGCACTGAAGCACATGGAGAAAACCCAAACAGACAGAAGGCAGAAATATGCAATCTTCAAACTGAAATGTTGACATAAATATCAGTGTATGTCATATTTCTATAATTGAACTGAAAACTCAAAACTGTGGCGGCATTTGTTAAAAAGATCTCATTTTGAAGATGGAAAATGTGTTTATTGTGAGTGTAAAACAAAGCACACTCCTTGTTGTTCTCAGTGACCAGTCACAGGCAAAAGAACAGCAGACTCTCAACATAACACCAAAATTAAATAAGAAGGCTATTTACGTCATAAAATAGATGTTACCAATAAAAATGGTCATGATTAACGATACAAATTGGAGTTTATTCATCTCTCCATTTATTTTAGCTTGAGCTAAATCTAGCTGAGTGCTGGATTTAATACAAATATCATTAATTCATTTGGTTGGGGAAGTGCATATTAATAAAACACAGACTATAAGTACGTGAAATTGTAGCCAATGGTTCATTTCATGCTGTGTTTGTGTCAGAATCCATGAACAAGAACGTAGGCAAGTGATGCGTCTTGCTCAAGGACACAATGGCAGCATGCAATGATCTGTGCTCAGTTCTAACCAGCAACTTTCATGTTGATGAACGCAAACACTGAGCAATACACGTCCTTTACATTTTGCGGTGTGCATGTTTAATTGGAAATGGGTCAGCATTTTCCAATCCATTGAACACACTTTGTTTGTACAGTTTTCAACATGTTTAAGTGGGTCGACTGATGAAGGTCGGGCTGTGATTCAGTCTTACTCATCGCACTCCTCAGTCATCTCTGATGCCTCGTGGTTAAGGCCATTGTCGTGTCACATAAGCCCACATCCAGAGAGTGCCCCTCTAAATACAATACCTGCCTCTGCACCTTTGGATGTTTTCCACCATACCTGATGCTGTAGAGGACGTTCCCATTCTGAAAGATCCGCAGCAGTTTGTTGTCTGTGGTAACCTCGTGAAAGTTTGCCCCCTTCTCGTTGGCAAAGAACAGATCTGGTTTCCAGATGGAGTCTAACATAGAAGGGTCCAAGTCCAAAGAGTCGTCGGGGTATTCCTTGTAGGCCAAACGAGGGTCATTCCACTGCTGCCGCAAAAATACATTAAGCCGGTAATCCTGGCGGGTAGAAAATACAGAAAGAGAGAGAAAGTAAATAATCATAAAAGCTCAAACAGGTGATTATGGAAACAATATTTATGGATATTTCTTTGTATAATATTTTTGTAAAAAATAATACCATTACTGTATACAGATTCAGGACAATCAAAGCAACAAAAATACACAATACATTATTTTCATAGTGCAATAAAATAATCACATGCAAAAAGGAAAAATGAATACGGTATAAAAGCCTTTAATTTTAGCGTGCGCAGAGATATCTTTCTGACAAAACAACAGTAAGAAAGCTCTGTGAGAATTTTACGCTAAATTGCAAATTAAGCTGTCAGTTCTTTTAAGGCAAGTTCCGAATTCCCAAAATAGAGACGCACTTTTCAGTCCAAATGCACGTTTCACTGGACCTCATTAATACGTAAGACCTCATGCTTGAGTATAAAAATTAGATTAAAGCAATATCATCATCAAGTCCTAAAGCGTCAACAAGTGAGTCCCACACACACGACTTTGTTACACTTTTGACTTTGCTCATATGTGAGGAGAACACACGTCAGCTAAGTTGCTCCAAATGGCCTTGACACAAAAATACATAGGGAGAACTGTCAGTGGAGCTTTCTGCAGATAGATGAGATGGAAGATGAAGACTACACACGTTTTGGATAGATTCAAATCACGCTTCACATTTACACTCGAGTCCTTTTTAAGTGAACGGTACATGATGCAAGTAGGTCATTCTTACCATAGTAGTTTCTGTGATGGACCCAAAGCTGTTTATGAAGATATTACAGGTGACATTAACTGGAGGTCCTACCAAAAACAACATGAGTTTATGAGATGGACACATTTTGAGCAAATATGCAAATAACAGGGAAAAAGAAGAGGCAACTCAGGTAACGCACAATGTTGCGTTTGTGTATGTGTGTGTGTATGTGTGTGTTGCTCCCATTAGTGCGGTCCATCTGTCAACCATTGTAACGTTAAATATTTCAGTGGGAGGCAATAATTTATTGATTTTTCTTTAGTTACATTAGTATATTTATAGATAATCAGCTAGAGATTTACTCAGTGTGCTCTTGACAGGGATGTGGAGCAAGTATGAAAAATTGATAAAACACGACCCCCAAAGAGAGGGGAGGAAGTATGTCAGAAAGAATATGGCTTCACTCATGAGGTGGAGATGGAGCACAAACAGGCCTGTGGGGTAAGATGCAAGGGATATTTTGAAGAAAAACACTTGTGAAAGAAGCCAGTGTAGAAAACCTAAGGGTGTGGGTCAGTAAGAGCAGTGATGACAAATGGCGTAAAAAGAAAGCAGGGGGAAGCCATGTGTGAAAACGCCACTGCCTCCCAGCCTGCCACATTCACAGCCATCTGTGAGTGTGTCTGCAGGTGTACAGGAGCAGTACCTTTAAAGTTAGGGCGGATGCGAGCGTCGTATCCAGATGTGCGACCCATCAGTTTGTCCAGAAAGTCTGAGGGGGACGGAGGCCGAGGAGCTTTGCTGTTGGGGAACTTCATCTCTTTACAAGACATCAACCTAGAGCACACACATTACACTCAGGGGTTAGAGGCTATCGGAAAGAACCAGAATCATGTCAGAATTAAGCATGGGTCGCTTTCAAACAATCATTAACATAAGTAAGGAGAAGGACTTTAATTATAGTGATGTGAGAATAAAAGTAGATACATATTTAGGATTGAGATGATGCATTTTCTAAGTTCTGATTTGACCAACATACATAAACTTTTTTCCTTATTTTTCTTTGAAAATGGGTCAGCATCCTCCAATCCATTGAACACATCCAAACAATCATTATCATAAGAAAGGTGGAGGACTCAACGTGTGAATAAAAAAAGATATCTATTCATTTATGAAAATAAAGTCCATATCAAATAGAAATAAAATGTAAAATCTCCAAAAGAAAAGTGACATTTAACAGCAAAGAAAATAATTTGGTTTCGAACTATCCGAAGTAAAATAATCTATATTTAAACCTATAACTAATTCTTGGATTAGCAGAAACAAACTGTCCCAAATTTGTGCACATTTCTGGACATTGGTGAGCATGTTCACACAAAGATCTTTCGCAGCACTTACCTTTGTTGGAGAATAAAGACTGATGAAGCCCAGATTATATACATATTGTCCATAAGCATCCTTAAACGATCAACAACCAAAAAACACTAAGTCGAAGACAAAGAAGTTGTGCGGGTTTGAGCGTCTCCTCCAGGGCAGGTGCTGCGCAGGATGCGCGGCTCTAAATATCTCTGCTGCTGCTGTTGTTGTATTATTCACAATCCACACAAGTTTTTCAGTTTCTTTTCTCTGTGTTGTGTTCATATGGGTGACTACCACCCTATCTGGGTTCCACGGACAAACGCATGCTTCATAAATTACTGGAGGAATATTTAAAGCGACAGCGTCGTTATATTTCAAAGTGTCCCAACTCACGGTCCCCGCCCCCTCACTCTTAACATGCACATATTCACTTTATCAGGAGCAATAAGATAATATTCATGAATTGTTTTTACCATACTCAATTGACCACGTCCTCCCTATGAATGTATATTCATAGGGCAGAAGAGTTTCACTCTTCATTCCTTGTAATACAATGTTAACATCAGTAATCATAAATCTGAAGTAAAAGAAAGAAACATTTACACTTGTACTATTTACCCCTTATTGTGCAGTTTTCTAAATATTTCATTCTCTGACTGCCGTATAAATTGTGATAGAAGAGGAGAAAGCCTGTGTTTGTTCTTCCATGCAGCCGTTGGCAGAAGGAGGCGGCAGTGCAGCCATTTACTCATGTAAAATTAATGTAACACACAGAGAAGGGGGGTTATGACGGCACGTGTTCGGCCCCACACTTGAGACGGTTGGAGACGACTCTGTCAACTAAGATCTGTAATGTGTGAATAACACTGTTAACAAGAAGCCCACCCCTGGATGAGGTTTCTGCTCGCCTGAGCATCTCTGTAGCATAAGTGGGCCATGTGCTCTACTTGGGAACATGAGTCAAATACCAAAATATATAAATTAAAATGATGTACAATAAATACCAATATGTGCTTTTCAAATGAATAACAGACATACATTTAAAAATAAACTTTATTACAGGATTGTATATGACAGACTGCTTAACTCTCATAAAATAATTTATGCTGAGATTTCAGAGAATGGAAATTATAAAAAGCAGAACCCCCCCCATTATTTTGAGAGATGACAGTAACAAACAAAACAGAAGCTACATGTAATAGCAACATGTAATAAATTACAACAATTCCCATCGGTAATTGATCAGCCTTTACAGCACATAATTAATCCTCATGAATGTTGAAGAGCTTGGCCACTTCATTCAAATCTGCATGTTCTTCTCCGTCCTTAATTATCTGCACATAGATGACACACATTAGCTTCGTTATAACTGATGCTGAATAACACACCACAGGTTCCTCACAAGTTTCAAGAGACCACCCAAATGAAGTATAAGTGAGCCTACCTTGCGGGCGATAGGCATTCGATTGAAAACATTCCAGAGGATGATCCCCACCACCACCTTGTCCCTCAGGTAGAAGATCACTCCTTTGCCGTATTCGTCTTTTTGATCCATGACTGGAGTTGGTGTAGGCGAGGCCACAGGACTGGAAGCCGTGGCCTCAGTTTCACTTTCAGAGCGGATCCCAGTTCCTAAAGAGTGTTACGCATTTGCACCAAATTTAAAAAGTAACAACCAAAGGTGAGACATTTTTTTAATCCAACCTGACTGCTCTGTAGCTGCTCTTGGTGTGTCCTTTGGGGTAGCCTTAGCAAATACTCCCACTGTTGGTAAACTGCTGTCAACAATCCCAATGGCTTCGTAGCCTACATCTGGGCCAAGGTCACTCCTTTAACATATACAGAGGTACCAGTAAGTAAGATTCTGATAAGCAACATCATTAAACAATGGGAACATTTTGAAAATGTATTTCCCAGATTGAAGGAGAACTCTGCAGATCGGAGTAGAAGACAAGAGTATAGGAGAAAATGTATTTTTCTAGAGCTTTCAGATTACAGACTCAGTTCCAGTGTTGAACTTCAACTAGAGGCCCTAGCTCTGTGCTGGTAGCAGATTTGAACAATGAACTATATAAATAGCTTGAAACAAAAAGGGCACAGAGGGCACTCGTAAAAGATTTAGTAATGAACCGGCACCACAGACCTCCAGGCTCCTCTATGGCCAGAAGAAATGTCACCAAGTACTACACTGTAATAAGTGAATCAGACCAAACTTTGATGTAAAATATTTTAAGTCATTACAATATACTTCATTTTCCACTATCTTATATTTTTGGTTGACAAATAAGTACTGTATAATATTATCATAGCTCCCTGTACAATACTGATTTTATTTAAGTGAAAAAACGTATTAAGTTAACAAATATTAAGTAAATGAATCATCTCCAAGTTAGTTTTACTTTGAATGGACACTAAAATAATAAGTAAATCAATCACTTCAAAGTAATAGTTTTGCATTCTGTCGAATTGAATTCAATTTTCTTTATTACTTAATAAAGAGCTGAAGTTGATAGTACTCAAAAAGGCTGATGGAACCCCTTACGGTATTTTTTTGTTTCTGATTAAAGCAACACTTTTTACAATCAGCAATGCCAGGTCTTTTTCATTTATTTGATAGACAGTTGACAAGTTTTAACTAAAGGGACGATGAATCATAGCTTAATGGAAAGCACTAGAAAAACACCAGGTGACCCCGATGTTGTATTGACTTTAGTTGCCACGAAGTCAGTGAGGTGCTGCCTTTCAGCAGCTGTTAAATGCAGTTATAATTGGCATAAAATGCAGCACTCCAAGCTAAACTGAACTTGTGCAGCTGGGTCATATTCTCCAGTAATGGCCTTGTGAGAGCACTTAAAATTTTTATACATAACAGTTAGGAGGTCACAACAGGCATCAATAGTTAACCATTTAAAATGTTTTGTACATTTGCATGCTACAGTGCATTTAAACACTGCTGCTTAGTCCTCTGCTTTAGAGCAGCATCAGTACTAACCAGAACATCGACTGATGCCAGTAGGGCTTGCTTGCACCGGTCATATTTTCTCCTGCCAGACGTCCACTCACAACCGCATGGTCGTGGTGCTCCACTCGCCGCCGGCCCAGTCGGATGTCATAGAAGCATGCGGCATCTCCAGCCTGAACAAAGAATATACACCATATACAAATACTAGAACTGTACAAGGTCATGGTCCAAACTTACATAATTACCATAAGAAATAGCAGTATTACACACATTTAGTTTAATAGAACAAATATTAAAAAGTGATGATTATGTTGAGTTTTTTTTGAAGGTCAAAGACATTACATACAGTCAGTCAGTCTACCAGCCACAATCAAGATATAGCACCATCTACATGCAGACCGTTTGGAGATACAACCCCTAAAGCGAGCCATTTAAATCTATTTACAATAAGACAGTATCCCTGAACTAGAAACTTGCAATGGCTGAAGCCATTGCGATTGACTGCGGAACAGATCTAATGTGGAAATCTGCTAAAAAAAATCCTTGAAATCCTTTAAAAAGCCTTGAAACTGTTAAAATACTTGATAGATATTTGAAACTCCTGAAGTCCTTGAAATTGTTGAAACCTTTAAACTCCTGAAATCCTTGAAACTGTTGAAACATTGAAACTCCTGAAATCCTTGAAACTTTTTTAAACCTGGAAACTGTTGAAAGTGTGGAAACTCCTGAAATCCTTGAACCTCCTGATATCCTTGAAACTGGTTAAATTCTTAAACAGCTGAAATCCTTGAAACTACTGAATGTATTGAAAGTGTCCTTGAAACTGAAAAATCCCCTCACCGCTGAAACAATTTGGTTCCTGTAACTAAGGAAACCTGGTCTGTGGTCATTATCTGGTGGTGGTCTGAGTCTTCGTTTGGGTCTTGGTCTGGTGGTATAATGCAACCTATTAGGTTGCATTATACATGAAAAAACCCTATTAAGTTGCATTATACTGGTTTACATGAAAAAAACCCTATTAAGTTGCATTATACTGGTTAACATGAAAAAAACCCTATTAAGTTGCATTATACTGGTTTACATGGAAAAATCCCTATTAAGTTGCATAATACTGGTTTACATGGAAAAATCCCCATTAAGTTGCATTATACTGGTTTACATGAAAAAAACCCTATTAAGTTGCATTATACTGGTTTACATGAAAAAACCCTATTAAGTTGCATTATACTGGTTTACATGGAAAAATCCCTATTAAGTTGCATTATACTGGTTTACATGGAAAAATCCCTATTAAGTTGCATTATACTGGTTTACATGGAAAAATCCCTATTAGGTTGCATTATACTGGTTTACATGTACAAATCCCTATTAAGTTGCTTTATACTGGTTTACATGTAAAAACCCCTATTAGGTTACATTATAGTGGTTTACATGTAAAAATCCTTATTAAGTTGCATTATACTGGTTTACATGTAAAAACCCCTATTAAGTTCCATTATACTGGTTTACATGTAAAAACCCCTATTAAGTTGCATTATACTGGTTTACATGGAAAAATCCCTATTAAGTTGCATTATACTGGTTTACATGGAAAAATCCCTATTAAGTTGCATTATACTGGTTTACATGGAAATATCCCTATTAAGTTGCATTATACTGGTTTACATGGAAAAATCCCTATTAAGTTGCATTATACTGGTTTACATGAAAAAAACCCTATTAAGTTGCATTATACTGGTTTACATGGAAAAACCCCTATTAAGTTGCATTATACTGGTTTACATGTAAAAACCCCTATTAAGTTGCATTATACTGGTTTACATGGAAAAATCCCTATTAAGTTGCATTATACTGGTTTACATGAAAAAACCCTATTAAGTTGCATTATACTGGTTTACATGGAAAAATCCCTATTAAGTTGCATTATACTGGTTTACATGGAAAAATCCCTATTAAGTTGCATTATACTGGTTTACATGGAAAAATCCCTATTAGGTTGCATTATACTGGTTTACATGTACAAATCCCTATTAAGTTGCTTTATACTGGTTTACATGTAAAAACCCCTATTAGGTTACATTATAGTGGTTTACATGTAAAAATCCTTATTAAGTTGCATTATACTGGTTTACATGTAAAAACCCCTATTAAGTTCCATTATACTGGTTTACATGTAAAAACCCCTATTAAGTTCCATTATACTGGTTTACATGTAAAAACCCTATTAAGTTGCATTATACTGGTTTACATGAAAAAAACCCTATTAAGTTGCATTATACTGGTTTACATGGAAAAATCCCTATTAAGTTGCATAATACTGGTTTACATGGAAAAATCCCCATTAAGTTGCATTATACTGGTTTACATGGAAAAATCCCTATTAAGTTGCATTATACTGGTTTACATGGAAAAATCCCTATTAAGTTGCATAATACTGGTTTACATGGAAAAATCCCCATTAAGTTGCATTATACTGGTTTACATGGAAAAATCCCCATTAAGTTGCATTATACTGGTTTACATGGAAAAATCCCTATTAAGTTGCATTGTACTGGTTTACATGGAAAAAACCCTATTAAGTTGCATTATACTGGTTTACATGGAAAAAACCCTATTAAGTTGCATTATACTGGTTTACATGTAAAAACCCCTATTAAGTTGCATTATACTGGTTTACATGGAAAAATCCCCATTAAGTTGCATTATACTGGTTTACATGAAAAAAAACCCTATTAAGTTGCATTATACTGGTTTACATGAAAAAACCCTATTAAGTTGCATTATACTGGTTTACATGGAAAAATCCCTATTAAGTTGCATTATACTGGTTTACATGGAAAAATCCCTATTAGGTTGCATGATTACACTGAAGTCCTTGAAACTGCTGAAGTCCTTGAAACTGCTGAAGTCCTTGAAACTGCTGAAGTCCTTGAAACTGTTGAAGTCCTTGAAACTCTTGAAATCTTGAAACTGCTGAAATCCTTGAAACTGTTGAATCCTTGAAACTGTTGAATCATTGAAACTGTAGAAATGTCTGAAAGAGCTGAAGTCCTATTAAAATGCATGGGCCTATTAAAATGCATTGCAGAATTCTCAATGCAGATTTTTGTCCGATTGCGGAAAAACCGGAAATCGCTGAAGTCCCAAAAGTAATAGCAATAATCTCCCAAACATGTGGAACGTTTTGATGTATAACTTGTGGAAATTGTTGAAAATGTGAAAGCTGTGAAACGTGTCAAAAAAAATGACGGAATAAAGAAATACAAAACCAATGGTTGACTGCGGAAGGTTCCGCAGTCAATCAATAAAAGCTCAAAACTTAACTGGAGGGCATTCATTTGCTTAAAACCATCTGTCAGTAATTACTATTCTGATATTAGCATGGATTAGGCTCGAGTTTTGATGAGGGAACATCAAAGCTCAGTCAAGTTCATAATAAATAACTCACCACCCAAATATTTGATCTGGACTGCAACTCTGCATTGACCCTGTAGCCCCCAAAGTCCGAGTCCACCTCCAGACCAGCAGACTTGGCAAGGTCAACATTGGGCTCTAGTCCGACTGCTGCAACAATGTGATCAGTTTTCACCTGCGAGAGAGTGAGCAATCATTTGATAACATATTTAAAGGGAAGTTAAAATGAAAAGAATTGGCCATTAATGACACAAACCTGACGCCCATCCTTCAATAGGATTTCCAATTTATCATCTTTGAAGGACACCGATTTGACTAAAGCCTCAGGGAGGACCTTTACACCCTCTGAAAATATATGTCAAAATCACATAGCTCTATACACTTATCTACACTTATAGACTTTAGACTAACCTCTCTTGACTTTCTCTGTCGTCCAGTTGCTCAAATACTCTGGCAGTACTTTTCCCATGTTACCTTTCTCTGGGAACATTTGGACGACCTCAAGGTCCGTCTCAGCCGCTAAATAAAATACACATGATTTTACACACAAGTCAAGAACTCACTCCTGATTTAAAAAAAAATCCCCCCAAAAAAAAAAGTCTACTCACATCGCCGACCCAGTGCACATGCAATTTCACTGCCCAAGAACCCTCCACCAATTATTGTAATAGATTTGACATTTCTGGAGACATTGCCCAAAGATTTAAAATCCTCTATCTGTCCATAAAAAGAGATATTTTTAGTAACAATTAGTTCCATGGTGCGATGTAGGTTGACACTACTGCCCTCTAGTGGCTATTTACCAACCTTGCGGAACAGAGTTGTCCTTTTCATCACCTCATCACCTGCCTTTTCAATGACCTGAAGATTTCTTGGTATGCCGCCTGCACACACAACATTGCAATGTGCACAAAAAGGAATGACCTACATTTGCAAATTAAGTGGATAACTTACCAGTGGCAATCAAACATTTGTCATACGAGATCTCAGTGTCATCATCCAACTTAACTTTGTTTCCCCTCACATCCATTTGAATAACCTAAAACAAATATATTCAGTTGTGTAAATAAAAACTTTAAGCTGCAGTAAATGTCCGTATATGTGCATGTACCTTTTTCCCAGTAAGAACAGCCACACCTCCGTTCTCCTTAGCGCTCAGGTCTTCGGGGTTGACGTAGAATGAAGACGGCTGAAAGTAGATGCTGCAACACAAATAGATCATATTTTTACGATTTACTTGGAAAATATACGGAGCTTGTTGGTGGCAGGAATAAAGTGTTTTTTCAAGTCCATTTTTGGTCTATAACGTTATTTTTCATTTATAAAAAATATACTTTGACATGAACTTTGATAACCTTTTATGGTAGATTTGGCCAAACAAAACCTGTTCATTCCTACAAATCAGAGACATGTTAGGGCCAAATGAACCAACTCGGACTCTGAGGAGCACAGGGACTGGCCTCCTGACAGTACTAAACATGGGGGGTCAGCGTTTCAATTTCATGCACCAAAATTCTGACACAAAACACTACTTTGACCACTTTCAAGACGAGGTTGAAATGAGATCCGTCTCTTGCAAATGACCAATTTTTCATTTGTATTGCTTTTTTCCTTTTTTTTTTATCACTAACAAGTGATAAATGCAATACCTGTGCACTTATATCGCACTGTTAATCTATTTTTTGTTTTCATGCATTAAATGCAAGGGCGTAGGTTTGCGTGGGGACCATGGGGACATGTCCCCACCAATATTTGGTGAGGACTAAAAAGTCCCCACCAAAATGACATGATGTCCCGTGACCCGGACGGTCCGGGACACATGTCTTCCGTTTGTGCATACGTCGCGCCTCCTCCTCGCCTCCAGAGCAACAGCAGCAGCAGCAGCACGTGACCCGTTCCGTTCTCTGCAGTGATTGGCTGTCTTCTTCAGCGCCAAACTGAAGCACTGAGCGACTGTTTAATTTTTAAAAGTTAGCCAGCGTGAAGCAAGTGTTTTTTTTCGTTCCCTGAGCGTTGTAGCACGTGAGTAATCAGAGGAAAGTACTGTAGATCTATTACCATTCAAAGTACTTACGTTATTTCTAATCTGTCAGCGCACTGTTTAATGTTCCGAGGAGCTCACACGGCACAGAGACAGAACAGAACTGGCTCCAATAAAGAAACAGGTTGGTTGAAAGGCTGAAAAAATACTTATTGTGCTCTTACTATCCAAAATGTATAAGTGGGTGTGTTGTGTGAATCAGGATAAACTAGTGATGAAAATATTCCACGGATCCACGATTTACAACCTTTATCTGCTGATAATGTAATTTCTGTGAAATGTGTGACAGCGGGCACTTGCTGTTATTTGCTCTAAGCACATTCAATCGATGAACTCGAATGTGCACGTCCTGTTGCAGCTGCTGCCGCTTTGTAATGACAGCCGCGGCGCTCAGTGAAAGCACAGCTCTAACATGGTACCGAGCTCGGACCATATGCAGACAGAACCATGTTGCAAGTGCGGGTCTCCCTCGTATCTCCCGCGTTTCTCCCCTGTGTCTCTGACATGTCTCTCCCCTGACTCTTCCCAAAGCGCAACCAGCGCTCCCGAAATTAAAGCTCGGATACCTAAATTTTCCATTGCGTTAACGATGCATGCTGGTTGTGCGCAAAACACACCACAACAGGTCATTTAAGTTTTTATTTTGAATACTTGAGAACCCTGTGAGTCATTACTTGCCTTTTTGGGTAGAGAGTGGAATAAAAAAAAGAAAATATAGAAAAATCCACACTGTTACTTATTGCCAAACTCTTGTTAACTCATTGTATTGAGAAATACTATGTAACTTTTGACATTGGCCAAGTTATATAAATGATTCTGCAGTTCATGTATATGAATGTCTGTTTTTGATTGTCTATACCTTCTTATATAATTTAGAAAAAATGCCACCTCCACAAAAAAAGATAAAAGATATCAGGAGCTTTTTTAACAGTTGGAAAGTAAGTAAGAGAAAGCACAAGTAATAGCAAATTATGAATTGTGATGATTAATCTTCTGTTAACATACATAGGAAACTCAACCAACAAGAGAGAACAATATAGGGAATGTTGAGGTAGAAGCAACAGGCCCTTCAGTGCATCAGGTGAGGTTGGAATTTTGTAGGTATGCATGGGACTATGAATTGTTTTTAGAGATTGATCGTATATGTCAAACAATGTAGTGAGCTACTCACTGTAGATTCTAATTCATTATTTTCTCCTCTGTTTTTATTTATTATAGGAAATTGAAAGATCAGAGCATGATTTATTTCAAGTATCGAGAGCAGTTCCTGAACTGTTAGAGCCTCAGGTGAGGGCTATTATGTAGATTTGGATTAGGTTTAAGTCAGTATAGAATCATACTAAAGTTAAAGAACATCATTTGGTTGGAAATTACCTATGCCAATTACAACATATTTTACTACTATAATGATGCAAAAAGTGTTGTCTGAAATCTTTTACTAAATATAGGACACTGAGAGATATAATGGAAATTCAAGAAGGAGATAAAGACAAGGACAAGACAGGACTCCAGGTGAGGTTAGGGTTAAGCAGTTAAAATCTTAGACCCATCAACCAATCCTAGTTTCATGAGATATTTAGCGACTGGTGTACCATGCCTAGGTTTCATTTTATTCAATGTAGAATGTGTGTTTTTATTAATACCATAAAGGAAAGTCAGACAAACAGGGAATGTGCAGTGCTGGTAGAGGATGAGGAAGTGGCTGGACCTTCAGGGCTTCAGGTGAGGTTGAAAGTATTTATTTGGTTTTGTTGGTGGTTTTATTTTGTATATGCTTAGATCTGATTTGTTTAATGCACTACATGTGTTTTATTTATTATAGGGAACTCAGGTATTCAGGGAAGATGTAGTGCAGGCAGATATCGAAGCTGGGCTTCAGATGAGGCTGGAATTATGAAGATAAAATATGGGATTTTTTAAAGTTTCATAACAGTGTATTTGCTATTTAGGAGGCAGCCAATGAGAGTCACTCTCAAGAAAGTGCCAGGGACAGCATATTTGAGATAGGTTGTAAACCATATCAGCCTGATCCTGAATACAGGATATATTTACTATCTTATTTACTATAAACATTTAAGCCATCTTGTGGACAAAGTTAGAATGAACGCAACACAAAATTCAGAAGTTCTGATCCAATTGATTTTGTTTTAACGATTAGAAAAAATCCTTAACTGCTTCTCATTCAGTCTACAGCTGAGTTTAGTATAGAAGGCGACACACTATTGCAAATATAGTGTGTGATTACACAACAAATTCTGGGGGAGAAACTCTGGACCCCGTGTCAATGGGTGTAGACTCAGGTCGTAGTGAATGTCCCCACCAAGATTGGAACCAAACCTACACCATTGTTAAATGTATATATACAGTGCCTTGCGAAAGTATTCGGCCCCCTTGAACCTTTCAACATTTCGCCATATTTCAGTCTTCAAACATAAAGATATAAAATTGTAATTTGTTGTCATGAATCAACAACAAGTGGGACACAATCGTGAATTTATTGGATAATTTAAACTTTTTTAACAAATAAAAAACTGAAAAGTGGGGCGTGCAATATTATTTGGCCCCTTTACTTTCAGTGCAGCAAACTCACTCCAGAAGTTCAGTGAGGATCTTTGAATGATCCAATGTTGTTCTAAATGACTGATGATGATAAATAGAATGCACCTGTGTGTAATCATGTCTCCTATAAATGCACCTGCTCTTTGATAGTCTCAGGGTTCTGTTTAAAGCGCAGAGAGAACCATGAAGACAAAGGAACACACCAGGCAGGTACGAGATACTGTTGTGGAGAAGTTTAAAACCTGATTCGGATACAAACAGATTTCCCAAGCGTTAAACATCTCAAGGAGCACTGTGCAAGCAATTATATTGAAATGGAAGGAGTATCAGACCACTGCAAATCTACAAAGACCCGGCCGTCCCTCCAAACTTTCATCTCAATCAAGGAAGTGTCGCAAGGCCGCAAGTGTCGCAAGGCACTGTATGTCGAGTGTGTTTTTTTATTGTGTAGCAGTTTGATAATGTGAACCAAAAGAATACCTTTTAAAAAGTTGAGAAAGGTAAGAAATAGGTTCATGCTAAATCCCAAAAATCACCTTCTTTCTTTGCCATTCCACTGCTTGAAGCGCAAGGTTTCGGTTACACTCGGATCATCGGAGAACCACAGCTCCTTGGACAGAGGGGGTCTCATGTATGGGAGGTCAGGCTCATCCGTCACAATCAATACCTTCAAGAAACACAGTACATAAAAAACTGTGCACCATACATTTCTAAATTATGTTTAAAAACATTATTTCGCCTATATACATTATTATTATGTGTTTGTCTACCCACTGATCTGTAGGCTCACTTTTGTAAACCTGGCACCACTACAAATAATTATGTAAAGATTGCCCCTGAACAAGTGCTGGATCAAAGTTTATGTCACATATGAACATATTAATTTTAGAGTTTGGGTTGAAATGAATGACTTAATACAATTTTCTTATTCAATGGATCAGTAATAATTGTGAAAATGCAACATCTATTTTAACTATTTCACAAGAATAACTTACTTTAGCCCCTGGATCTCGGGCCCGAATGGAGCGGGCAGCAGCAAAAGAGGCAGTACCACCCCCAATAAGAAGGTAGGGAGCGTGGGACGGGATTGTGGGCAGGGCTGGTACTAATGGAAAGACAAAAACACTTTTACATAGATGCCATTTTTAAAAGACATCGTAAAAATATGAGAATACATTATTGTAAAGATTAAATACATATCATTCAATTAAACGCATTTTTTGTCAAACAATACAAATCATATATAAGATTATTACCAGTCTCCGATGCAGCAGCCGGCTCAGCCACTGGGGGGCTCTCAACTAAAGATTCAGCTGCAACCTCTGGAATAAAACATGAGCAGTCAGAATGAATTTTGTGACCCGTGTTAACTAAACAAAGATTAAACTATTAATCTAATGATAATAATAAAGCAGCCTCATGTACAGTGCCTCTCAAAAGTACTAAACCTCCTTTTGCATATTTTGTCAGATTTACAACCGTAAACAAAGATTTTATTTAGATTATTTTACTGAAAGTTCACACACAATTAACAGACAACTGCGGATTGAAAACAAAAGCGATTTTGTCTAAGTGCATTAATTTGCCTCCTAATGTCTGATGAATGTTCATTATGAATGATAAATACAACTGTTCTGTGAGGGCCTCAGAGCAATGGTCGGAGTGCATTGTCACTAAACATCATGAGCACACCAGAGAGGTCAGGGGTAAAGTTGTGGAGAAGTTTAAAGTAGAGTTAATTTATACCAAGTTATACTAAGATTTTAAAATCTCACGGAGCACTATTCAATCCATCATTTGGAAATGGAAAGAGTATAGCACCACTGTGAACTCACCAAAACACGGCCGTCCACCTAAACTAGTAGATTGAACAAGGAGAACACTGGTCAGAAAGGCAACCAAGTGCCCCAAGATGACTCTGAAAGAGCTGCAAAGTACTGCCGCTGATTTGGAGAAATCTGTCTGGGGAGAACTCACAGTTGTACTCTACACAAATCTGGCCTTTATGGACAAGTGGGAAGAAGGAGGCCATTATTGAAAAGAGGCTCCCGTTTGAAGTTTGTGAAGGTGCCTGGAAACGTATGGCGCAAACATAGCACTGCTCATCGTCCTGAGCGCACCATCCCCAGTGAATGGGGGGCATATCCAACTATTTGGTTTTCTTTTTTTTTTTTTTTTAAATAACAATAATTTTTCTATTTGCTTTCACTTCACTGTTGTCTGTTGTTTAAACTTTTAGTTTAAATGGTTTATGGTTGTACACATGACAAAATGTGAAAAAGTTCAGGGTGTATTAGTACTTTCAACTTTTTTGGATGCTCATTTTCCAACAAAGTGGAGGTATAATCCAACGGATACCTTGGGGAAGACTGATAGAAGTGAGTCTGCCAATCTGTGCCACCTGACCATAAATAAATAAATCTCACCCTGGATGGTTTCCGGTTCAGGAGCAGGTGGAGGTGCCTCTTTATCTGCAGCTGAAAAACAGTCTGGGTTAGCCATGCACAACTGTAAAATTCACAATCAGACTTTACATTCAGAATTAGGTTGAGACGTGCAGAAAAGAGGAGACACAGTGCTCAGTGCAAGGAGTGCTAAAAACTGTTCAGCAATATTTCACGATTTCAAAATCAATCTGAATCAATATTATACAAAATGTTTCTAGCAGTGCACCAGGTTTTAAAATGGTGTCCAACACTGACGAGTCGACTGTGGAATACAATTATGATATTTTAGATGCATACAGTATTCCAAGTTTATTGGTTACTTTCAATGAAAAAGAAAAAAATGCAGTTTGGCATGGAGAAATATTCCAATTGCATTTGTGACCCATATATTTTATGTAAATTATATCGTCATATACTCTGCAGTGCACATCCATACTCAATACCTATAAGGAAATAATAGAACACACATTACATTGACTTCTTTGGGTTAGAACCAAGAAAAAGGGGTGAAGGGGTTGGAAATAAAAGTTGATAAGTCTTGTGTACCAGGGTACAAAACACTGTTGACCTTTAAAAGAGCAGGCAAATTCAAAATGGTGAGGTTAATGGAAAAAAAGAGAACAGTTTGATGTGCAGATGAGTAAACAAGTAAGTGCTCATTCATCAACACAGAAAATATGAACATGCAAGCATGCATAACCGTTCACATCAACAATGCTTCTTACCACTTTCTACAACTGCTGCAGGAGTCTCTAACACTTCAGCTAGTGGCTCAGGAGGAGCCGGTGATTCTGCCATAACAATGTTAAAGCAAAAACACAAAAAATAACTCCTATGATAACTAGAAACTTGCAATGGCTGAAGCCATTGCGATTGACTGCGGAACAGATCTAATGTGGAATTTAGCTGAAAAATCCTTGAAATCCTTGAAACTGTTAAAATACTTTAAACATCTTTGAAACTCCTGAAGTATTTGAAGCTCCTGATATCCTTTAAACTGTTATCCTTTATACTGGTTTACATGTAAAAACCCCTATTAAGTTGCATTATACTGGTTTACATGGAAAAATCCCTATTAAGTTGCATTATACTGGTTTACATGGAAAAATCCCTATTAAGTTGCATTATACTGGTTTACATGGAAAAATCCCTATTAGGTTGCATTATACTGGTTTACATGTACAAATCCCTATTAAGTTGCTTTATACTGGTTTACATGTAAAAACCCCTATTAGGTTACATTATAGTGGTTTACATGTAAAAATCCTTATTAAGTTGCATTATACTGGTTTACATGTAAAAACCCCTATTAAGTTCCATTATACTGGTTTACATGTAAAAACCCCTATTAAGTTCCATTATACTGGTTTACATGTAAAAACCCTATTAAGTTGCATTATACTGGTTTACATGAAAAAAACCCTATTAAGTTGCATTATACTGGTTTACATGGAAAAATCCCTATTAAGTTGCATAATACTGGTTTACATGGAAAAATCCCCATTAAGTTGCATTATACTGGTTTACATGGAAAAATCCCTATTAAGTTGCATTATACTGGTTTACATGGAAAAATCCCTATTAAGTTGCATAATACTGGTTTACATGGAAAAATCCCCATTAAGTTGCATTATACTGGTTTACATGGAAAAATCCCCATTAAGTTGCATTATACTGGTTTACATGGAAAAATCCCTATTAAGTTGCATTGTACTGGTTTACATGGAAAAAACCCTATTAAGTTGCATTATACTGGTTTACATGGAAAAAACCCTATTAAGTTGCATTATACTGGTTTACATGTAAAAACCCCTATTAAGTTGCATTATACTGGTTTACATGGAAAAATCCCCATTAAGTTGCATTATACTGGTTTACATGAAAAAAAACCCTATTAAGTTGCATTATACTGGTTTACATGAAAAAACCCTATTAAGTTGCATTATACTGGTTTACATGGAAAAATCCCTATTAAGTTGCATTATACTGGTTTACATGGAAAAATCCCTATTAGGTTGCATGATTACACTGAAGTCCTTGAAACTGCTGAAGTCCTTGAAACTGCTGAAGTCCTTGAAACTGCTGAAGTCCTTGAAACTGTTGAAGTCCTTGAAACTGTTGAATCATTGAAACTGTAGAAATGTCTGAAAGAGCTGAAGTCCTATTAAAATGCATGGGCCTATTAAAATGCATTGCAGAATTCTCAATGCAGATTTTTGTCCGATTGCGGAAAAACCGGAAATCGCTGAAGTCCCAAAAGTAATAGCAATAATCTCCCAAACATGTGGAACGTTTTGATGTATAACTTGTGGAAATTGTTGAAAATGTGAAAGCTGTGAAACGTGTCAAAAAAAATGACGGAATAAAGAAATACAAAACCAATGGTTGACTGCGGAAGGTTCCGCAGTCAATCAATGACTGCGGAAGGTTCCGCAGTCAATCAATTATGTTCACTGTACAGGTCTTTTCCCTTTCATCTTACCCTCCTCTACTACAGCTGGAGGCTCCTCTTGTGGGGCCTCAGCAACAGGTTCTGCTGTTAAGAAAATTCATAGTATGTGTAATATATATATATATATATATATATATATATATAATACACACACACAGTACAGACCATAAGTTTGGACACACCTTATTCAAAGAGATATTTATTTTCATGACTATGAAAATTGTAGATTCACACTGAAGGCCTCAAAACTATTAACTCATGTGTAATTTTTCTGTCAGGAAAAGGCTTTTTTCTCATTTATTACATCAAATCCTTGATTATGCCGACATTGTTAATCAAAATGCAACCGCCACATGTCTCCATCCCCTCAATACTGTCTATAACAGCTGGAGTAGGTTTGCTCTGCGCTGCCCACGCTGTGACATGTTTCACCAACTGTCCTGGTCCTCATGCCTGCACGTAGGACACTCCAACTGGTTATTCTTCATTTTCAAATGTAATTATTTTAATTATCCCACATACCTGAAACAATATCTTACACCATTTAGTTCCACTTACAATCTTCGTCACACTGACACTGACACTCTTTTCTTCCACATCCCCAGTGTTAAAAAAGAAATAGGAAAACATGTTTTTTATTACAAAGCCCCAACGGACTGGAACCTTCTTCTACCTGCCATTCGCTCCCTCACCTCCTTCCCTTTGTTTAAGCACGCTGTGTTACAGCACTTTAAAACTGTCTGTAATTGCTTTTGACGTGTCTTCTGTTGTATTACGTTTCTGTTGTGTTAAGTTGTATTTTCCATCAGTATTATAATGTATTTATTTTGTATTGTACTTTACTGGAGTTTTAGGGGGGAGTGGGTAACCTGAGAGCTGAGTGTGTGTGTGAGTGAATGTGTTGAGCTTTTGTCCCCTTTTCTTTTTGTGTTTTTTTTAATGTAATAATTTTGCTTTGTATATAATTGACTGTTGCTGCTGTACTGTCATTTTTGAATTCGATTTTGAGGACCCCCTCGGAAACGAGACGATTCATCTCAAAAGGGGGTTATTCCTCTTAATAATAAACGTATGATGTGGAATTATGTACATACAAAAAAAATATGAAAACAACTGAAAATATGTCTTATATTCTGTGTTCCTCAAAGTTGCACCTTTTGCTCTGATTACTGCTTCACACACTCTTGGCATTCGTTTGAGCTTTGAGAGGTAGTGACCTGAAATGGTCTTCCAACAGACATGAAGGAGTTCCCAGTAATGCGTAGCACTTGTTGGCTCTTTCGCCTTCACTCTGTGGTCCAGCTCACCCCAAAACCATCTGGATTTGGTTCAGGTCCAGTGACTGTGGAGGCCAGGTCATCTGGACCAGCAACCCATCACTCTCCTTCTTGGTCAAATAGCCCTTACACAGCCTGGTGTGAATCTACGGTCAATAGTCATGAAAAGAAAGGGCACTCATTGAATGTGAAAGTGTCCAAACTTTTGGTCTATACCAATTAATTAAATTATGAATATATATATATATATAAATAATCAACATCATATTGACACACATCTATTCTATGTTAAGGTTTAACTGTTTTTTAAATATTAAATACTTTATAAACAGAAGTGTAAATTACAATAGATATTGATGTACTGTAACTGGGATCCATAGGAGCCCGGCTAAAAGCAGCTCACCACTGTCTACAGCAGCTGGAGAAGGTTCCACTAGTTCCTCTTGTGCTTCAGGAGATACTGGGGGTTCTACGCCCACAGCAAAAACACATTCAGATGGTTTGAAGGATACCCTTACAGAGGTTTAACTAAAGCCCTCTTACCCTCCACTAAAACAGGTGCAACAGCTGGTTCTGCTGCTTCTGGAGACGGCTCTGTGGGTGGTTCTTCTGCTGTTGAATAAATCCACACCGCACATTGTGAAAGTGTGTAAGTGTGATTAGGAGACATGGACAGTAGAACAGTCAACAGTCCAGGACTTATATATTAACAATTAAAACACTGGTTAAAGCTAAAGAGCTAACATATGTTCAATTGTACCTTATTAAACCAGGGGTTTAAACGTTTGTTAGTGTTAAAGTAATTGTGTCATTTTTTTCCTAAATTAACTTAAAATTATATGAGAGGATGATAATAATTAAAGCTGCCAGTGGCAAAAAAAAAGCTCTTGCTATTCTCGCGACCGCTTCCTAGGCGTCAGTCCCATAGGCATCATGCAGTGTATTTGCCGATTAATTCACAGCCTGATCAAACCAGGATTATGCACAAAAAAGCTTATTTAAAGGATTCAGTGCACCCCTAGTGGTCATCAGTGGGACATGCACCCTCTGCATAGTGTAATATTTTGTTCGTATGGATGTAAAGCACATGTTTAGGTTCGAGGCCTCCCATACATGGCTTGAGTTCATATTGAGTCACAGCGCAGAATTTAACCACTATGGTACCAGCAGGGACAGAACTCAATTTCAGAATGTGCTTTATTCAGCAACGGGTGCCCCACCCGATGGTCAGGTTGGGTATTGCGGCCCTATGGTCATAAAACCATCTGAAATTCACTGCTCCCTGGCATGAAAATGGTGATGAAATTCCAGATTTTTCGAAGGGATAATATAACTTCAATCTGCCCAGATTGGGTAATGACATGGTAGAAGTCTGTGTTATGAAAAACCAAGGACACGTAAGAATCAAATAACGCAAAACCTTGAACAGCCTGTAGATGGCGCTGTTGCATTCATAGTTGTGTTCAGAGTCATATGCTGTATTTGTGAATTAATTTGTAGCCTGATCAGACAAACATTTTGCTACAAAAAGCTCATTTAAAGAATATAAAGCACCCAAGCGGTCAGGTGTGGGACTTACAACTTTGACGTCATGTGCAGTTTCGCTCATCTTGGTTCAGAGATTATACTCGAGCACTAGTGCCCTATTACTTTCCGACAGGTGGCGCTAAAGAACTCATATTGGGCGTATGATTTTAATGTCATTGTGTTCACGCCATAACCTAATATTAGTAACGTGAGTCTCAGCTCTGCAGGTCTGAGCCTGTGGCCCCAAGGGCTCAACCAAAACACCCAAAACTAAAGGCCTTGTACGCCCTGGCGTGGGACTAAAACGGTGAAGAATTTCCAACTTCTTCAAAAGGGATTATATAACTTTTATCCGTCCAGATTGGAAAATGACATGGTAGAAATCTGTATGATGAAAACTCAGAGAAAAGAAACCCAAAAATGAAAAGTGAAATTGGCGGCAAAACTACAAACCATCATGGCCAACTTCCTGTTGGTCCCAGAGAAAGGCTCCAAGAGAGTTTTAGGCTTGTCTCATAGAGATCTATCACTCATCACTCTTACCCTAAAATATGCATTTGCTTTGTAAATTAGAATTTTCCACGGGGCGATAGAGTTTTGGCATGCGCTGGACATACTCAAAACGTTAATTTAATGACATTTTATGCTGAACCAGTCGCATTACACCCCCGATGTGCCAACCATGGATCTATTATAATAACTGGATAGGGTATTACTAGCTTAGAGCTGAAGGACCCATGCGCTCAGAGGATTTTTGCGGTACTGTAGACTAAACCAGACTAAATTAAAGTGGGCTACCCAGAAATGTTCCCCATAGAACTCAATGTAAACGAAAACTTCAAAGGTTTTCTTTAAATCCACAGTGTCTTTAGTGCCACAAACTCTGCTCGTCTGGCTCTTGCTCTAGCTCCGCTCTGATGAGCACTTCTGATTGGTCAGAGCGCGGCCAAGCCACTCTGCACGTGCATGAGAGCCACACACGCGTAATTGCCGCAACGCATCATGGGAGATCATACACTGCGCAGAACCGGAAGGACCAGACAATACCCAAATATAGTGAGTGATATGGTGCGTTCCGCTAATATGTCAGCGACCGTGCCTGCACATGCGCCACTGAGCACAAACCATTCATTTGAATACGCCGCCATCTTGGATCGCCGGGGCTTGGTGCCAACATTCGCGCATGTCTTCAGGGTCGTACGAGCTGTAAATCAGCTGCAGTTTATTCTAAATGCTGCAGCTTATTCTAAATGCTGCAGCTTGAGTCCTGACTAGGACCAGGAAGTATGATCACATTAGTCCTTTTCTCTGGTCTCTGCACTTGCTTCCAGTCGCCCAGAGAATAAACATTAAAGCAGCTCTGTTTACAAGTCTTTTCATGGCCTCACATGGCGCCAGGAAAATAGCCCCATGGCAAGAGTTCTGGTGTGTACTATCTCTACTAACGGTCTGGTGCACACTGGGGCCATCTTGTACAGTTATTCTAATGTGGTTTTACTGCAAATGGCAAATAAACTGACTTCAAAGTACATCTATGACTTGTTAATGCACACTCTGAAAATCACAAGGACTGGACTAAACATGGGAAAGCAGAATTTCAGATTTATGCAGCTAAAATCTGTAACAGCTTTCCTGAAAATGTGAGACAGGCTTCTTCTCTGACAAAGTTCAAAAAAATTCTGTTTAGCTGTGTATACAACTAAAGGATTGCATCTTCTCTTTCTAATGTTTTGTGATTATTTATTTTAATACTGTTAAGCACTTGAAAAATAAGCACTTTGAGTTGCCTCTTTCACTTTGAGGAGCCCCCCCATACTTTGAGAACCACTGAAGATTTGCAACAACTTTTAGACGGATTGGATTGAGCACGAAACAGAATGTTTTTGATGATGGAATGGTTGGAACAATTTTGTGAAAGGTTTAAACGCTCACGAGACACTTTTTCCTTATTTGAACTTATTGACACAAATATAATAAGAAGATCAAAATTAAGATATGTTGTACCGTGTATCATTTTTACAGTGCAATATTATGACTGTGCACATTATATCACATTATATTACTGCGAGCTGTGGCGTCTGGCTCAGAGAGAGCAGATGGCTGTCATCACAAGGAATGTGTGGCTTAACAGTTTGAACCAAAGATGTGATGTTGAAAGACCAAGTAAGAATGCGTATAGCTAAAGTAATACAATGAACAATAAGATGGCATACAGTAAATCCATAAAGGTATTGTTGATACTCAAAACCCAGAAAGAGAAAGGTAACACTTTTCATGCATGTCATTTTTTGGCTTGTTCTTACCGTCCTCAATAACAGGAGCAGCTGGCTCAGCAGCAGCCGTCACAGGTTCTTCTTCTGCTGTTAGAGGCGTTCACAGCATTAGCACTGTGAAAGTTAACACACCACATCCCCAGAACATGCAAAAGCCCACACTGGTTTAATGGTGAAAAAGCAAAACGCAGAGACAAAATCGGACAATTGCAAGAAGGTCATTTCTGAGGGTTAATAAACAAATGAAAAACAAGAAAACATTTTGACCTGTTATCCTCAAAGAAAACAGAACTTCACAGAAGAGTTAAATGTTAGTTGTTTTCATAAAAAAAGAGCTAAAACACGATGCCATAAACATACATGAAAGCTGTAATTATGTACTTGAGATTGACCGGTAAATGATTAGTTATGTTAAACACACCATTTCACCCAAAAATAGAAATTTAAGGTGCCTCCTGCATAAAAAGTGATGCAATCTGATCATAATTATGGAATAAAAGCTGCTAGACAAGGTTATTTTTATTACCCTGAAGAAATAATCTTATTTATTTATTTTGAAATAAATGTATACATGTTCAATAAGAATAATTAAATTCTAATAATGAGGGTTTTCTAACATAGTATCTGCACACCTGTGGGTGAGCATGCACACATCCAGGGTCAAACCAACAAACCTAGCGGAACCACTGAAACTTTATCAAATTGTATGTTTGTGCAGTATGGCTTGTATTAGGTTTCTTACACAGGAGGCACATGCATTTTTTCAGTTTAGAAAAGGAGTTTACCTGGAACGGGCTCTGATTCACTTGAAGGTTCAGCAGCTGTGGACTCCTCACTCGACAAAGGTTCCACCTCTGGTTCTGGGGCATCTACAGGACAATGAGAAATGTGATTTTGGAAACAATAGGGAAATACAAATAAGACATGATCATAATCTTTATGGACATTAACAAAATATGAAAATGGTATTGACTGACCATACAAATACAATAATCCAATTACCTGTAGGAAGTGATTCAGGGGCTTGTTTTTCTGATCTGGATGCGATTTCAGTAATACGCTCTTCGTACCTTTTACCGTCTCCTCTTACTGTCATGTATGCCTGGGAGCAAACAGAATGTTTAGAAATATTCCAGAGTCGCAGATGTAGCACTTCAAACTAAATAATGAAGTTACTCACATAAGTACAACCTCCTACAAAGGCAGCTCCAACCAACACCACATAAAGAGTATTTTCACTGCCACCACCCCCCGGAGCTGTGGACATGTGTTTGGCCGGTACAAGAGCCGGTCTTCTGCCATTGTTGAACGCTGCAAAAAGACAACGTTAATGTTATACTCAAGTAATTTTATGTTTTTTTTTTTTGTCAAAACCCAACATCTGTGCTTGGAAATACAGAGGAAAAGACACATTTAGACTTTTTCAAATTGTATCTTATAAAAATCCAATAGACTTTTCGTCCAGCTCTAATATGAGGTCGACCCGTTGTACTGCAACATTCATGAATGAGAGCCACGTAGCGTAAGCACAACAAAGGTAAAATGTTTTGGTCATAGAGATGCACCCATCTTGATACAGTTGCTTTTAATACCTGCCAATACCCTGGAAGTGCCTGGTTATATATCCTCAAATCACAGCTAAATTGTTACAAAATGTGTCCAACTGTGAGTAAATGTTAAAACTCAATGTCTAAATAAACAGTTTTATTACATCAACGTTCCTATTCATGATTAATGAATAGGTACTAATTTGTGAATTAGTACCTGTAATTTTTTTCCTTCCTTTCTCTAACTTTGTGCTTGTCAGTACGTCATAATCTAGCAACAAGTGCTGCTATAAGCACCATGATACATGCATCAGACAACTGTGTGACAGTTTGTCTATGTTTTCTGTATCTGCCCAGACTCAAATAAAACAATTAATACATTGAAAATAAAGAATTTTCACTTAACCAGTATCATTTAAGTCGATACCCGATCCAACATGGGCACCACCCACCGGCCAGTGCAACTAGGATGACCTGTCAGGAGCAGTGGTCACTAGTGCAATGCCCAGGGTCCCATCTAACATGGAGAGAACACACAAACTCTACTCAAAAAAGCCCTATTTCAACTGGGATTCGAACACAGGGCCTTATGCGGAGAGGCGAGAGTCCTGACCCTAACCACTCAGCTACTGAAGAATTAGGTACAAGTATTGAGGTAATAGGAACCTACAACAGTTACATCCGTATTTTTTGTATCTCACAGTTCAAACTAGGAGAACAAAATACATTACGTCTTTCTGCACATTATATATAAACTTCTGATTTTTCCTTTACTTATGAAGTACTGTATCCATGGGCTGTATTGGAACACTATAAAAAATGACAATGACAATCCTCAAATGTTCCTTATCTTTTATTTTAGTTGGGGGTAAAATAAATAAATAAAAATATTATTCCATAGACAGTTATTTCTGACTTAAAGTGCCTAAATTTGCACGAATAGTGTTAAAAACAAAAAATGTCAATAAGCTTACTTTTGACATATGCTTGTGATACAAACACGTACAAACTCAAAGGGCAAAAGGTTTGACTATTTATCCAAAAATACAGTTGATGGACGATAACTTCTTGCTTGTAAACCCATACGCCGACATAAAACCATAGACTGTAAATATTTATAAAACACAGAGCTTATATGTGATAGTCTGCTTAAATTCTATAAACTAAAAAAATCCAAAAATAAATATTATAATTGCAAGTTATTCTCATTTTACAAAGTACTACTTTAAGCAGTAATCTATAAAACGTGAAAAAACCGCGTTGACACTTGTCCTTTAACAAATACACAGTAGTTTATATGATCCAATGTAGAGGTCACAGCATTTTTGGGCTACATGAGACATGAAGTACCTTGTATCACTGCACATTGACAGAGCTTAGGCAATAAATAACCAACGAGTGCCAGCAACAACTAAGTTTAGTTTGAGTCGTACCTGTTCTTTTGACATTATGCCGGCAGACAGTGGATGCGGATCTGCTGAGAGGAGCCAGCTTCCTCCAGAGGGACCTACATGTCAGCATTGTGCCTGGACAGGAGCGCTAAATAGACCCGGGAAAATGGTGCTAATGTCGGGTGTGAAATGTGACGGGGTCCCCTTGAAAAGTGTGTCCAGAAAGCACAGGTCTAGGAGCAGCACCGCCACACGCTGCACGACAAGGCCAGGAGCAGGTCATACATTTGAGGAGACATGGGTAATGACAAATACTCTTTCCACGAAGAGATAGAATCACATTGCTCGCACTCAGACAATAGATCATGTTTTTAATCGTTATTTTGTGATATATAGTGGCGTTTTGTTTAATTTATGTTTTATTGACAGTGTTTGTACAACAGTTTTGTAAAGGATATATGTGATAATAGTGTTCTAGATTACCGTGGTGTGTTGGTATCTCGCTTTTAGAAGGATCTCTGACGAATGCCATTACATCTCTCTTGAGTTTATCTGCAGATTCATTGCAATGAAAATGCACTGCAGCCTCCTAGTGGTTGGGTTGCGTGACTGCAGGCGAAAAGCCGCTTAGAGCATTAATTAGAAATTCTTTGAGGCAGAAGCACGCTATTATTTGTCACAAGAAATGTAATTTCCACATTATATATAATGTAGCATCCATTTATTTAATGTAACATTATTTATATAGATAGATACAGATACAGTACACACCAAAGGTTTGGACTTTCTCATTCAATGAGTTTCCTTTCTTTTCATGACTAGTGACTGTAGGTTCACCATGTGAATATATATCTTTAAAAAAAACACACACACACACACACACACACACCTGCGCAGTATCTTTGCTGTTCCTAGCACTGCACATGTCTGGGCCGAGATTTCTGAGATTGTTCCAGGGATCCCCTTATTCCAACAGAGCTTTGTTATCGCATTTCGCTCACTTTCGCCTTGTTCCAGTAGCCCACTTTTCATCAAGGTGCTCAGGTCCCCCAGCACCTGACGCAGACCTTGTTTGGCTGGGATGTTGTAGCAGTAAGGGTCTTGCCTAAGTACCCCAGTTTGATTCGAACTCTGGCCTCCCAGGTTCCAGCCCTGCATCCTACCAACTGAGCCATCCAGCTGCGATACATATACATATATATATATATATATATTTATATTTATATATACTGTATATACAAAGCACGCAGAGATTGAGTAGCCTATTATATTAGACAATCCAAATAATTTCTTTTTGGAGAGGATTGGATTAATGTAAGCTTTTTGCTTCATCCAATCCCTGTTCAAACCAAATCAAGATACTTTTATAACAGGCAAATTCTCTAGGTGAATAGAATGCAGTTTCTATGGCAGTGTCTTTTCGATCTATTTTGGTCACAGCACCAACCAGTGCTAACGTATTGGTCAATAAAATCAATATCCATTTAACTAATCATATGGTTTGCCCACAACTATCTGAGTGGTAAATCCTTGAGCAATCATTGGTTAATCTAGCCAATATCACCTTAACCAATTTGATTGGAAGTTTTTCCCAACCAAACTGCTTGAGTGTGGCAGACTTATTGGACACAGGCAAACTGTGCCAGTAGGATGTCCAACAGCCTTACACAACCAATGCAGTATGAGTTTCTTCCAGTAAAAGCTAAAATAGAAGAATAGAAAGCGTATACACCACATCATCATGCTGCCTTCAATAGCCCACTCATGCTGGCGTCATCATCTAAAATATTCCTCTGCTCTCACTCCTCCACAGGACAACACGGCTCCATCACTTTGGTGGTGCCCTTGAGAAAATACACCCCCTCCTCTCTCTCCCTCCCTCCTCTCTCTCTTTTTCTCTGTCAGTGTGATCATTTTCTTGACTTCCTCCTTTTGGAGTGGCTGCCTTGTCTGAATAGCAGAGCACAGGATATGCAGCCCCAGACAGCCCTCCCAGCCGCAGTAGTAGTACTAACAGCAGCAGTGGAGGTGGTAGCAGTAGCATCAACCGCCTGCGTCCAACAGTGAGGAGGACACCACACTCTCTCCGCAGTCACCATGAGTGCTGGGGACGTGGTCTGCACTGGCTGGCTCATCAAATCGCCCCCTGAGAAGAAACTCAAGAGATTTGTAAGTAACCATGCACACACAGACACCACTTGTTTACGTCCTGTCATTGTCCATTTTGCCTCTGCTCTTGAATGCCTGCTTCAAGCTTTCATAATGAGACACTATGTGGTGGCCATAGTGTGCTTTTTGTCAGTTTCAACCGGACCAAATGCAGTTAAAATTCCTATTCCCCATTCTCAGTAATAATGGCTTACATGGTTTTATCTCTTAAGAGCTCTTCTCAGAACCAACAACCTCACACTATCTCAACTGTATTTTGTTGACTTGAAGCATAGTGTAAAATGTTGATAAACAACATATAGACCTTACTGTTGTGCGGTTAGTGGGGTCATGTGATAATGCGATAATGCTGGGCTCGCCACTAACATGAGCTCAATGTGTGTGTGCGTGTGTGCGTGTATGCGTGTGTGTGTGTGTGTGAGTGTGTGGGTGTGTGAGAGTATGTTGTGTGTGTGTGTATGTGTGTGTGCGATGCCTATTGTGAAACATGGGAAGTCATGTCAGCAGGAGTCAAAAACTCTTAACCGACAACAGAAATAGTTTGTAGTTCCTACTCAAAATTGAATTGATACAAGCTCAAATCAACAAGATTGCATTGAAAAGCTAGACTTCTGTTTTGTTGGGTAGACAGGCAATGTTTGGTTGACCATGCAAATGGTGTTGAGGCAAAGCAATACACAGGATGTAAAACAGTCTGCCATTTATTCAAATGACCGTACATACACCAGTTTTATCAAGACCATTACAAAGAAACTTTCTTACTGTTCAAGAATAAAGCATTTAACTATATTTCACAATGAACTGGAAACACACACAAAACAAATACATTGTTTTATTTAAACTGGAAGGTAATCTGAATGCTTCTGCGCTTAAGTGCTTCTCTAAAAAGTTACCTATTATCAAAATATTTGATAGAATATGTAAGGATCAAGTGTATATTCATTTGTATGCATTACAGCATAAATATATTTAGTTATAGAATGAAACACCAATCAATAAACAAAAAAGACTGCAAAACTTCATCACGGACGAATATTCTATTTCTACTGGACTAAGTAACAGTGATTGTAATAAACAATTGATGTCTGTGGGGGGTAGGTTTTATGTCTTTAGCCAAAACTCACCTTGTCCTGTTTAAACTCTGTTATGATCATAGAAGTACTTTCTCTTAAACTATACTCAAAATAAACTGTTGCCGAAGCTGAATGGTTGCTCCAAATGATTGATTTAGTTATTTTTTTGTGGTTCACACACATACACATTTGTGTTAAATATGCTAGTTCCTCTTATCTGCACTTCTTGGAAATGTAGGCTCAAGTTCCGCCTTATGTATTTTTAAAAGAAAAAAGAAGTTAGAGAAGGAGAAACCCTATTACTGATCAAAGGTGTTATTAGTTCACCTAAAATATAAATTGTGTTACATAAAGAATAAAGAATATGTTTTTGAAGCAAATATCTGTATCTCAAGTTATAAAAAGAGATTTGTGTTCAACCCATGTGGGGATCTGAAATTGTAGACTTTACAGTTGTGTTCTGTATCTACAAAAGCTACTCTTGTACATTTATTTTTGTACATCCCAATGCTGTCTTGAATGTCTTTGCAAGATTGTTAATTTGCTAATAGCAGTCATTGGTCAAACATGTTCTTGCATTATACCCTTCTTTTTCCGGGCAGAAGAAAACACTGACAGAGATATCCTCTGCCCTGGGCGGCAGGCTACTGTAAACCATATACAGCTAAAGCACTCTGGCTCAGCTACAACTATAGAGGTTATGTTAAGATTGAGAGACTTTATCTAATTTATTATCTCAGCTTTATATCTTGCTTGATAATTAGCTTGTTTTAATGCTATTAATCCTATGGTCCTGTAAGGTGTGCAATGATGACAATGAAATGTCTTATCTTATATCTTAGGTCTTGAGGTTTGTCTCTATTTTTTGTACTCTGCCACGCTATAGTGCCGAGCACAAGTAACATAATATTGTCTATTCAAATATCACATTGTCCAGACATTCCACTTGGGCTGGGTACTCCCACAGCGCTGGTCTGCTGCAGGTCACCGTTCCCAGTGGCTTTCTGGATGGGTTAAATGCAGAATAAACTGCCATAACTAGTTTTATTGTATCTTCTTGTCCTAGGCCTGGAGGAAGCGCTGGTTTGTTCTGCGCCGAGGCCGTATGAGTGGAAACCCCGATGTGCTGGAGTACTATCAGAGTAAGAACTCCAAAAAACCTATCCGCACCATTGACCTGAAGGAGTGTGAGGTGGAGATGTTGGACGGGCAACTCCGCATCAAGAGGGACTTTCATGGAAAACACCTGTTTGTGGTGAAGACTTCCTCCCGAACCTTTTACCTGGTGGCCAAAACGGAAGAGGAGATGAACGGCTGGATAAACAGCATCAGTCAAATCTGCTACTTTGGAACTCTGGAAGATGCAGGTTGGTTTGTCAGATGACGAGTGTGGTCACTATGGTTACAGCAATAACCATAGACTTCATGTATATGGTGTTTGTTGAAGATAACAAGTAATATTACAAATTTACATTTACAATGACTTAAAATATATTGTTTCACATGCTTTTTAAAATTTAATCAAGTCTTATTTTGAGAGTACTTTTACGACTACTAATTGGTTTTAGTTATTTAGTTACATTAATATAGCTATTGAAGTTAGAAATTGGGTAAAGCAGGGGTTCTCAAACTTTGTTCTCAAACATTTTGTGTCATTGTCAAATAAATAATGAAATTAAAGGAGCAGTATGTACAAATCTGGCCAAAAGTGGTACTGCAACCTCTTCCACTCTTTCTGACTCAGGTTGCCAGATATGAGGACGAATCCAGCTGGGACTGAACAGACAAGAGTTTTGTGAAATCTAAAACCAACACCTTTTTCACAAAGGCCCCAACAGAAATCCTCATTTTATTCCTTGTTTTGTCATTAATAATTTGAGAATCATAACGAGACTTTTTCAGTTCTGCGGCCACATGTTACTTTACTAGTGACTTCAGCGCGACGCGGTGAGTTCTGGCAACCCGGATCACGGACTTTCTGATTGGTAAAACGGTGGAGGGCGGGACATCGAAATGTAAACAATAACAAGATTCAGGGGCTGTAAAACTAATTTTGAAAGTAGAATATCTCGGCTTAACTACTGTGATCAGTTAAAGAAGTATTTGAAAAGAGCATGGTTTAATAATGCCTTGTGACATATCAGGGCCATTTAATGATGACTTGACATGAAAATCTTACATATTGCTACTTTAAAAGCCTTTTAGAATTGTACCTAGAAATCATATCAAGCCCTCCCATTTATGTTTTACACCTCCACTTTTAGAACCATTGGGTTTTGACATGTACTTAAAATAGATAAATATACTCAAATGATTTACGTTTATTTAATTCAAGATTCTATTGACTGCCTTCTTTCAAAGCCTTATCTGATTTCAGAGGCTAAGCAGTACTGTATGTGGCCTGCCGTGATGAAAGACCACTGACAATGTGCCAGAGTGAGATGGCTGAGGGTATCAATGGCAAAACTACACTTGTGTCCTTGGGCAAGGCACTTCACCCACATGTAGTTTAGTTTATTTAAAGAGACAGGGACAGTGTGCAATAAACATTAACCTCAAAGATAGAGATGCATTGTACCAGGTTATAGCTATGCACCCATTGCCTATCATGAGTCTGACTTTTGAGATTTGTTTGGCTGACGTGTACCAAACTCCTCGTTTTGTACCCCTCTTAATTCTTGTAACTGTAAAAATCTGAACCTTTTGTTACTTTTATGGTGAGCGGTTTGCAGTTTTGCACCCTGTGCTGCACTCTCTTGTGTGGCTGTGCAGGACTAGCCTTGACTGCGACCTTGAGGGAAAAGGAATGAAAGATATTTGTGAGCACAAGCCAACCTGACTAAAAGACTTAAAAATATGTAAACATTATAAGGAGCAGACAGACAGAGGGAACTGTACTATGTGTTACATTTTACCATTATTACACAAGATCTATGCTTGAACTACACAACCCACCCACCCGTCCATCCATTCATTTTCAGCTGTATCTGTTGCGGCAGGAGAAGCAGTCTGAGCAGAAATGCCAAGACTTGCCAATCCACACACACTTCCTTCAGCTCATCCGGGGGACTCCAGAGGTGATCCCATGCAAGGTGTATCCTGTGCCTTTCCTGGGGTCTCCCCCCGGCAAAACATGCCTGGAACAGACGTCCAGGAGGCATCCTTAAAACAGATGCCCGAGCCACCTCAACTTGCAGCAAATCTCTCATGACCTGATGACAGCTTGTATCGGTCAAAATGAGCAAAACCCACAGCTCATGACCATAGGTGAGGGTGGAAACATAGACTGAACTAAACTAAATTGAGAGCTTTGCTGTTGGAATCAACTCTCTCCTCACCACAACAGTCTGATACAGCAACCGCGTCACTGCATCTGTTTGTCAATCTTACACATCTTTCCCTCACTCGTGACCCAAGATACTTGAACTCTTCCTGTTGAGAAAGTGGAACACAACCATCTCTTGTGATTAGTGTTTTAAGCTCCTTTTTCCTTCACATTAGGTCAGTGCAACTGTCGTGCATCGTGTCTGGCGAATGCCAACTTGTTTAAGTCTTTCACATCAGGTGCATTGTCTTGACAGAAAGCTCTGAGGATGGTTTTCCGCACACACCCACTTCTCTGCAGCCTTCTCCTGACGGCTCTGATGCTGTTTCTATGGTGAGTCAAATGGATGGAAGTTATCCCCCCGACTACCTCTTCCTTTCTCAGTGCGAGACCGGGAGCGTCAGCATCAGCAGGTTTGTCCAGTGGTGATTGTCAATATTTTACTGTACATGTGGTGCAAGATGATCTAATATCTGATGTAATGTATCCAGACAGGAGAGCTTCAACTCAGACTACTCTCTGGAGCAGAGATCATCTGAGGACACTCACAGAGACATTGTGCCTTCTCCTCTTTACGCAGACTCCTTTTCGTCCTCGTCCTTCCCGAGTCCCAGTCCATGTGTCTTTAGTCACTGTCGATTGTCCAATCCACCTTTCAGTGCTCCGTGTCCCATGATCCTGCCTTGCTCCTCCTCCTCTCCTCTGCGGCGTCACTGTGCAACAAGCGTCTTCCAGTTTGACACGGTTTTTGATGCATCGTCTGAAAGACTTACACCGCCTCCGCTACCCCCAAAACCCGGAAATGTCTTGGAGCAGACCCCTGAAAGGGTCATCCATCGACCACAAGCCTTGAGCATGCACCAACTACCCAGTCATTCCTTGTTCTCAAGAAGGACTTCAATGTCTGGCTTAGACCAATTCAGACCAGGTATATTGTGGAAGCACGATTATGAATAAATACAGTAGAAAATGAAAGTTTATATTATGTTACCAAAATGATTTTTTTCATATTATTGATATGACTTTATATTATTTTTTTTCATTGATGAAGTGATAATATTGATGTTACTTTTCATAAGACGTTTTAGAAAGTTAGAAGTTTAATTCCATACTGGTAGAAAAAACGTCTTCCTCTGGTTTTCTGTGTAAACAAAACATTATGCTTGGTCCAAAATATGTTTGTGTAGCTAAAGATGTTTCTTTGTTCAGATTTATTGTATTTTGTTTACACAAATATGCTTTTTGTTTAGGAAATCATGAAAGCAGAATGTTAAGAGACAGAAGACAGAGTCTAAATTTGGTAAGACCCCTTTTTCTTTTCTTTCTATTATTACAAAAAAAATATAATAATAATAATATATATATATATATATATATATATATATATATATATATATATATATATATATATATATATATATATATATTATTATTATTAGGATTGTACCCGCGCTCTGATTGGCTGATTTGCGGTCTGATTTTTCCCCATCTCGGGCCGTTACCATGACAATTGGTCCGCAGCGCATATCAAATTTGATATCTTTCCTCTGTAAAAAAGAAATAATGAGCGACGACTGGGAGCATTCTCCAGTAAATTCTATTATACAGACGAGTTCGAAGAGCCAGAGGAAGTAATAACAGCAAATAACGACAAAAACACAACTCCTAAGTCAGGAAGAGATTGACAACTTCGTTACAGACCAGAAAGCTAAAAACAAAACACAATTAGGAAAACCAAGTCGGACATGAACATACTTCACAAATATCTAAAAAGCATTGGTAAAGACACAGAAACGATTGAGAACTTACAGCGGGCGACCTCAATCATCTGATAAGCAAGTTCTTCATATCACAATTTGACAGTTTGGTTGCATGTGTTTTTGCTAGTTGAAACCGATATTTGCATAAATTAAAAATAGACATATAATAAAACATTTATTAACCTTGCGGTCATTTAATAAGCCGTATATATATATATATAATCAGGCATCATTGCAGCTAAGATAAGTGGGCATATGGAACAATTCATGAGCACAGCACAGAAGGGCATTGGTAGAGACACCAGAGGAGCCAAAAACCAGCTCCTGGTTGACAGAAGAGTCGCCCAAGACTGCCGGTCACGACACACCAACCTGTGCACAGCCTGGATTGATTACCAGAAAGCCTACGACTCAATGCCACACACATGGATCATGGAATGCTTGTACAAGTAGGACAATATCAATAGGGCTCTAAGGGACTTTGTTGCAAACTCAATGGGGATGTGGAAGACCAACCTTGAGGCAAATGGCAAGCCGCACAAGTGACCATCAAATGTGGTATCTACCAAGGAGATGCTCTGTCCCCACTACTGTTCTCCATAGGCCTGAACCCTCTAAGCCAAATAGTTGACCAGACTGGCTATGGATACCGCCTCAGGAACGGAGCAAAGATCAGTCACCTCCTCTACATGGATGACATCAAGCTGTACGCCAAGAGCGAGAGAGACATCGATTCTCTGATCCAAACCACCAGGTACATGGCATGTACCACCGGAGCATAACAGAAGTGGCTGATCTCAAGAAGCTCTGTTTCCATTGCCAGCTGTAAATCCAATATTTCATGGACGGATTTGTATATCTGATTTGTATATCTGATATATGATGTTGTGCTGTTGACGACTTCAATTCAGGACCTCCAATGTGCTTGAGAGGACAGGAAGAAAGTCAGCCCTTTCAAATGTAAGGCCCTTGTTCTTAACCAGAAAGGAGGATTGCCACCAGGAGGAGACACCATCACAAACATAGGACAATCTTAAGGACTGTCAAGGGAATGTTTCTGGGCTCGGAACACCTCAGGATTTATCTGGATTGACTAAGTCCGCAGAAAGGGTAGTATGGGAGACCTTGCTCTGATTACTGCCTCCACAAGCTGATATTACCCGGAAGATAAAATAAGGGACACTTGTATTCAGTGGCAAAAGGCCCTGTTAAATTTTTCTCATTCCAAGTGAAACTTTAATTTATTTACATTTGTGAAACCATTTGGTGTTTGTATGAGTTTTTGACATTATACAATGTATTTGCATTTCTTTCTCTGCCCTTTCACTTTCTAATGTTGCCCTTTATTGTTTGTCTAATCTCATGATGTTCTCTTTCCCCATAGCCTTTAAATACCCCCAGAGCTCAGGCTTGTCAAGAGGAGTCTTATGTCCACATGTCCACTCCCCCGGTCGTCCTCAGCAACACTGACTGTGAGGGGTACATCCCCATGAGCCCCAGGGCATGTGGAGACACAGAGTCCCCTCTCAGCTCCCTCATGTCCCAGCTTGGAGAGTTCGCTCCTCCACCCATCAATCGTCATCTCAAACCAAGACTAAGGAGAGGTGGGAGATCTCTGAAACATAATGAAATGATGGATGAAAATATATGTACATATACGTACAGTACATACTATGTACTGTACGTATATGCAGCTGTTGACATAGTTACTGTTTTCAGCACGACCTCCTCCGCTTGACCTCAGAGGCCTCTCCACAATCACAGAATGCCCTACAAATTTAACATTGAACAAAACAACGACTGACTTGTGGTAAATATATGTAATGTATTGATGCTTTGAGACATTTTCATGTAATGTAATTATGTACTGTAAATGAAAATAAATGATTTATATTTTTTTATTTTTTGGCAGCTTTGTAGGAAGTGAGAACAACATACAAACTGAAGACACTGGATGCATAATGAATGTAATTAATGTTTATAGTTTTACTATGAATATGTTTATTTGCATTGGTTCATACAAGCAATTTGCATAGTTATTGTGTTTATATATGCTTTTAAATATTGTTATATATTACAGGAGTCAAGACACATCTGCATTCATGGCATTGATGGTGTGGTGTTGCCAATGTCAAGGAAATCCAACCTTGACTACTTATCACTTGATTTCAACTCTGCATCTCCATCACCAGTACAGAAGGTATAAACTACACAGACAACAGTTCTAACTAGATGTATCAATACTATTCATAATACATGTTTAACTAAATAAACACAATTCTACTAACTACTTGCATATCTTGTCTCTTATAGAAACAATTTTTGTCCGATGAACATCGAGTGGATTATGTGCAGGTGGATGAGAAGAAGACCCAGGCTCTCCAAAACACTAAAATGGAGTGGACAGATACTCGTCAATCCAAAACATGAGGACATGACATGACATGAATGTTAAACATTGATAATACGAGCACACTGTGATAGCTTTGATGTGGAACAAAAGATCATAGCTTATGTGGTTATTTTGCTTAATACATTTCTGTGAATATGGTTGAATAAAATAAGATACAGTTCCTTGAAAAGTAAGTAAGTAAGTAAACTTTATTTATATAGCGAGTCACAAAGTGCTTTACATGGCATGGGTATTCATACCCAAACAACGAACCTCTCAAACGTTTGTCATGACCACAACAATACAGTTTTTATTTCTTTGTGAAAGACCAGTGGTAAACAAATGTGAAGTGAAAGCAAAATGTTCTTGATATACCACTTGCCTTTTGAGATGTTTCCTGATGTCCACTGAACATTATCTGATCTCATATGGTTAAAACTAATCTTTGATGGCTTCAGAGGTTTGATAAAAAACATATTGGTCATTAAACTGCATGACGTCCAGAGAACCCACCAGAGAGGTCAGTGAAGTTGGGCAAAAGTTCAAAGCATGGTTATAGGTTATACAAAGATAACAAATCATAGAGCACAGTTTAATTCATCATGGAAATAATGGAAAGAGTATGGCACAACTATTATTCCAAAATGTTTTTGTCTGAGTCACAGGCAAGAGGTCCATGGTAACTCATGTACAACACATGTTTAGCGGTTATCTTTATGGACAAGCCCTTTTAAGCCAAGTGGGGGACACATTCACCACGTGGAAGCAGATTTTGTGGCCAAATTCATTTTTCTTTTACTTTGTCCTAAAGTTATCTCAAGTATCTAGGCAGCTAGGCTGGTAGACATTTGTGTGTGTGCTATGGATTTATTAAAATACCGGTGGGTGCGCGCGCGTCTGTGCGTATACGTGTGCGCGTGAGGTTTGTGCTTTTTTTTCTCTTTTTTTTTTTTTTTTTTTTTTATTATTTTATTATTATTATTTTCAATTTACAACAAACGTCAAAGACGAGACATTTGAAAATATAGAGCTCATATCAAAATAACAAAATACAGTATATGAAATAAAATTACATTAATAATCAAAAAAAAAAAGTTCATTTAGTTTGTGTCAGGGGGTTTCATTAAAGAAGTCTTTGTAACAGTCTTGGAGTCGTTGGCTTTTCTTGTTCATTACATACAGCAGTGAGTTCATAACATTTTTTACATCACTTAAAAATAGAGGAAAATACAGCGGTGATTTCAAAAATGTTTGCTTGTGAATAAAAAATTTACCAAACAGAATGAAAAAATTAACTACATAGTTAAATGACTTTGTGGTTGTGTTATCTTCAAAATAACAGATAATATCTTTAAGTGTAAAACAATGACTCGTTGGACAATTTTGGAAAATATAATTATTCAATTCAGCCCAAAATGTTTGAACAATGTTACAATAGAAAAACAAGTGCTCGAGAGTTTCTTCCTGTGTTTGACAGAATGTACAGTTTTTATCAACATCTGCAAACCTTGAGACGACCGAGTTGACAGGGTAGATTTTATGAACAATCTTAAAATGAACTTCTTTCATTTTGTTTGTTATACAGTATTTATATGGCAATAGCCAGGTTTTCTTCCAGTCTATTTCCTCTATTAAGGAGTTCCAGAAACATTTACACCTAGGAGTGATTTTGTTATGACTTTGAAACATTTGGCGGATATGGTGATTATTACATTTTCTATCAAGTAAATTAATTCCATTTAAGGTGAGCACAATAGAGCTATCACCAATATCGTTGATGTTGTTAAAGGATAAATGGCATCTCATAAGATGGAGCAACTCTGGAGGGATGGCTCTGATCACAGAGTTGTATTCTCTGAAGGGGAGAGGGAATTCATACTTCACCATAAATTGTTCATATGGTAAAAAAGATCCTTGTTCATCCAATAGAGACACAATCGTGTTAATATTTTTTTGGAACCATTTGGGAAAAAACAAAGACCGATTTCTTATTGTAACATGTTTGTTGTTCCACAAGGAATATTTATGTGGAGAGAAATTATGATTGAAGCACAGTTTCCAAGCAAGAAGACATTGCTGGTGGAAATTAGCTAATGACACAGGAAGTTTTGTAGGTGTGTAATTACATGTTAAAAGAAAAGGTAGTCCACCAACTGACTCAAAAATATGATTGGGAATAAAGTACCAGATAGACTCTAAATTTGCAAGACACCTTTTTAGCCAGTTAATTCGGAATGTATTTACAGTGTCGGAAAACTCTAAAACTTCAAGCCCTCCTTCCACTTTTGCATTCGAGAGTACAGCCTTTTTGAGCTTATGAGGTTTGTTTTTCCAAATGAAATAAAAAAAAAAGAGTGTTAATTTCTTTGGATATGCGTTCATCTACATATAGTGACAGTAGAGGATAAACAAAGCGAGACAGACCCTCTGCCTTAGACAGAAGAACTCTACCATACAAGGTTAAGTCTCTCTGAAGCCAGAGGTTAAAGATACTTTTGGTTTTAACAGTTCTATGATGGAAATTTAATTGTTGTCTAGTTGCCTTGTTTTTTGTAATTTGAATACCCAAATATTTAACAGACTGTTTGATTGGAATATTCTCTAGAAATAGATCTTCACAACTATGAATTGGCAACAGCTCACATTTGGATACATTGATTTCAAGCCTGAGGCCTTAGTGAATTCTTCAATTAATGAAATTGCCTTCTGCATCTGATTTTTATCTTTCAGAAAAAGAGCTGTGTCATCCGCAAGTTGTGAAATTCGTATTTCTCTATCGAAAATCGAAATACCTCTCAGTTCCGGGCTACTGATAATATTTATAGATAACAATTCCACTACTAAAACAAAAATAAAAGGACTTATCGGACATCCTTGTCTTACACCACGTGTTATATCAAACCTTTTTGTAGTGGTGTAATTAACAATAACAGAGCTATTGATACCATTGTAAAACATATCAACCATATGTGTAAAAGATTTTCCAAATTGAAATAACTGAAGACATTCTTGAATAAATTTGTGTTCAATAGTATCAAAAGCCTTGTAGAAATCCACAAACAAGATAAATGCGTCAGAGTGCACCAAGTCAGAATAATCCAATAAATCCAAAACCAAGCGGACATTATTACTAATGTGGCGACCTTTGATAAAACCACATTGAGTCTCTGCTATAATTTTGTTTAGATCTTTTTTCAGTCTATTGGCATAAACAAGGGATAATATTTTATAGTCTGTTGTTAGAAGAGTGATGGGCCTCCAATTTTCTATCAGCAAAGTGTCTTTATCTGCTTTTGGGATGAGTGAAATAACACCCTGTTTCATTGTTGGAGTCATTTCTCCTTCCTCTATGCACTGTTTGTACATATCAAATAGGGGATCTTTAAGAGTCTCCCAAAAGTGTAAGAAGAATTCAACTGACAGACCATCAATTCCTGGAGTTTTGCACTTTTTCATTGAAAACAAAGCTTCTTTAATTTCAATTAGAGTCAAATCAGAATCACACAATTCTTTAAAACTATCATCTACTACTGGACAATATTGTCTTATTTTACTAAGAAATTCTATGCAAGCTTTTGAATCAAATTCAGAAGTGTATAAATTACTATAAAATGAGGCCACGTGATTAGAAATAATTTTTGCATCTGTGGTTATTGTATCATTAAGCTTGAGAGAAGTCAAAGATTTTTGTTTGCCGTTTCTTTTTTCAAGAGCAAAAAAGTAAGAGGAGTTGGTCTCCCCTTCTTCGATCCATTTAGCTCTGGACCGAATATAGGCACCTTTTGCTAAGTCTAAATAAAACTGATCCAGTTTTGTTTGCATTTCTTTTAATTCAACCTGTTCCAGATCAGACATAACGTTTTTAGAAAGGAGATCATTTATTCTCTCAATTAAATCCATCTCATTTTGTTTTTTTTGTTTTTTAAGATTTTTACTTCTTTGTATTGCAACAGCCCTCAGTTTATATTTAAAATATTCCCACTTTTGCTTGTGATTACCATTCTCAGTGTCTAAGTATATTTCATTTATTAGCCTTATAACCTTTTCATTGAACTCCTCATCCTGCAAAAGGGTATTATTGAATTTCCAATATCCTCTTAGTTTGGACTGGTGTAATTCACCACACAGTTCAAGTGAAATTTGCATATGATCTGATAAAGGAGCAGAAGAATGCGAAACCTCTTTGAGAAGATAAAGGCTCGATGACGAAATCAAAAACAGGTCAATTCTGGATCTTAAAGATAAACTTCTATTAGACCAAGTAAAATCCTTTTTATCAGGGTATAAGAAGCGCCAGGCATCAGTGAGTGATAAATCCAAACATAGTTTTGTTATGTTATTGCTCTGAAGTGCTTGAACAGTTTTAGGTGGGAATCTGTCTTTTGTTTCATCTGCACATTCATTAAAATCACCACATAAAATAATCTGAGAGTTTGCATATTTTTGTAACAACTCGTTAAGTTTGAATGATATTTGGGAGAAGAGTGAGTTGTTATGTGAATGTATATTATGTCCATATATGTTACAAATAGTAAAAACTAAGTTATCTTGCTTGATCGTACAAACAATCCATCTACCTGTATCTGCTGTAAATACTTCAATTACATCCCCTTTAAACTTATGAATCAAAATGGCAACTCCCGCTGAACGGTTTGAGCCATGGCTGAAGTAAATATTGTTACCCCACTGACTCTTCCAGAATTTCACATCAGCATCATTTGAATGAGTTTCTTGAAGGAATATGAACTCAGCATCACTTCTTTTAAGAAATAAAAACAGTGCTTTCCTTTTAGTTGAATCACGAATACCCCTGACATTCAATGAAGTTACATTTAAAGATGATAATTGAACCATAAGAACACACACAAAAAAGAGCTCTCTTTCGAACAGTAGCTAAAACTTTAGACTTGCTTTAGATCAAAGAACGAGAAAGCAGCTAGACAACCATGAAATAAATGTCTAATTTTGTGACCAAGAATTAACTTTCAATACAATGCAAACAAAAATTATGCCAAGATAATTACTTGCATGTTAATAGGCAGAGTACTGAAATATTACATAATTTTGAGGCAAAAAGAATGCACTTATAATATTATTTCAGTATTGCCAAAGCATAAAGGTGCTGGAGAGTAGAATGAGGCTAAATGTAGTGCACCAAATGCATTACTTCACATCCCAGTGGTTAATCTTCTTCCCATCGATTAGCGCGAAGGGACCGATGAGGGTGGCTCTCTTCCCTTCTTTCCTGGCTTTGTCCACCAGGGGCCAGAGTTTCTCTCTTGCAAGTCTGTCCTCGGGAGACAGCGCTTGAGTGAGACGAAGCTTGTTGTCGCGGAGAAATTTGCAGCCTTTGGCACACTTCCACACAGCATCAAGGATACGGCGAAGAGCAAATAGGATGATGACTGGTCTGTTGGATCCATCCGTTCTCTTTGGGCCAAGACGATGAGCGATATCCACACCATCCTCCAGGTAAACCTGCAAACCGGGAGCGACTTTCCCTAGGACGATGATGACTTCTTTCCTCACATCTTCATTCACATTTTCTTTGAGGCCATGTAGTTTTAGCGACCATCTCCAACTGTACCGCTTGCACTCTTCCACCGCTGTTTTAAGAAGCCGGTTCTCCTCCTTCAGCTTCACAATTTCAGACTGAACATCTTTTATATTCTTCCCGTGACGGTCAACATCCACCACAACCCGCGCCACCGTAGCTGTCAGATTTGCCATTTGTTTGGATGTATTTTCCGTTGTTGCTTCAATAGCTGAAACTTTCTGAAAAGTTTCATCTTGCTTTCTGGACAGCTCCTTCAGTGACGCTAGCACATCACAAAGGCTAATTGCCTCATTCTTGGCGCCGTCCCCGTTACTATCAATTTTTTTCCGTTTGTGGATAGACTTTTCAGCTGCATTAACAGGTGTACTGTTCTCGTTGACATTTACAGCACCCTGAACCTTGTTCTCACTGGTTTCCATTTCTTGTGTGGATATCTCCCCCGTTGGCTTCTGTACTTCACAGTTTCTTTCCATTTTGCCGTCGGGAAATATAAAAGCTAGCTTCTTGACTTTTTCCCGCGCCTCAATTAAAATGTTGTTTTTCCTCACCTTAAGCGAAACTTCAGACCAAAAAGTGTTCCAACAGGGTTTCGTCACTCAAGCTTTCAATAGTATTAGGTCACAGTCCCATTTGGTTGTCTTTTTTGCGATTTCTCAATTTATAGACAGGGGAGCAACGCTGTCATCATGTCAAGCGGCCCCCTCCTCGACTCCCATCGTGCTTTTTTTTCTCTCTCAGAATGACGCGCAGGCATGCTGCGTCACTAACCTGCGTCGACAGTCGAACCACACAAGGATTCGGGCAAATTGACTATGGAGTTTTTTTCGCAACGTATGTGGCTACACTTAAAGTGACCTGTTCAATAAGACAAATGTCGCATGGTCCAGTGGAGGAATTGTCCACAGTGTTCGTAGCGACAATCCAAGTTGTCCATCGCTAGCCGCATCTGCAGGTAATGTTACCCCCGGTTTAAAGCTGCGCTTTGTTAGCACCGCTGCAGCTAGCTGTAGTTTAGTGCAAACAAATGAAACTCATGATCTGGGTGCAAGCAGATTTGTGACATTTAGAATCTTTGCCCCAAAGTTAGTTGGTGCGTTGCAACCCCTTTTTTTTTTTTTTTCAAAGGGTCCACTAAAACCTTTTGTGACTACGTAAAAACATGCGTCCAATCTTGGTAATGTGTGTTTACTTCTTTGGGTTTTTATATAATGTATATTTAGTGTATATTGATATATATTGTTGGTGTAAACCAATAATATGCTGGTCATGTTAAGAAAATGCAAACATTCAAATTTACGTTAGTCTCAAATTTGATGTAAAATGGTTATAATTATCTATATAATAACGTACAGTATAATCTGTAGATTATATTTATATTCCCCGAACAAGTTATGTAATTTATATAAATTTACAAGTGAAGAGTAATGCCCATCTCTAGTGACAATAAACTGTCAAAATGTTTTTATTTAACTGAGCTGACCTGCAATTTCTTAATTTTTATTTACTTTTTAGAGGGAGAGATGACATTCTATGCTGCTCACCAAGCTAACCTGTCGACCCTCTGAAGGAAAAGTGATGGCTATGGCATCCTCAATCACAGATGAAAAACTGAATGACTCTAAGGAGTTTCTTCCTTCTGATCGCCTGCACCATAGTCTGTCTGACGACATCACAGAGGAGCTACATGCCCATGAATCAAACACATTAAAAGCTCAGAAATCTGGAAAGTTGAGGAAAACTGCCTTGACTTTTTTTGGAGTTCGTAAAACAATCTGCATATTTCCCAGCTTTTTTGCAGAAAGACGTAAAAATCTTAGTAAGTGGTCTTCAAAAAAATCCATCTTTAAAAGCAAAACGCATGATGGTCTCAGTAAAGTTTGCAATGATGACAATCACAGAAGTGACTGTACCTCTGGAGGAAACTTTGTATACAACAGCCAAAGGGATGTCGCAGGGAATCTCCACAGCTGTTGTCACAGCAAAGTAAGTCCCTGCTGTGATAATCATAAATCTTTAAGCCTCCCTCGACAGAAAAGGGGTTTAAAAGGTATTTTCCAAAGCATAAAACAGCACAGAAACAACAGAAATGGGACTGATAAAGGAGAAATGTTTGCACTGTCTTCAACACGGAATGAAACACAGGTGCCTGTTGTTCAGGGATGCACTGAACAACGTCTTATAGAGTGCCTGGGATCTGAACCAGATGTGCCTGACTTTGATGACACAATTAGTCCTGAATGTATAGAAGCTTCAGAATTGGAGGAGATTGTGTTGACGAATGATTGCTCAAAATCGGAGTTGGGTCATCAGCTCAGTCATAATCAAATAGAGGAGATTAATGTAGTTGCACTAGTTAGTAACGATTGTGAGGAGTTGGTCAGAGTGCAAAGTGACCCATGTTTAAAACTGGAAATGGTGCCTGAGCCTACGCTTATATCTGAAGCCACTGCAGCTTCATGCGAGCAACTGAATGTAATGTTCGAAGATGTAGCTTCATTAAAAAGCTTTGACTCGCTTACAGGCTGTGGAGACATAATTGCAGATCAAGAAGATGATAGCATCACAGACAGCAATGTGTCTGGGGAGCGCAGTCGAAATATGGGAAAGAGGTCTTCTTGTTATCTAGCTTATCAGGGAGGCGGTGAAGATATGGCCTCTCCTGAAGATTTGGGTGATGACTCTGACGATTGCACAGATAATATGTGGGGAAACAATCCATCTGAGGAAATGTGTTGTGCTTATAATCAGGATCTCACAGATATAAGCACTGACCTGACAGGATCTCACAATACAGATGTGAGCACACTGCATACAGGAGCAGATGGCTCCACTGCAGATATGTTGACCCCTCAGGGTGAGCATCAAGAGTCCGTCCTCAACAACGACGAAGGCTATGATGAGTCAACTACTCCAGGGCCAGAGGATGGTCAAGAAAAGACTGAGAGGCTGCAGCCTGACCGATTACTGCGGGACAGCTACAGTGGCGATGCACTCTATGAACTTTTTGCTCCAGATGAAACTCTTATTAGTCCACATTATAATAAGAACTCTCAGCTCTCAAGTTCAGGTGAGTCTGAGTATTTAAATAAGTCAGTGGATCTGACAGATACTGCCTTTCTATCTGACATACAGGGTTTAAAACTAAGTGATGAGCTGTATGGAACTCACAATGTTGAAATATCAAGCAGTAAACTCTCAAAGCTGGCACAAGAGACAATGGGACTGCATGAACTGGGATTAAATATGCAAATGGATTTGAACAAAAATATGACAAGTGCTTCTTCTGGAGAGTCTCAGAATACTAACTGTGTAAACCGGAACAGTGCAATATCCTTTGGTAGCACATCGGATCCAGATTTTGTCACATTCTGTGAGCCTAAAGAGCAACCACTTGAAGAAAACAAACCAGTGGCGTTACCATACAGAAACATTAAAAGTCAGTGTACTGAGGTGAGTGAGGATTTGGACAATGAACAAACTGTATCTTTCTCACAAGCACTTGAAGACTTCACTAAACACACTCAACTGATAAGCAACTTACACAACCATATCGAGGGTATGGAGACAAGTTCAGTCTTCATTCCTAACATGGAGGCCTTACCTGCCATAGTAACATTTGATGTGGTAAACATGCACAATGAAGGTGAATATGATCAACAAATTCAGATGGACATTGAGGGGGAACTTTCCTCTCCATACCAAGAGTTTGAAGAAAGTTATTTGCAAAAGGATGCTTTTGCTGAATGTGACTATCAAATGTTGGAGTTTGAACAGAATCTTCTAAGTAATACATGGGCAATTGCAAGTCTCCCTCGACACCTGGGTGTTACTAAAGTTAGCCAATTTTTACCTGCCCCACTATCTGAGGATCGAAGAAGTAGATCGTTGGACAACGAAGACATGGACTTAAACATGCTGGACAGATGCAAAGACCACAGAGGGGCGTTGTCCTCATATTTTTTGACCGACAAGGGAGGAAGCAAGGCTTCATCTTACGAAAAATCTCATGTACCCATGAGAGATGCAAAGGCATTACAGTGGCATACCAAGTCAGAAATGGCTTTGAGTCTTTGTACTACAGCTTTGCCCAAATGTATAAGTGGAAGTCGGAAACCAACCCAAATTGATACCAAAACTGCTGTTACATCTAAAGTCAAATCCCTGCGTCATTGCTCTAGTACGTCGGACACAACATCTTCTCGATTATTTTCAAGTCCAGAGCCAGAGTGTCATGTTCAACAGTGACGGCATAACAATTATAATAACTGTTTTATATTATTATATATATTTTCTTAAAGTTACACATCTTTAAGATGTACAACTATATGTTGAATAATGATCACAAAAATCTATTCCCTAAACATTTTCAAACTTGAAATTATAAATACATTTTACTTTTGACTTCCACTTTGCTGAAGTACTAACTTAAATCCCTATGGGGACTGTGTTGACAATTTCTGACAATATAGAAAATACATGGTGTTGGACTTTTAAACTTATTTTAATTGTCATACACTGTGATAAAACTTAAATTGTGATTCCACCATTATGTAGCAATATTGCTATTGTTCAGAAGTAAAACGTGACCACACCTCCCCTTATTTGCGATTTGATTTTAAAGAGTATTGCAAAAATGTTAAATTTCTGGAGGTTGGTCTTCAATGTTGTATATCACCTCATTGCCTTGATTATTGTTCAAAAACGTGTTTTTTAGTAACTTCATTGTGTGCCAACATACTAGAACAACTAAATAAAAATGTATATCTATATTTTTGTGCAGTAAGCAAGCAGGGCAATTCATTTTTGCACATTAGGAAGTGAATGCAGCTCATCTCACAGCTTGGGATGGACTGCAGGCTCTTCCAACTTAGTTTTAAGCTTTGATTGTATTAGTTTTTATTTAGTTTGAGTAATGCATCAAATCAATGTTTTGTTGTTACCTTTTCTGCTAATTTTTGGCAGAAAATGTGTTTTTATGTTTAAGTCACTATGATAATGAGAGTGGATGGATTCAAACAATTTTAATAGAAGATTTGTTACTTTTGTCTGTTAAACATAGCCTTACACCTAATAAAATTAAACCCAGTAAAAAGAGTGTGTATATTTGCATTTATTTTACATTTTATTGGCATTCATTAATATGCATGTACAAGCAAATGCCTTTAAGTTTTCATATTTCATCACAAAGCAAGTCTATTGTAAAGTCAAGTTGTACAATTGAGTCTTCACACTGAGCTTTGTTTTACGTAAATGTCATGTTCCAGGGCTACTTTTCGAACACTGCTATCTTTAAGACAGCGCATCAAAACTATAGACTGTAAAACCAAAACACATTAGTATCTGGCAACCCTGAGCAAACTGCGACAGCGTCAATGCAATGGCAGCAAAACATCACAATCTTGGAGAGGATGCCAACAAGGTGAGATTAGCAACATCTCGAGTCTATAATTCAAGTCAGATGCCTTATGTTCATTGGTTCGTGCTTTTCAATAATGCAGCCCGTTAATGCCAAAGTTTCATGTACCGGGAGAATATTAGCCATCCATAGCAGCTAACATAGCAGCCTCGCTCTTCTCAGCTCTGGAACTCTGGCACGTTTCGCCCCATGGTGACCAGGGATTTAAGGCCTAAACCTTTTTTGATAATCCCATTCGTTATATATCAAAACTCATTTAACCTGACGCTTCCTGACCTGCCTTAATTGGCTTTTATATATAATATATATAAAGTATAAAGGCACACCATTTCAAATGACTCCGATGCGTTACTTTCTACGGTAATTTTCCATCAAATTATTAACATCCATTATTAGCTCCATTTATTATAATAATCGTCCACATCAACGCTTGAGTTGAACGTAATGTTTGTCCGTGAAGTGTTGCCGTATGAAACATGGCAGATTCCGATGCGCACGCGCAAAGTACTTTTTATTCCAATCGGGTAACGACACAAATGAGGTGGAAACAGTTCCTAATAGTATTGTTAATTTAATTCATCAACCAACGAAATGAAGACTTTACGGTGATATATCTTCAAATGGGTAATATTAAATATAACTAAAGCTGTCTGTTGATAACATTTACCACCTGCTGACATGGATGTTATTGATGCTAGCTTCGGGTTGGCCATCCCGTTTCTAGAGGCCCAATGTAGTCAAACATGTTGATGTAATGTTTTCAGATTTGATTCATATTAAATATGGTCTCAGTTCAGAATACTATCTGTATTATATCAGGTGCTGTCATAGAATTGCACTTCTGAATATGTCTCACAAGTCGTGCGTCGCCTGTGGTTGTTGGTTTCTATTTTTGTTTTGACGTTGTACATTATCTTTTAAAGCTACAATATCAGGACGCGAATGCATGTAGTTAGTGGTTTTATGTGTTTTATGTTTTGAATTTGTTGGATTTGGTGGTGTACCTTGAATCAATTTTTTGTTTATATCGCAACAGTATAGTACAAATTGAAGAAAATGTACATGCTTAAAACGCGGTGCTGTAATTGTAAAATCTATTTATCGTAGAAAGGCAGTCTATCCAATCGGATGTTTGTAATCGTCTCTGCAAGTCTTAAAAGTCAAGGTTTATCATTCCCATAAATAAAGAAGATGGTTGTAAAGTTATTGAACCGTTTCCAACAAATGGCAAATGCCCTAAGTGTGTGTTCCCACATTAATCATCCATTTGATTTTTAGTTTGACAAATGGTACATGTTTCTAGTAGGCAACTGGTGCACTTGTTGCTATAAGAAAGCGCTACACAGGTTAGTTCATATGCTCAATCTGAAGGCCCTACGCTGTCAATGTCTGTGATCTGCAGGTGGGACAGACTGCATTGTGCATCCTTAAACATGTAATCCTATATTAAACTCTTATTAGTGATTTGTGTATATTCCCTAACAATACATCTATTTTTACTCTTCTCTGAGTAAAAGTGAGGAGTGAACACTGCCTGACCTTCAAATCATTGCTGTTTTTTACTTGCAGCCTCCCGGCAAAAAAACCCAAAACAGATTTCATGCATACGCAGTTGTGTCTAATAAAATGCTATTTAGATTTTTCTAGGAAATTCACAAAGCATAATTCATTCACAATTCTTAATTCTTACAGTGCCATGAGAGTAGATTTGCAGTAGCATTTTAGCTTTGGTGCCTGCCTTAAGAGGGACAAGCGTGTTTGTGTTAGTCGTGACTGGTAAAAACGGAGTTAGCCAATGACAAGGCTGTGTTGCTAAGCAACCAACATCATGGGCTGCACCTCTTGAAGCGCAGTGCTGGATGCATTTACCCTCTGAAAGACTGAAGGCATATTCCATCTTCTCCTTCTCTGCACCTGAGTCTTTTGTATTTTATTTTTTTCTTTGTTTTAGCTGAGTTGTTTTCTAAAATTAAAACAGAATTCGCAGTTGCCAAAATTTCTTATCAAAGACATAGTATGTTACAGAGTTTTTGAAAGGTTTGGTGCAGTGCACGACTCTCACGCCCCAGCGTCACTCATTTGTGTATCACCAAGTAAACGTCTACATCAGTTCTTATCAATTATTAATTGATCATTTTGTGATTCAATGTGTCATGCACAGCATTTTTGATTGTGATGGATTTAATTATACAAGTAGCAGCACTGCGATTCTGTCTAGGGTCCATAGATGTAAATGGTAAATTCACATCTATTCAATGTTTTGGATATTTTATTGTGAAAAGAAGGATAATATAATAAAATGAAATTTGTCAATGTGTTTTTCAGATTTATTTAGTTTGATCACTGTGGAGGCATCTTAAGCGGAGCCTGTAAATCCAGTGCTTAACATGGTTCCCTGGTTTTGGTGGAGGAACATGGGGTGGAAGTCTGGGGTGTCAAGACAAACGTGATGACAACATGGTCCATGGTGGAGAAACTCAAAATGGAAAAACACCCATGCAGGGAGGACAACATTGACTCAAGCGAGACCCAGCCAACTACTGACGAGTCGGAGGATGGGAGCAGCTCGGAGAGTGAAACTGATGGTCAGCAATGCCCCAGGGTCCAGGTGAACAGCAGCAGCTGCAGAAAGAGAGACCCACTTGCAGTTACCAAGCCTCATCGCCTACTTTGCCGCTCACCATGCCTTGACCGACCCAGTTTTTCCCAGAGTAGTACAGTACAAGATGGTAGAGAGGATGACACAAGCGGCACTGTACCAGGATTTAAAGTTTGTGAAAAAGAGTACCAGGCCAAGAAAGAGTTTGCTTTAAAACTAGGTTACTCGGGTGACCAAGTGGAAGCTGTGCTAAACAAGTTGGGTGCTGCTGCTCTGATTAATGATATTTTAGCAGAATTAGTAAGGCTAGGGAACAAGGTGGATCATGAAATTCAAACTTTCAACAATCCTTCTCCATTGGTATCACGCTCGCCGTGTGCCAAAGACAACGCCAGCCCAGAGGTTTCCTTAGAAGAAGAGTCAGTCGAGGTCTATGACAACCTTAGACCCATTGTGATTGATGGGTCAAATGTTGCCATGAGGTAGGTCATAAACCAATGCAAATATTTGTGGTGTGCTTTGATATTGTGAATCATGTTTATATTTTTGTGTGCAGCCATGGAAACAAAGAAGTATTCTCCTGCCGTGGCATTCAACTTGCTGTTGAATGGTTTAGAGAGAAAGGCCACAAAGATATTACGGTTTTTGTCCCGGCCTGGAGAAAAGAGCAATCGAGACCGGACGCCCTCATTACAGGTGAAGTAATGTGTTTTACACTTTTTATAATGGATAATGTGATTTGGCTATGGGACCCTCCTTAACAAATTATTACACTGATATGGGAAACTTGACATTTTTTCACTCTGGTCCCACTTTGTTTTTGTAGATCAAGAAATATTACGACGACTAGAGAAAGAAAAAATCTTGGTTTTCACCCCGTCCCGTAGAGTTCAAGGCAGGAGAGTTGTGTGCTACGATGATCGCTTCATAGTGAAGCTGGCTTATGATTCTGATGGAATTATTGTGTCGAATGATAACTACAGAGACTTACAAAATGAAAAACCTGAATGGAAGAAGTTTATTGAGGAGCGTCTCCTTATGTACTCTTTTGTCAATGACAAGTAAGTAAACAATGAATTATAATTATGCATTTTAAAGCGACAATTTCCTTTATAGTTATTTTATAAGCATCTATGTAAATGAATTTTTTTCAATCACTTTTAGATTTATGCCACCTGATGATCCATTGGGAAGACATGGGCCTAGCTTAGAAAATTTTCTGCGCAAACGACCTGTGGTTCCAGAGCATAAAAAGCAGCCATGTCCTTATGGTAAGTAATTTTTGATGTAAACACTGCTGTAATAGAAATGAAAAGTAATTGTGCCCGTTTTTTTCTTCAAGGTAAAAAGTGCACATATGGACACAAGTGCAAGTACTATCATCCAGAGCGCGTGAACCAGCCAGTCCGCTCTGTGGCTGACGAACTTCGGGCTTTTGCTAAACTGTCAGCAGTGAAGACAATGAGTGAAGGAGCTTTAGTAAAATATGGTACAGCAGCTTTGAAGGGGGACTGCTGCTCAGAGGCTAAACGTGTGGCTCCCAAACGCCAATCAGACCCCAGTATTCGCTCAGTGGTCTGTGAGCCTCAAGAGGCACTCTCTCTGATTAAAAAGTCAGAGACAAATTCGGTGCCTTCTCTTGTGACTGCTCTCAGCGTTCCCACAATGCAACCAGCCAAGAGCCATGCAGCTGGGGCCTTGAACACGCGCTCTGCCAGCAGCCCTGTGCCCGGCTCTTTGCAGTTTGGACGCAGTTCCTTGGAGCACACGTCCAGTGTACAGTATCCACCAATATTGGTCACAAACAGTCACGGTGCATCTATAACTTACTCGGACCAGTTCCCAAAGTTTGACTCAGTTGTCAGTGACCACGGCTATTATTCACTGCACAGTGACTTCTCAAACATGAGCATGAGCAGCATGCATAATGTCGACAGTTTCTGTAGCATGGAGCATGAACATGGTATGTATCAGAGAAATCTCAGCCATTGCGCTGAATCCTGCCTCAGCCACTCGAACAGTGATTCTTTCTCGTCTTATGGAGACATGTATCAGAGCTCAGTGGACAGCAGTCTGGACGACAGTCTGAAGGGCCAGCACCAGTCATCAGCGCAAGGCAGAATGCAGGCATTTGCACACAGCTTTCGTCATGAGGCTCTCACTAGGGTTCAAAGTTATGGGCCTGAGGACCCTAAACAAGGTCCATGTAAGCAGCAAGCGGCTCATCACGCCCTACATATCCAACATGCTGCTGTTGGAGCCAGATCAAGCTGTCCTGGAGACTATCCTCTAACTCAAACGTCTCTCCCACCTCTCTCCTCACAGCCCACACGCTCCCTTGGCATGACCCGGATGGATAGCATTTCAGATTCTAGGTTGTACGACAGCCATCCTTTGAGACAAAGGCGGCCTCCACTGTGTCGTGAGCAGCATGCAAGCTGGGACCCTCTGCCGTGTGGGAACGAGTCTTTTGGATATCACTCATACCCACTTAGTAATAGCTTGATGCCATGTTGCGAGAGGGTGATGGTTCGCAGTATGCCTGACAAAATGGAGCAAATTTGGAACTCTCCTTGGGAAACGGCCTCTGTGGGAGAGCATCATGAGCGGTACGCCATCCCAGACCACCAGTACCAAACATATAGAAACCTTTGTAACATTTTTCCCGCTTATATTGTTCACTCTGTCATGGAGAAGAACCCTCATCTCACAGACCCACAACAACTCGCTGCCGTCATTGTCACAAAGTTGAGGTCATGCAATTAAGTAATGTCACTCAAAAATGTATGAACAGTTATTTCAAAACTAAAAGTACCATTAAAAACGTAGGCACTTATTTGATGTTGCCGCATTTGCAACTGTGGCCCTCAGGAGTCAAGATTCATCTATTTAAGAGAAAATAAAATGACATCACTGAGTATGTGACGTCAAAATGGTATGATATACCATGATACATCTCACTGTAGACGTCTACATTTTGTATGAAGAATAATGCACTTGTAATGTAACATGTTGAGTAAACTGCATAATATCACAGTCACATGAACTGAGTCACACAGAATTTTACCGGTAATCTTGTTCCACCATTCCAAAAATTGCCCCAAAGTATTAATTAAAAGTGCTAGGATTGCTTTCTACCCAATCCTTATTTTGACTACAATATCATTAACGATGCCGGCGCCATTCAAGCACAACTCGCTAATAAGTATTTGCCTTACAGTTTCCTCACTTTTCGGTAAAGTTGTAGTTCAGATCCTGTGAATGTGTTATAAACAACATTTTAAGGTTTTTTGTTATTGACTTTTTCCAATTGGTTTGAGGTCTGCCTCTGCTGTATAAAAGATAAGGAACGTGAGTGTTGCCTCACAGCATGAACCACGACGTCAATGGCCTTATATCTGAATGACCTCACAGTTGTCATTGGTTTGAGTGAAAATCTGTGTAGTTGAAGCTCTACACTTTTAAATGTAAAGCACTATATCATCATCTAAAGATATATTTTCTCAACATTTAACAAAACTATTTTAGTAAAGGGTGCACAAAGCGAGCCAAAAAAGAGATTTGACTTGTGTTCGGTCTGCACGTATTAATGTACATAAAATCACACAAAAGCCATTGTTTCAGTGTCATTTTAAAGCTGCTAAATAATGCCAAAAATATTTTTACCAGTATTTCACATGGCTACATTTTAATTTAATGAAGTGTCACAAATGAATACATATATTATAGTATTGATTTAACTATGGAGTATTTATTGGTTGTGCTATTTAATTGTAAGATATTCTAAGCAATTTTACACATTGTTGGACTCGGTGATGTTGGCTGACAATTTATTTAGTCTGGCACCGGTGTTGTACTATATTTAACAGGCTTGTTCTATAACATAGAGTGGTTGCATGATCAGATAACATTTCTGATTTTGCAAGAGGAAAAGTTGGTGATTTCCTTTTTAGATTGACATTACAAGTTCCTGCACGACTGTGGAAAAGAATTAACTGCAAACCTGACACCATGTTTGTAAACGTCTAAACAAGATTGCAAATTAGATTGCTCTTTATTGAGGACATGCTATTATTTAAATAATTACATATTTTTCTAATTCTGCCAAAACTGCAATTTGTAGATGACTGATTTTATTGTGCAGCCCTCCCCGACATGTGTGAAGTGTAAGACTTGTCTGTGTCGGGACCTGAGAAATCCTCAACACTTTGCACAACAATCTTGCACCGAGATGAAGGGTTTATTTAGGCGGCTGTTGAGTGTGAATTATTTTAGACATTTTAGTTTGTTAAATATCTAGAGCATGTATCAGATTAGTTACAGCCTTTTCCAGGGGCTGATTTGAAGAAGACGCAGCATTTGTGTGTAGATATCTTGGGTTTGGGCTGTGCCTTTCAGCAAATTGCTCTCAGGATGAATCATTTTGTAATTTACTAAACCCACAAGAAAAAAAAAGCTCATTAAACTTGCAGTGATTTTAATGTTTTACGTTGAGATGCTGATATACAGATTTGGACATTTCTAGAAATTATTCTGTACTTTACTCATCTGTGTGCTCAATATAAATTTAGACTGATGGTGGCCTATCAACAAATGAATATACAGATTTTTATTAGGGGTTATGTTTTAAATTCCAAATTGGTAATTTTGGAAGAAATAGAATGGAGTATCTTTCAAAAAAAAGAAAAAATCCAGAATAATAGCAACTAATGTAAACATTGGCACATCCAGAGATATATTTTTTCTCATTATTACCTAACAATACTCCAGTCACTTATGTGCAAATTTTAACATTGAAATTTAAATTGGGAAGAAAGTAATGTAAAGTCAGGTTGATAATGCAAAATCTTTTCACATACTTGTTTTAATAATGATGTTTATTGTAAAACACACAATGTGTTTAGCACTAAAAAGGCTGTTGCTATTTTCTATGGGATTTTGTGTTGAGTGGTATTACCTTTTTAGTGCTAGCTCAGCATTGCCTCTTTATTGATTCTCCAATGTATTTAGGTTCAATTGCAGATGTATACAGACTATAAAATGCTTGAATGTGTGATGCCCAAATGGATTTTGGGCTGTGCTGATGTAGTTTTTTTCATGAAAAAAGACGTGGCTGCGTTTAGCCTACTGTCTGTTCATGAGAAGGTGAAACAAACTGCCTAAATGTTTCGACATGAGAAACAATCAGATTGCAAGGCTGCTGTCAAGGTTGTTTCTGGCATTTGGCTTAAGGTTTGCGTGCAGTTTTAGTGAACTCTGCCTTGAGATTGGCGTGTATTGCAAATGAGTGCAAACTAAAACCACAAAAGCAGTCCCCTATGACACTGTTTATCCTGGGCAGTGGTGGACTATTTCCACTCACTAATCTTAAAAGTCTTGCAGTGTCTGTTGTGTGACTTGAATAGCTACTAAAGTTGATTGTTCAGATTTCATGGTAAGTGCCGCAAACAGCTAAGCCACAAATGTCAAGAATTGACTTTTGCTTGTTGATACAAATTGTATCTATAACTTGAATGTAACTTTAAATGTAAAATATTACTATAGTTTTATTTAACTAGGGGAAAAAACGATGCCATAATGTTTGTGACACTGTGTGTCACTGGGAGTAGCCCACTGGTATGTACTTCTTCTTACTGGGTACAGTAGTTCTTTACAGGGACTTTATGTGCTGCGAGAGCACTCCTCCCTGGGTACAGCGGTAAGCATGTCCTCTGTGTTCATCACAACTATTGTGTAAACTAATGGTTAGTATGTCGTTCCATATTGTGTTGTTATCTGTGCACCTTTGGTACCTTTGGTATATTGCAATGTTGGCTTTATTCTATTTTAATGGGAGTAGTTATTAAAATCTTTAGCATAAAAATATGCCAAAGCTATTGGATGATTTATCAAATAATAAATCTCAAAGGAATGCACAGGTTGTAGTGCAGTGAAGGTGATACAGATAATCCTGTACTTTTGCTGCTCAATAGTGTAAAAATTACCTTCCTACAGGACATGGCGGTAAAATCTCTTTAGTCTCAAACGGTCAGCTGCTGATTCTCAAAAGTCACTTTGAGATGTATCATTTGTGAGTTATGACCGCTCTGTCCGATCACTTAAATTGTAATTTTATTCACTGTAGTTCATGCAGCAGTAATGAACCATATTTGTTCAGGTTTATGTGTAAAAATGATGCCAGTTGGTAACTGGTAGCTTTATTTAATGTAAATGAACAAACTATATGTATAATTTTAAAGTTTTAATAGAGAATATTTGTTTTGAGTGTACAGATTTCACCGACTGTTCACATAATTGGATTGAAATCGGTGGTCTAATCATTCGTAATGCGTAGTGTCAAAATTGCAGTAAAAAAAAAAAAAGAAATCTGGATGTGCGATTAAACACAATCTTGTACTCAGGTTAACTCAATTATTAAAAGTAATTTAAATCTGGTTGGTTAACATGTTTAGTAGACCTCTATCTGAAAGTATGCGCTTTGCGGTATTGTAAATCACTGACTGGAAACAGCTTTTATAGATCAAAATATGCACATACACTAAAAAAGTATTTTTGAGCCTGAAGACTCAAATACAATGTAAGTCTTTATGACAACTGTGTTTATCTCCATTAATAAAGCACTGCTACTGTCAAACTGGTGTAATTCTTTATCACTATTGTTTGTTAAATGATTTGTACATTTATTAAAGATAAAACATTAATAAAAGCTACTTCTCTGCTGCAAATGTGAATATGAAAATTGTATGCAAAATGTTATTGTTGGCAAAGCTGGACTCGTTGTTTCCTCTACAGAAAGCTGCACAACCACCGTGTCCTGCGCCTTTGGGGGTTTCGCTTTGTTCAGGGGAGACCACTACAGTACATGGGTGTTATGCTCTAGTACAGTGCTGAGGCCACCGTGATGCCTCCTAGTACTCATACTGGTATGGTTTGTGAGAGCACAGATCTCCGTGGGGCTCCTTCGGTTGATACAGCCTCATGATGCCTCTCCTCCATGACCTCCTCCATGTGTCTGCTCCATGTGTCTCCTCCTCACACGCCTGCGGGCTGTGGTCAGTGGGCCGCGGCCATGATGGGGAGATGAGCGGCGGGCGGAGTCACTGGTTTGTCCTGTCATCGCGCTGGGTGTGGTTTTGCAGTCGGGGGTACCGTTAGCAGGAAATAAGGCTCCAGTCCAGTTTTACCAGGTCGAACAAAGAAAAAACACCCACCCGGCAAAGCAAAGGACCGAAGAGGCTCTTTGAAGACGCACAGCCCGAAGCTGCGACTGGCGCCGTTGTTCTGATGGGAAAAAGTTTTCTCTCGGTATCATAACTGGTCCTCAGTTTTACGAACTTTTCTCTACTTAATTTGGACACAAATACGCCAAGATGCCGAAGACGGTAAGATGAGTGTTTTAGTTCCTCTCATTGCTGCGTCTTTTGTCTGTTTGCTTTGTGCGCGCTGCGTCTGGGATTTGTCCCTCGGGGCAGAGCCTCCACATCTATTGTAGCCGTCCCTGTGTCCCAGACTGAGAGTGCCCGGGGCTGTGGCGTTAGCCTCAGCTTCCATCCCACAGTTAGCCATGCTACAGTGGGTCATGAGTCACATCCCAAACTCGGATAATTCACTGTTCAGTTAGTTTCCGTTATGCGCGTGTGCGCGGCCCCACCTCTGTCTGCCCCGGAGCCCCCGGAGCCCCCGGAGCTTCTTCATGTGCTCACGTTATACTCACTTTATGCTCACTTTATACTCACTTTATGCTCACTTTATGCTCACGTTATTACAGAGGGCTGTAAACTCCCGCAGGGTCCACTGTGGACACTGTAGTGCTGTGTGAGCCTTAGCTTCCACTGGATCCAAAGGCCTCTTTTCACTCAGGGCTGAACAGCGTCAAACAAGGAGGCATTTGAAGTGCCCAGTCCAGCTGCCCTCTGCTTAATGGAGGCAAAGTTAGGGGAGGAAGTGCATATCAGTGTTCGCCAAGATGTGAGAAGGCTTCACTGTAGCTCTGCTTTACGCATTGAGGAGAGGACAATAGTATTTACTGACAAAGAAAGACCCCCTTATGTAGTATCTCTGTTTATTTGATAAGAACGTGACTTATAGTTAAAAATCTTATATGGTTTTTTAACTCACGTTCATTCATTTCGGTTTGACCTATTTTTGTTTACTAGCCTGTCTCTTATTTTGGCTTAGGTCACCTCTTCAATAGCTGTGATGTGACTTTGATATCATGCTATTCTATGATGTGGTGACACTTTTATACTCTATATAAACCAATGGCAGGCCTTGCTTACATTGTTAAACGTGAGGCTCTTGGGAACATAATGGCTGGTCACAGGAAGGTTAAAGATTTTCCTGAAATAAACATGCAGTCAGGAAGTTGCTGCTCTATGTCTAAGGATGAGGCAAGACACTATTTCCAGAGCATATATAATATAATATATATAATATAATAATGCAGACAGGTGAAAGGGTATGTTAACTTTCATGTATAGTTGTGTGTTAATTACACAAATATAAAAACAAATACACACTATATACAAGTTTTTATTTTACAGTAACAAATGTAAAATTTGTACAAAAACCCCAGCAGATCTGTTTCTGTTGGAGTGATTCTGGCTCTGCTTCCCAAGGAAGTAGAGTTGTGAGTCAAGGTTTCTGTGCTTACATCAGTTCCCTTCTGGTAATTTCCTCGTCTGCAGCCTTATATGGACTTTCACATCACGCTCGGCCCTCTCTCCTCCCAGTCTCCTCTCAGCGGGCTGCTCAGATGTGCTCCGCTACCAAACTAACTGCCACAAGTCACACGCCCCAGGCTCTGCACATGCAAATCAATGTTCAGTTTTTACAGTATAAATATTATACCCGAATCTGTTAATTAGAACACTTGGAACAATGCAACTATTTATCTTATTCCTACAGACTTCTCTCATCAGCCCAAAACTGTCAAACACCATCAGAGAAATCTAACCTGACCGAGGCAATCTCATTGTACCTAACATTTACTGTAGTTTTATGGGGATTTAAAATCATTTAAGATGTCAATGGCAGTACATGTAGCAATCTCCATGGAAACAAGTGTTTTAAATCTCTTGTTATAAAAAGTATGGAACCAATGAAAGATGATTGTATACCATACTGTGGAACATCCCTGTTCTAGCAGCACTTCAAAAGACCATTGTGTCATGAACTATTAATAACTAACTTTTAGGTCAAGATGTTTTTATTTTAATTTCTCTCCCATTTAGTGTTCGTGTATTTTAACTTTCTGTTTCATGTTTCTATAAATTCTCTACAACCCTTGGAAGCCCACTGCGGATCTAGGTTTAACTTATTAAATCTTCAATTATATTAATTCACTTGTAATCAATGTTAAGTATTTATTTTATACTTGAAGATTGTAAGTATTTATTTTATACTTGAAGATTGTAAGTAGTTTAGAACATATTTACATTGTTACTAAAAGCCAGACGACATGTTAATGGTAAATATTTATTGATTAGTGTCTGGTCTCTGACTGTTATTGACACCCTATCTCAACTTGAATCACATCTATTATTACAAGTCAAGCAATTGCAGCTGAGTGGTTTGCGCTCTCCTCACAGCAAGAAGGTCCTGAGGTCAACTACCGAGTGGTACTGGGTCATTCTGAGTTATGTTGCATGTTCTCCCCATGTCTGCATAGGTTTTTTCTTTATCTACTCTGGAACACACACAACAAAGTATGCATAAGATATGGCTTACTCTTATTGGGACTAAGCCTGGTACGGAAAATACACATGATAAAATTATGAGCAATAACATTTTTTTAGTCTGGATCATCTATGCACCCTTGAGTTTTTCTCCCATCTATGTACTATTTGACATCCAATGACTGGAGTCCTTGTTATTATTTTCCCCCCCCCTTGATACACTGGCTAATGCTCGAATAAAATGGCAAGAGTTGAGACGTATTGTAAGTTGTGGGTTGTTAAGTCGTTCGCATAGCAGAGGCAGATTAACACATCATGTAATCGCAGAGGAGTGAGGACCATAAAAACCGGGTCTCGGAGTGAGAGAGAAAGTAGTAATCATTTCCAAAATGATAAGTTACATTTTAATTTTATCATTTTTACTTTTATTCATATTTAAATCGTAGTGTAGAAATTGTGAAGTTATCCACTGATGGGATAGCATCTACTCAATACAGTACTAGGCTAATTATGTGCTTAAATTACTATCATGATTACACGTTGATCTCAGAGAAAGAATTGATATGTGTATGTGCAGAGATTTTGGGACTAATTGGTTAGTCCACTCATTCTTCTTTCTCGATCCTCCAACCCTCATACAGACAGTACTCAGTTATGGCCTCACACCAACTAAAATAAAAAGTGAAATGCCTGTTTCTTGTCTAAATGTCTCAAGTTGGGGAAATTGTGAGGTCAGTGTTTTTTGTTAGTATAACCAGGACAACAACACTAAAAATGTGAACTATAATTCATGCCGTAGAATTACAGTATTCTCTTGCAAACGCTGTCAATGATTGTAGCGTGCTAGAAGATGATCTGTGTGTGAGTCATGCTAACGTACCGAGATCACCAGTTTGACTAATTTAGTAATCTGTAGCCCTCTAAGACCTGAATTGGTCGCGATATTTTGAATAAATACATGACAATCAGTAGATCTTTACCTCGCGTGGATCCTTGGAGTTGACCTAGTTTTTGTACCGTTCATGTCCTGTGAGAGACTTCTGAGACACATCCCTGACTGGCTTAGAGGTTTCTTTTGGAGTGCCATGCAAAGTCCTAGCACAGTCACGTGTCACTAATTTGGTTCTTTCCGCGGACGCAGCACAGAGAGGAATTATCGCATTGACATAAACTATGGTTTAGAAATTGCGGTGGTCTGACACAGAAAATCCCATCATAATCATCCACGTGGCAAAATGTCAGCTTATTCGAACTGGAATATTGATATAACACAAAGACTTATATCTATTTGGGGATTTGGTTACATCGAGATGAGTAAATTGACAAAGGCTCAATGCCCTGTCCACAATAATAAAAAGTTTTATTGAATTGATATTTGGACTATCATAATGGATAAACAAAATGACAAAGCTTAATCTTTCATATCTTAAGTGGAAAAGTGTACTGCGGAGATAGATTGATATCAAATGCCCACATCCTCCTTCTTGGTGTATAACGTTTGGGTGTCACTCACCCGTTACTACCGACCAAACAACCTGAATTTACCTTCAACTAACTAAAGTTCACAGCGTATAAATAGCTCTTCCCTTAATTGGTTATTGCAACTTATCTGGAATACGATTGTAGTGGCAGGATTTAAATGCCACCAATATTGTCCCTCTGGGTTTCGAAAAAAGTAACTGCCCCTCTCCAAGATAGTTCGGATCACCCTAAAAAAATTGTTTCTTATGGGTAGAGACTAATAAGGAAGGTCTTCTTGTAAACTGATGGGCCTGTGGGTGTTAACTGTCCACCACCCTGAATGATGACCCCTAGTTTCCCCTCGTCCCCATGGCAACACAAATAGAGCAAGACCCCGAGATTATCGAATAAATATACCACATTTTTTTTACCCTAATCATGTGAACATGTCTCTATAAAATGTTGTGACACCCAAATCGGATCACAAACATGTGGCCGTCTCATAGAAAAAATGGTTTAGCCTTTCATAATTCCTGTGCGTTTTTGGACTGAGGAACTATTGATTGGGCTGAGTGCAGGGGGGTCCCTCACTTTATTCTCTCGCTTGTCTGAACAACAAGTGATCGAAAGGTTAGCCATCAGAGGCCACAAGAAAAATGATAGTGTGGACAATGGAAACTAGATGGTTAGAATCACACTACTGTTTTAGAGCCAGGAACAAGTACTTCATAGTGGTTTAGCAATGTTCAGGTACCGTCAGCTTTAATGTATTCAAACAAGCAATTCAAGCGTTCGCTTTTTATGTCACATAGAGTTGGTGGATCCCTTTATTGAGCTGCACTATGTGGTCTGTGCTCCGTTTACTCAAGCTTCTCACACCAATCTATTATTTATCCAGGCGTGATAACGAGTTGTCCTCACAAGGATGATCCCTGGTAGGATGGCCTCGCTGTGATTATGGGGGGGGTGGTGGGGAAAGATAGCGGTGGTGTGCGAGGAAGGTCAATCCACCATTAAATACTTATCAGTATTATTGCCATCTATATTCTTTGTGTTGTGGATGAAAGATTCGTTTCTTCAGCCAGATACAAATCTCGCTTGCTGCTGATACAGAACTTACAGCATTCGTGAATACTCAATCTTTTTAGACGATTAAGACCAATCAAAACTTGTCTTCGTCAATAGAGGCAGCGTTTAGATATCATTCATGTAGAATTACGGATATATGTGGGTTGCCATAGTCACAGAGCACACAGCACACCATAAATAAAAGATAATATGTATTGTAACTATACACCAAAAAGGACGAACAGATTATCCCAGTAAATCATTGCTGCAAATCTCTCAAGCTCCCTTGTGAGAAGAGTGTGGTTCATAACGGTATCGCGTTCGTGTATAACTGGACGACGTTCAGTTTAGGGTTGGTTTTCCCGCACATGCACATTCCATCTTTTGATTGCTTTAATCGTTGGGCATTTGAAAATATTCATAGTGACCTTTTTCAAATAAGGAATGTTCAAAACGCTAATCCTCTGCATCCCCCCAATCCCCACTTCTACACTCCTCGCCACCTCATACCCTCCCCCCTCCCCACCCCCTCCAACCACCCCCCCCCCTCGCCCACCATTTCCAAACATAACCCGAAACCCCCAACTCCCCACCTCCCCCCTCCTATTATGAACCCCTAACACCCAACCAACACACCAACCCCCCCCTCCAACCCCCCCCCATACCTAACACCCCAACCAAACCACCCCACCGTCTGTTTTAAAAACTGTGTAGAGTGTTACTATAACACAAAAGGGCAAAATATTTCGTTTCTTGACATGGAGTGACATATAAGTGGAGACAATCGGTAATCTGTACAATGTTTTGTATGTGCTTGGTTCACAGACGAGGCTGGTAATGTTGGGTGCTAACTTTCATTTTAACACCGAGATTATAATAAATTTTCTTTGTCGAAAACGAAAGGGCTTGTAAAGGAAAAAGTGAAACGCTCAGTTTCACCATACTTACTTATGTAAGTGATAATAAAAAAAACATTGATATTTCGTGTAAGGAGAAGTTGCATTATTTACATACCTTATCTAATGAGGGAAGTGATGTGAGCGTGCAGACAATACTAATGCAC